>LNAC01000073.1:3476065-3717372 GCA_002007465.1 Ailurus styani | reverse complement strand
GCGGAGGAAGGGGCGGGGGGGAGGGAATTAATCACCGAGTCTCAGGCGTGAAATTAAATTCTGAGGGAAAGAAGCCTCTTTCATTACTCCAGAGCAGAAGTAAAATGCTGTGGCGTGTACCGGCGACAGCCCGGGGGGATCGGGCGCTGCCGGGGCTGGCGTGGGGCTGGGGGCGCCAGATGGCTGAGCCCCGAGAAATCTCCGGGGTGTCCGGGCACCCCGGGGAGGCTGCTGGGACCTCCTCCAGTCGTGCTGCCCTGGAAGGGCGCCCTGAACACAGCTTCTGCACGTAGCGTAGCTCCCCCGTGAGCTGGGGGACCCTGGACTCGTCTGCCAGCCTCTCTGGTCACTGGTCTCATCTCTATAAAGGCAGATGATAATGTCTGTTGCATGCAGTTAGTGCTCATGGAAGCTCTTGGTAACCTCTACGAAGCACCTGCATGCTCAGAATGGTTGTTTGGGGGTTGGATTTTAGGGAGCTTGGACTATTCTTGCAACTGCCTCCTTCACCTTGGACGATGCAGAAAGATGAAAGTTGCTCTCCTCCCAACAGACGCTCTTTGGGAAGGAGCAGGAACAATAATGCGGCAATAAGAGATCAGCAACAAGACAGCCACCACCACAGCAGCTACCCTCCAGAGCACTTCCCACGTGGCAGACACCGTGCTGAGCTTTCCCCCTCTGGTACCTGTTTCTCACAACAACCCTGGGGCGGGAGTTATGTTTTGTCACTCCCATTTTACAGATGGGGAAGCTGAGGTCTGAGACACTCCTTATTCTCTGGCACCTTGCACAGCTCATGAGGGGTGAGGCTCAGCCTGTACCTTGCCTGGATTCAGAGTCCTTCATCCAACACATCTCCTGTGCCCACCTTCCTTCCCATTCTCTTGCTTTCTCAAACACTCTGTGAGGACTGAGGAACCCACCGGTGCGGTTGTTCTCCTCGCCAAATGACCATCGAGGACACATTGCCATGTGGATCCTTTCACTCCTTCCTTTTGCCTTGGGGCCTGGGGAGACCAGGCCAGCCCTCCTTTGGGATGTGGGGACACCGCAGCCACCAGGTGCCTCAGCAGGGATTCCCCAGCTGCCATCTTTCTGTCTGCTGGCCCGGAGTGTCTGGCCACCCTTCCCAGCCACCTGCCCGGGAGCCCTCGGGGGTGCCGGCCACTAGACAGTGAACCTCCTCAGCAGAAACTGGCCAGCCTCTCTTGTTCAGGACTGACTGAGCGGCCCCTCAAGCTGGAGCGGGTGTGTGGTGTGCGTGGGGCTGGAGGCTGAGGCCTGAGCTCCCCAACATGTCCCCCTCGCACCCCCTCTGCACTGCCTTCCTCCAGTATTGCTTGCATTTTTCCCGAGACAAGCAGCTTGCAGATGGCCTTGTCACACCACATCACATCAGGGCTGTGTCACGGGCGGGGCCCACGGGCGGGGCCCCCCTTCCCCTTGACTCCCTTGGTTCCCTTCCCTCCAGGTCCCTCCTGCTCCTTTTAGCTCCCATTCACTCTGGTCCTCCCCTCTGCCTTTGTCCCTCTGTGTGGGTCTTCTTCTATTCTGTTTTTTCCATGTCCTCTGTCTCTCTGTGCCTGCACCTCTCCCCTTCTGTCTACTTGGGGTAGCCTCCTTATCTTTATCTCTGTCTCTAGATTTGGGTTTTATCTCTGGTGGCATCTCAAATTCTCTCCCTGCCCCACCCCCCCCTTCTACTCACAGTTGCTGAGAAAAGGAGGCCGGAAGGAGAATGGCTGGCATGCCCTCCAGTTTAAAGCGTGTCTCTTTTGAGAGACACCTGTCTACTCCCCCAGTAAAAGTGGAGGTGAGATTGGCAGGATGAAGGGGCTAAACATTTGTGCAGGAGAAAGAAGCAGGCCTGCAGGAGGGGGGATTTCTGCACCATTCCCCTGTTTTATGAGAAGCATGCAAATGAGATGCAAAACAGCATGCAAACAAGTCCCTATACTTTGGAAGGAAATCACTCTAACACACTGGGGGACTGGGCTGCAGATTCCAAAGTGTCACCACAAAGATAGAGGCCCTCAGTGCAGCCACCAGCAGAGTGTCCCTTGGCATTGGTTAGGGCCACAAATCTTTACTTAGCAGCTACTATGTGCCAGGCACAGGGCCCAGGGCTGGAGACACAGGGGAATTAGAGAGCCCTATTCCTTGCCCTCTTGGTTCCTGCTCTTCATATGGGCTGGGCAAATGAGAGAGGGTCTGGGATAGAGAGAACATGAGGGTCAGGGTCGTCCTCACCATACCCCAGAAGGTAAGAGTGAGACAGAATCAGAGCAGTCCCCCAGTCGGGCTATTTTTCCAGAATCCATGACAGGTTGAGCGACTGGGTGAGTCTGGTCTCCAAAATCACCGTGTTATCGGTTCACCCTCCTTCCACAAGCCACTCCAATCCCACCTCCTCAATAGCAGAGATTTTCAAATTGTAGGTCACAAACGGTTAGGAACTTGTGAAATCCTTTTGGTGAGTTGCAACCAGCATTTAGATAAATCAAAATTGGATACGATTGAATAGGAAATAGCAGAGTTCATTTAAATGCATGTGGTAGGAACGATCAGTGTGCCTTGCACAGGTTATGATAAAAATGTCTATCTGTGGATTGCTGTCAAGAGTTTGAAAAAGCACTGATTCCAGAAAGGCACCGTTCCCTGAGGAGTACCCTGCGGCCTCCTTTACTTTGTGACTGAGGCATGGGCAGGTGCTCAAATGACCCCTTCCGTGGGGAGGGGTGGCATCCTGGTTGCAGAGGGTACACCCTGGCTTTGCCTCCACTGGTTAAACAGCAGGGGCGAGTTCCTTGGCTTCCCTAAGATCTGGTTTTTCTCACCTGTAAAACAGAACTGTGTACCCCTCACGAGACTATTATGGTGCCTCATAGATAAGTGAAATCTGGCACGCACGGGACTGAATAATCTTTAGCTTCCATTCCTCCTAAAAAGTGATAATCATTCCAGAATAAGAATCTTTTTAGTTTACAAATATTATTTATGGATTATATCCTGCCTACTCTCAAGTTACAACAGAAGAAACACATGCGCTCATTAAATGGGCCAAATAGGATCTTAAAAATTACTTAGAGACACGAAGGAACACAATCCTCCCATATCTAATCTAATCTAACCTCATTGCTACTATGTTTGAACATCAGGTTTTATTTACGAGCTTCCTGGCGGTAAAGGCAAAAAAGGGAAAGAGAAGCTGGATTGCATTCACCGTCATTATCAATTCTTCAGGAGAGTTAGCTTACTTAGGTGCAGACTCTGACGTTCTTACATGAAGGGCACTCCAAACCAAACTGGACGTTTTCTGCCCCACTGGGCCCTGTATTTTTGTTCTTTAATCTTCTCTGAGTACCCCCATGGCCTAAGTACACAGCAGTGTCCCAGATCCATGGCGCGGAGATGGCCACCCCTGGGTGGGCTGGTGCCCTCTGCGGCCCTCGCGCCTACCTGTCACGGAGAGGCGGGCCCCATTGCTCTGCCGGGTCTCCCCACTATACTTGTGCTTGGTGATGCAGCGGTAGGTGGAGAGGGCGTCCTCCTTCTGCACGTCGGAGATGTACAGCCCGCCGTGGTGAGTAATAAAAAACCTGTTTTCTGGAGACACAATCAAGACATACTCCATTACTCCTCTGGCGGGCACACTACCAGAAGCAGCTCAGGCCGGCAGCTGGCCTTCCTCCCAGAACTGTTATTCCTTTAGCTGTAGAGGCTTCGGAGTTTTACAGGATGGTGGGCTTTAGAGTCAGACGGAGATCTGGGCTCCAAATTGACTTGTCCACTTATACCTGTGTGACCTGGGGAAAGTTACTTAACTTCTCTGAGCCTTACCTATACAATGGGGTGCATCACAGCATGAACGTAAGACCTGAAAATAATAATAAAGTGTCTGGTGCATAGCAAGTGCTCACTGAAGGAGTATCAGTCCTCATCTTTCCTGTCTCTGGGTGAGAGTTTTCAAAGTTCCTTCACACTCCATGCTCATCCGTTCTTACAGGCATGTGAAGTGTCCTCTCCCTCGTCAGGCCACAAGACCAGTAAGCAGACCAGAACTCAGGAATGTGGAGGGGCGGATATACAATACTAATACAACACACAGTTCGTGAACGCTCATTCTGTGTGAGGCAAAGGTGCAGACACTGTGCTTGACTTTTCCTGGTCCTTCCACAGTCTTACTGTCAGGACGCAGCAGGGAAGCCGGAAGGACAGGAGGCAGGACACCCATTTCTCAGATTATGACACGTGACTCCATTTAGAGGTGGGTGGGTTTCCTTGTCCAAGGTCCTAAGGCAAACCCTGAACTTGAGCCTAGTCAGGACTGACTTTAAAAGGGGAGGGTATTGGGACACCTGGGTGGCTCAGTCGGTTGGGTGGCTGCTTTCGGCTTGGGTCATGATCCCAGGGTCCTGGGATCGAGTCCCGCATGGGGCTCCTTGCTCAGTGGGAGCCTGCTTCTCTCTCTGCCTCTGCCTGCTTGTGCTCTTTCTCTCTCTCTCTGACAAATAAATAAATAAAATCCTAAAAAAATAAAATAAAATAAAAGGGGGAGGATATGGACTGGCCAGTTGGGGCGGGGCTAGCATTCAGCTTCAGACACCCTAAGCTCAAGGCAGTGCCCTCCCACCCAAGGTCCAGCCAGACTGAGCTTCAGATGCTGACTTTGGGTCCCTCTGCCTGCTCTCTGGGGGCGAGGCTGCTTCCCCTAACAGGCATAGAAGACCCCAGGCTGCCATTTCCACTGGAAGTGGGCACTGGAATCAAGACCGTGACAGTGACTTAAGGAAGGAGCTCTAGGGGAGGGGGTTATGCTGACGGCACTGGAGGAACCTGCTAACATCAGAATGCCAGGCGCTCACAAGGAAACACTTCGGGTGGCCCCATGCCCTTCAAACCCTATTATTTAGAGGTCTGCCTCCTCCCACCTGGGGGCTGATGACCCCCTCGACCAATGACGAGAGCCCTGACGTTGGCTCACTCTCCTATTAGAAACATCCCGTGGTGTCCCACCACCCCTGGGGCACAAGCCTCAGTGCCGGGGGACTGGGGTCTCACCGAATGATATTTGGCGGCAAGGAATGCTATCGAATCGGAGGGTTGAAAAGCCGAAGGTGCCTGACCACATCATTGACAAAGGTTCTCCAGCCTTCCTTTGAATATCTCTGGGTTTGGGGAACTCACTACCTCACTCCGTGGTCCACTCCAGAGCAGACAGCTCTGACTTTTCGAGAGGTCTTCCTTGGTCACGAATGGCCTCCTGGTGGCTCCCGCCATGGGTCCTGGCTCTACTCCCTGGAGTCCTAGGGAACTAGGCTGAACCTGTGGCAATGACACACTCCCTCACCAACTGGGAAGGAGCTGTCACGCCCTTCAACTTTTCGTCAGGCGGAGCTGTCTAGAATTTTATCCTTCAATATTTTTTAATATGGTCTCAGGGGACTTCTTCAAAATGGATGATCTCTTGTTTCTTAATGAATGTTGGTTTATCTACCAATCTCTGAATTTCCTTTCCTTCCCTCGCAACCCCTTTGTAGAGCGCTAGACCTACTAGGTGCCAGGTGGGGACCTAACCATCAGCCTTACGTGACTGGCACAGGATAGACGCGACTACCAACCCCCAGCCCAGGATGGTGCGCTTTTTTCTGGGGATGTGTTGGAGTGGGAGGCAGCCCCATTGCGCCCTGCCTCCCACTTGGCCCGCACTCGACTAAGGCCTGGTCTGACCACTTGCCGTCTCTCCACCCTTGGACACCTGACCGTGTGGGACTAGGTCTGGGATGTTACACGGTTCCCCACTGAGCGGCAGATTGTTGGGGACCCCCTCCCAAAGAACGCTCGGCCACCTGGCAGCCTGCCAGTCCTCTGGACCCCCACCACGCCCTCTCCAGCACCCAGACCGCACCTTGCAGACCCCCACTCAGTGCCGCGGGTGAGACACGAGAAGGAAGTGGGAGGGAGCCCAGCCCTGCTGCCAGCCGTCGGAGAGGACCCGGGGGAAGCACAGAGAAAGCCTGGCTTCCCCACCAGACTCTGAATGTGCCGTTTTGTCTCCATGTTGTGACATCCCAAAGTCAAATGCGGAAGCTCTCCCGTGATTTATTATGTAACTGGGACTGGAATGCAGAACTACTGGAGGGTGTTACTGCCAATCAGAAGTATCCGGTTGGAGGTGTGTGTGTGGGGGGAGAAACAGGAGAGACCCCCAAATCCACCTTGGCAGCCTACAGATGCTCCAGCCCCAGCAGCTTGGACCCTGTGATCCGGTGGCTCCCAGCAACCGGGAATGATGGTGCACTTGGTCTTACTGGAATTTTAAGCTGGGAAGGGGTGCTGCGGGGATGGTGGTGGGGAGCTGGGGTTTCTATGGCAACAAGCAGCTGCTGCATCTGATGTTTCACATCCTTCATTGTCCTCATTTCCCCCCTCCCTTCCCCCTTCTTGTGCATATTTAATTGCAGTAACATTTCGAGACACAGTATATCGCTCCTCCTGAAACAAAGGCGGGCTGCAGCCAGGGGGAGGCACAGCGCTGGAGAGAGAGAGGGGAAGGGGAAATCAGGGGTATTATGTTAATCCCCTCTGGGGGGGACTTGTGCAACATCAGTTGTGCATGTTTGATGAGAATCAGATGATGGGCCCTGCTGCGGAAGGGAGCAGCAAGAGGCCGGTGGAGCGAGCATACGGTGTGGGGCGGGGGAGGCACAGCCAGCTGGTGGGGGGTTCGGAGGGGCCAGGGCTCCACAGAACAGCTGGCCTCCAAGGCTGGCTCTGATGGGGTGGGCTGGCAGTCGGGCAGCCCCTACTCCACACCCCAAGTGGGACCAGCCATCCCTGGAATGGGTAGAGGAGCAGTCAACCCTCATCCTGGTTCCTTCTTCAGGGGGTAGGCTGGGTCCGGCTGGAGGAGGACAGAGTGGCAGACACGACCTCCGTGTCTAACCTCCAGTCTGAGGCCATTTGGAAATGTGTGTCTGGGGTCACGCTTGGTCGACACCAAGATTGGGAAGTACTAATGGCATGAGGTGGCCAGGGACCAGGGGTGCTGGGCATCTTGGGTCGTAAATACTGTCCCACCCCAAATTCCAGTAGTGCCCCGGTGGGTGTACACTGTAAGGTCGCTTTCCCTTAGGCTCTAAGGCTGGGACACGGAACTGTGTTTAAATGTGGACTGCTCTGATGCTGCTGGACTGTCACCTGCCAAAGGTGCAGCATCGTCTGTGAACTTGCTCGTGACCAAGGACACACGGTGTGGGGTTCCATTTTCCTTTTTACTATTACTACAAATTCTCCACCCTACTTTACTGTCCTTCCTCCTGGTGATCTGGAGCAGGCTGCTCCTTTTTTGTAAGCTAAATATTTATTGAGCACCTATTATATGTCAGGGCAAGGATTTCATAAACATTATCTTATGCAGTCCCCACAACCCTTTGAAATGGATACTATTGTTTTTACTAAGCAAAGCACAGAGAGGTTACATAACCCACCCATAATCACACAGCTAGTAAATGGCAGAGTCCAGACGATCAGTCCATTTCCCATGCTCTTCCAAAGCTTTGTGCTAGACTGACTCTTCTAGAATGGCAGCCCCTCTCATAGGGACATAGGGTCAGCCACCCTCTGCTTGGTTGCTTCTGTCAGTGGGGTCCTCACTACCTAATAACAGAACACTTATATGTTCAGTTCAGTTTGGCTTGATTTATCAAGTCTCTATGGAGCAACCCTAGGTCCTGGACTGGGCTCCGCGGTGAGGTCTTGGACCTGGTCTCTGCCCTTTAGGATGCCACGGTTCGAAGACAATGTCCTTCCACCAGGAAAGATGCCAGCTTAGGGGCTGGTGAAGGGTGGGGAGGGGACTCGATAGAGCCCATTAATGAGAAGAGGAGAATAAAGAGGGGCCAAGCCCAGGACTGGATTTAGGGGGCTGGATTGGAGTCCTGGTGCTGCCACTAATGAGTTGTGTACCGAGTTGAACAGTATCCCCCAAAATGAATGCCCACCCAGGGCTCGTGAATAGGAATTATTGGAAATAAGATCTTTGCAAACACAATCAAGTTCAGGTGAGGTCATATTGAATTAGCGTGGTTTCTAAATCCAGTATGACTGGTGTTCTTCTACGAACAGGGAGATTTGGACACAGGCACATGAATACAGAGAGAAGGCCATGTGAAGACAGAGGCGGAGACTGGGGTGATACCTTTATAAGGCAACAAATGCAGGGATGGCCAGCCACCCCAGAAGCTAGGCAAGAGGCCAGGACGATTCCCCCCTAGAGCCTGGACGGGGAGCACGCCGTGCCCACACCCCGCCCCGGGGCTTCTGGCCTCCAGAACCGTGACATGGTAAATCTCTGTGGCGTTAAGCCATCGGGTTTGTGGTAATTTGCTACGACAGCCCCGGGAAACTGACACTGGTTGAGGGTAGGGGGATCGGGAGTCTCCCGGTCCCTCCCTTGTCCCTTCTGCAAAAAGACAGGGGAGGGGAATTAGGTGTGTGTTTCCCACCCTGCTTGGACATCAGAATCATCTAAGGAGCTTTTAAAATTAAACTCAGACTCTCTGGGGGTATGACCTGGAAACTGGTCTTTAAAAAAAGCTCTTTAGGTCCTGTAACATAAGCCAGGGCAGAGACAAACTCGTGAGACCCCTTCCTCTGACAACCAATGCCTCTATGAGGGCACCCAACTTCTGAGTCCCGTTTCTCCTTCAGGAAAACAGAGATAATAAATAGACTTTACATCACAGAGCTGTTGGGAGAGTCAGATGAATGCAGCTTGTGAAAGTCTTCAGCACACTGGCGGGGCTCCGTCACCCTCAGCCCAAGTGGTCCCCCCTCAAGGAGATGAGGGGCACCCGGTCCCCGCGGCCGGGCTTCCTGCAGAGTCTCCCCTTCCTTCCTCCTCAGGAGCTTGGCGATAAAGAAAGGGGACCCTCCTCGGCAACTCGCAGGCCCTGAACACAGGGGCGAGGTGAGCCAACAGCATCCTCTTGGTCTTTTCCTAAAAGGTCCAAGAGCTGGGCCTCAGAGCCTCCCCAGAGCTGCAGGAGCCACAGAGAGAGGAACACTAGAAATCTCAGGGCTCCTGGTGCCTCTGCAAGGAGGGAAGCTGCCCTCCGCAGAGGCCGGGCCTCTCTCTGTGCACAGAGGCGGCGGGAGGGCCTGTTTGGTGGGGAGCGGGTGCGGGGCAGAAGAGGAGGAAGGAGCTGAGGGTTTGCAGGAATGTATGGGCTGCACAGACCCCACCCCAAGCCTCTAGAGCAAGGGGACACAAATGACAGAATATAGCAGGGACAGCAGCCTCCTGCCTGGCTCCCTGCTTCGGCCCCTGCCCCTCCTCCATCTGTTCCCAACATACAGCCCAAGTGAGGCTTTAAAACTAGAGTCAGATTATGTGTCTCCTTCGCTCAAAGCCCTGCAATAGTTTCTCATTTCATTCGGCGTGAAAGCAGTGCTGATTGCAAAGTAGGTGCTCTAGAAATAAATATTTCTAGAACGAATGAATGACACTTCCCAAAACTCTAAGGCGGTTTTATCGGCCTTTTGCATGAGGAAACAGCAATGCAGAAAAGTTAGATATCAGTTCTAATTTTACCTCCTCCAGGAAGCCTTCCCAGATTAGCCCACTCCCACTTCTGAGTGTTTCTACATCTGGCAAACCTCTTGTCACTGCTAATCACTGCGTCTACTATATCCAAACAGACTTTTAAAAATAATTATGTTTGAACTTTCAAAAGTCAAGATTAAACAGGATAGTTGTTCCTTAAATTAATAAAAATAGAATTACTACGTGACCCAACAATCCCACTTCTGGGTGTGTACCTGGAAGAATTAAAAGCAGGGTCTTAGGAGGTATTTGTTCCCCTGTTCATAGCATTAGTCACACTAGTCAAAGGTGGAAACAACCCAAGTGTCCACTGATGGATGAGTGGACAAAGACAAGGTGGTCTAGACGCACGACGGAATATTGCTCAGCCTTCAAAGGGAAGGGAATTCTGACACAGGCAACAACGTGGATGAACCCTGAGGACATTATGCTCAGGGAAATAAGAGACAAATACTGTCTGATTCCAATGATAGGAGGTACCTAGAGTAGTCAGCTTTGTAGAGACAGAAAGTGGAATGTGGGTGTCGGGGACTGGGGAAGGGGAAATGGGAAGTAGTTTTCCATGGGTACGGAGTTTCACTTTTGCGAGATAAAGCCGCACTTAAACATTTTTTAATTTGAGACAGAGCCAAAATGCTGCTGAAACAAAAAATTAACCCTTAAAAATAATTAAGATGGCAATTTTTATGTTATGTGGACTCTATTGCAATGAAAATAAAAAAAATTTTAAAGTCAAGATTATAAAGAATTGGAATGAGTGTTTTCAGGAAGCAGTGAGTTTCCTGTCACCAGGGGTATTTAAGTAGAGGCTGAAGAAACGCTTGGCTGAGATATTGCATAGAGGATTTAAATACCGAGTAAGAGAAAGAAATTGGATCATCTTTAATGTCCCTTCCTTCCTAGAAATTTATAAATTTTTTTTTGACAGAGAGAGAGAGAGAGAGAGACAGAGAGAGACAGAGAGACAAAGAGACAGAGAGAAAGAGCAAGGGGGAGGGGGGAGAGGGAGAGGGAGAAAAGAATCTCAAGCAGTCTCCACGCCCAGCTCGAGTCCCATGCGGGGCTCAATCTCACAACCCCGAGATCGTGATCTGAGCCCAAATCAAGAGTTGGACACTTCACCAACCGAGCCACCCAGACGCCCCCAAATTTGTAAATTCTTAGCTAAAAGGATGGCAGAGCTGCAAGACCCCTTGGAAATCAGCTCCTGCAGCGGTTTGCAAATCAGTTTACATGTGCTCCTTTCCACCCCAGGACTTTTGCTGCGGTTCTCCTTCCGTGCCCGAAATGCTTTTTCCTTGACTCACTCCTGGCCCCGTTCAGGTCTCTCTGCTCAGACACCATCTCGTTGCAAAGGCCTTGCCTGACCCCTCTCTCAAAATTAGACTGTGCTCCGCATCCCTGCCCAATTCCTTACCCTGCCTGTTTGTCTTCAGAGCACGTGGTGTTTCTCGCTGACAGCAAGGAGTTATTTTAGTATCCCCGCTCCAGAACACGGCTGGCACACAGAAGATGCTCAGTGCACATGCAGGACGAATCCTGGCAGGAGCAGAGGCACCTCCGGCCGAGGGAGACAGCAGGTTCTCCAGCCGGGAGACCTGTCCTGAGGTCCCCTGCACCCTGGGGTCTTTCCCCCCTGAACCCCTGCTACCATACTGTAATGGTTTGGCCCACTGCCCCCCAACCCTTATGCCAATGTCTGATGCTTGTCTTGGCTCCCCAGCTCAGCGGAGTCCAGGGTGGGACGTGTGGAGGGCGGTGTGACATGAACAAAAGGGAAGTAGACAAGGAGTGACCTGCCCAGGCGTTCTGGTATGTAAGCCTCGGCTGACTCATCTTCGGAGGGCGGCCCCCGCAGGGAGTAACCTCCCCTTTCTCAGGAGCTACTCAAGCATGTGGAGACCCACGACAGCCCGCCCAGGGAGAAGGGACAGGGACAGCCCCTGTCCAGCGTGCCCGAGGCTGGCCTTCCACTGTCCTTCCCTGACCAAGGACCTGCCTCTCCCGTAGCAGATGGGAGTGGAAATGCGACCCTCGCCCGGAGGAGAGACCCCCCAACAACAGAAGTCCCTGAATGGACCCACATGAGTGTCCTGGGGCCAACTCTGAGACCAGACTATGCCACGCCGTGGTGGAGGCAGGTGGCGGTCTGCCCCTCTGTGGATGGAGGAGGAGGACTGAGTTGCTGTGGGCAAACTCCACCTCCCCGATGCCAGAGGTTTCCATGGCTGGGGCCTTTGAGGAAGAAGACCCATGTCAGGAACCTATAGCCAGACACTTCCCCTCTTTGTTCCCTTTGTTCACCCCTGGCGGGTAGAGTCTGCCTGGGCTGGGAGACAGATCCAGGCCCGGCTGACAAAGTGTCTTCAATGGTTTTATAAACTCAGCAAGCAAGACACCCCAAGGTGCCTGAATCAGGGAGCCCCCAGATGCCCAGCACTTCCACGTGTGTCCCCCCTATGAAGTGCCATCACCAGCCCAGGAGGCACCTGCTGCTCTTGCTGTACAGAGGAGGAGACTGTGGCTCACGGGCTCAACTGGTGGGGACCAGTTCAAGTGCACATCTAGAGAGAGGAAGAGCCAGGACTACCCCGGGTCTCCGGAACCAATCCCGAGCTGCTTTCCCTAAACCCAGCGGCCAGGAGAGCTTGAGCTGCGTTCCGGAGGGTACTCTGGCCGACCTGTTCCGGGCGAGGTGGACTTGTCCTACCCTTCCAGGCAGTGATCGGGCCCCTGGCTTCTTCTGGAGGCGGTGTCCCTCTCCCTAGCCATGACCAGTGTGGGGGGTGAGCGAGAAGGGGAGGGAGGCCCTGAGGCCAGCACCAGAAGGCATCGGACTAACAGAGTGGAGGAGCCACGTCCGCTGGGAGGCCCCCATGGGGTGACGTGAGAGGTCGGAGGCAATAGGCAGTCATCTGTTCTGGGAGGCCTCAGACTGAGGCAGCAAAGCCTGCCGTGACCCAGTGCCGTGTGTCAGCGGGAAGGCGGGACCATGGGCAGGTGGCTGTGTGCATCTGTGAGGGAACAGAGTGCGTGTGCAACCACGTGTGCACCGTCGGGGGCACCGGCTCAGGCCGCTGGGGCAGAGCCGGGGCCAGAGAAGGGGCTGGCAGCTTGGGGGAAGCGTATGCTTGCATCTGAAATGGGAGGCTTGAGACCTGCCTCCTACCAACTGTGTGGCTTTTGGAAAATCCCTTAACCTCTCTGGGCTTCTGTTGTCTCATTGGCTAGCTGGAGGTCCTAATAGCCCTGGTTTGCTTGGCTCACGGGTGTCTTCTGCAGTGTCCACGGGACAATGTCTGTGAAAGGGGCCGTGACATGTCCTGCCCTATATGCTCTGTGGGGGCCAGGGGCTGCTCCCACAGTACAAAGTGTGTCAACGCACAGGGCAGGTGTGATTTTTGTTATTGTGTTGACTGAATGACTCCTGGCAGTGGAAAAGCTTCCCGGGGGGATGCTTCTCGGTTCCTGGACTCCGAGGGGTCCCTGAAGCAAGAAAACTGGAAACCAAGGGAGGGGTCTTCTGCTCTGCCCACACCCCTCACCCCTGCAAGGAAGGTCGCAGGACACAACAGGGCTAAGCAGTTGGGGACAGAGAGGTGGGAAGAAATGGACGGAGCTTTGCACAGAGACCAGGATTTGGCTGGGATCAGAAAAATCATTCAGTCTCTCTTGGAAAAGAAGAGATACTTGGTCTGTCTCCGTGCAAGTTAGTTTTCGGGGCAGCCTCAAGATGCCAAAGCCTTGAAGTGTCTCTATTGGCCCCCAGGGGCGTCCCAATCCCACAAGAGTAATTGCGATCAATACAGGTTACTAGTTACAGCTCCATCCCATCTAGATTTCAGCCTGCGCTTGGGGATGCATGAGACAACTCAGGCGCGGGCAGGGCTGCTCTCCCCTCCCAGGCGGGCTGCGGGGTGGGCCAGGGTGTGTGCAGTAGCTGATGCTTCTGGTGGTAGAACCGGTCCTGCCTGGGGGTCCGGCACCAGGGTAGCCTGCGCGAGGCTATGTAGGGCCAACCTTGCTGGGCATCCTCCTTTCACTCCTTTCTGTCCTTCCTGCCGATAGTGAGACCATAAGGGAAACTGCCAGCCTGGGTTTAAAAAGCCCAAGGGAAGCCAAGGCCCATTCTGCCTCCTCTTGTCCCTTGGACGCCGGACCCCCAGGGTTGTAAGCCCTCCACCCAGGACCCCATGAGAGATTTGCAGCAGAGTGGATCGCACAGGACATCTGAGTCAGGAATGTGATTCAAGTCCCAGCTTGGGTGCTGGCTGTGGCTTTAAGTCCTAGAGCCTCCCTGTCATGGGCTGAATTGTGTCCCCACAAAGTTCCTATGTGAAGTCTTGACCCCCAACGTGACTGTATCAGGAGACAGGGCCTTTAAAGAGGAAGTTAAGGCTAAATGAGATCATAGGGGTGGGGCACAGTCAATCAGGACTGGTGTCCTTACAAGAAGAGGAAGGGAGGCCAGGGTTGTGAGCGCCCATAGGGAAGACTGCTCGAGGACACAGTGACGGGGCAGCCATTGGTAAGAGAGAGCTCAGGAGAAACCAGACCTGCCACTCCGGTCATTTTGTTATGGACACCCTAGAAAACAAACACAGCCCTCGGCTAGACACGCTGTTCCCTGAGGCCCCTTCCAGCACTGAGATCCTGGAGCTGGGCCCTGCTGTGTGAAGACACTGGGGTGAGGACTTCTGGGTAGGAATGGGGAGGAGGACTGAGGTGAGCTGGTCCCGAAGGTCATCGAGTACCCCACGCAGGTTGGGTGTAGACACTGAGAGCAGAGCAGGAGGGGTGTGGAGAGACCGACCCAAGACGCCTTAGTGGGCGTCAGGTGCCAGGAGTAGGGGCAGGCACTGTGCAGGGATGGCGTGGGCAGGAAGCCGGCCCTGGAGATGGGCCTCTGATCCCAGGTAGGGCTTCGCCCGCACTCCCCATCAAACACCGGAATCTGGTCTACCACCGCATGGGACGCCCAAGGAAACTGAGCCATAGAGGGTCGCATGGCTAGTCTTTCCCTTTCCAAATGGAACTCAAGTCTGGCAGTGTGCACACATCTGGGGCGTGAGGAGACTGGATGGATGAGAGGTAGGACTTCTTCTATGAAGCTTGGATAAGGTATGCAGAGCCAGAAACTTCGTGCAGCTTTGGCCGGCAGGAAGCACGAGCGAATGTCGGAGTGAGGGCTCCAGTGGGGAGCTAAGCCAGAGCGCCTCACAGCTGCATGACCTCCGTGCACCACGGGGCAGGTCTACCTGCCTGCTTCCTGGCGCAAGGGCTCCCAGGTGCTGGGGAAGACACCATGGCCTCCTGTCTGTCTTCAGTGTGATGCCAGGCTGGGCTGGGGCTGCGCGGGTGGGTCAGGCTCCCGATGGTGGCACAACGGACCACACGTGTTCCCAGGGGGCCGTGTGAGCAGGCCTATGCCCTTCAGTCCCCACTGCCACCTCTGTAGGTGAGAGGGTGAGTGGTCAAAGAGGAGGCTATGGAATGATAGAGCCATGCCGACCGTATCCGGTTCTCACGGGGTGGGACCCAGGCTCAGTTTCTCCCACAAGGCTGGAGGGACCTAGACCTGACCGCAACGGTCATATTTTCCTGGCCAGATCAAGCCACAGGCCAGGCTTAGCTCTAGCTCTTGGCTGACTTTGAACCGCTGAGGCGGTCTCCTCATCTCGATGCCGCACACCCCCGCCCAAACATGGTCTTCCAGGAAGGGTTGGGATTTTGTTTGAAGAGTACCATGACCTAGAAATGTCGTTTATGAGAATCTTCCTGTGGAAAGGCTTATGCAGAGGCAAGCCTACTGGGGCTGAGGGCACTGGGCTGGGAGATGAGAAACCTGGTCGCGAATTTGCCGGGGTACTTTGGACGAGTTGCAGTGCCCCCTGGGGCCCGTTACCCTAACTGATGAACGAGGGGTTGGGACCATTTGAAGGGACTTGTCTTGAAGGGACCTCCCAAGCCTCACTTTCCTCGTGATTCTATAACTTCCCTCCACTTGACCTGGCAAGGGTGGGGGGGGGTCCCTCCTCTTTTCAGCCCCGTCTCAGCGAGAGCTCAGAGGAGTGCTGAGCACAGGAGCCAGTGTGGACTCAACACCCGGGGCCAGAGTTGTTTACACGGGTATAGCAGCGCTGGACCCCCACGGTCGCCCTGGCCTGCCCGTGAGGAGCTACCGCCTGCCCGGAGTCCCCATGCCTGCCCTGGAGGGGAGATCAGCCAGGTCCCCTATCTTTATCTCTGCCTTTGGCCCCTCCAAGAGATGGGGTCACTGGCGGGATGGGAACCTGAGGTCTCTTGAGGACCAAGGAACTTGACTGCACTGTGAAGCTGTGAAGGCCTGTCTGGAATCAAAAGGACATGGGTTTGAACTGTGTTTCCCTTCCTTGCTGGAAGGTGCTGGGTGACCACTGGACCTCTCTGAACCTATTTCCTGGGAGAATGAAATGAGTTAATGAATATACCCGACGCGGTGCCTGGCGCGTAAGAGGGAGTCAGCTCGTCATTATTGAATAAGTGAATGAGTTAATGGATAAAGGAATGGATAACTCTCATAGCAGCGGGTCGGGGGGCACTCACCACCTGTATGGGCCTTGGGCTGCATGTGCAGGGCGCTGCGGACCATTCCCACCACCTCCCAGCGGCCCACGAGCTGGCCTCTTGAGCAAGCAGGAGGGTGTGGGCTCCCAGGGAGGGACCAGACTCAGCTCCCCGCGGCCCTGCTGGCTTGCCTGCTTTGGGCAGCTGAGACCTAGGAGGGCATCAGCTGTCTCTGGGGCACCGCCCAGGACCTGGAGCTCCAGGGGGCGTGAGGATGGAGCGGTTGGGGAGGGGACCCAGCAGGAGAGTTCTGGCAGAGGGAGACAGAGGCGCAGTGGCTGGTCTCCTCTCTCCCCGAGTCCCTTTCTCCAAATACAGCTCTATCCTTCTCTACCCCAGGATTAGCACACATCTCTCATTCTCCTATTGCAACAAGATTTTATTTCTAATTATGCTGTAATAAAGCTGGAGCACTCCCAGGCTTCCTTTCAAATGACTTGTACACACACTGCCGATCGGATCCTCCTCAGCCCTATTGTAATAGCATTTCCCTGACATTCATTAGACATGCATGAGAGGGGCGCTTTAAGAATAGAATTGCATTTAAATGGATTTGCTGAGAGAGGAAGATGAAAAAGAGAGAGGTGAGGGGGGAGGCGGGAGAGGGAAAGAGGTCTGTTGAACAAACTATGAAAACAAGATGCTGTAATAACAGGGTGCTGAAATAAGCCTCTTTCTTCCCCGTCCTCCTCCGGCTGCACATGGCCTCCCAGCCTCCCCGGAGCCCCCACTTCCACTTTTATGTTACCCACTGGGGGGGCTTCATAGCTCCTCGCTCCATGTGTCAGATGCTCATGGTGTAATAGAAATAACTATTATTACAACCCAGGAAAGCGGGTTCTACAGAACCCGGATAGCCAGGCGCCCGGCAGGGAGGGGAGCCCTGTGTCCTTGGGGCTGGGGCAGATGGACCGTGACACCCCCCCCCGCCGCCCCAAGGGGTCACCTCCAAGGTGTGGCTCCCAACTTCTGCTGTCCACCCTCCCCCAGTGACCATGCTGCACTTCGAGCCACCATGGGTCATGGAGTAGCTGAGATTTTCCTTTTATCGTGGTGGCTCTGCGGTGTTGGGTGGGGTAGGAGATCAGTCCGACTCCCTGCCCCCTGAAGCCTCCCCAGCGAGCACTCACCCCACAGCAATTTGCACGTCCCGTGATCGGCCAACTCTGCGTCAAGACCCCCAACTATACATCCATACCTGCTGGGGCCTCGTTTGATTCATGCCCCGCCCTACAGCTACAGCCTCTTAAAATGGACATCTGATCTCGCCATAAGCCACCCCGTGGCTTCCTACTTCGCTCAGGATAAAGACCAAAATCCTTAGCAGGGCAGCCAAAGCCCACCACGCTTCTCCTGATCCCTGTTTAACTGGAGTGGTTCCAACTCCAGCCGTGCTGGCCTTCCTCTGCTCCTCCAGAAATCCCAGCTCCTTCTTCCTCCAGCCCTGGTCACTACTTAGGACACCAGCCCCCTTCCTTCCCAAAGTGCATGCTGACCACTGGCCTCCCCACCCCCGTTGGAGCTCGGCTCACTCTCCCTTACTTGAAAAGACCCTCCCCACGCATCTGTCTCAGGTCCTCTTTCCCTGTGCACTGTCACAGTTGTGACAAAGTATGCACTGAGTCACCAGGAGCCCGGCACTGTCCCTAGACTGTAGGCCCCTTGAGGGTTCTGGCCACTGCTGTAGGCCCAGCCCTCACTCTGTGCCGGAGGCTCAGGACAATGGGACAGCCGCCAGGCACCAAGCTAGGGGCTCTTCCCGATACGCTCTCTCATTTACACCTTGTTACGGCCTTACTGATACACCTTGTTACGGCCTTACTGAGGGAGAAGTTTTCCCCTCCCCTCTCATAGATGAGGAAACTGACCATCAGAGAGCTCAAAGCAGTTTCCCCAAATCACGGAGCTGGGGCTGTCCGAATCCAGAGACTCGCTCTGGCTAAGCCACTTCCCACTGCACTGCCCTGCCCTGGGCATCCCCACCAGCTCCTCCCCACAGGGAGGACCACCCATCTCCCCTGCACCCTTACAAGACCCTTCTCGAAGCCTCTTTCTTCTGGAAGTCCTTTTGGAAAGCCCAGCTAATGCAGACTCTCTCTCCTTTTCCAGACAGCGCACGGCTTCTCCTGGGGGGCCACACCCTGGGACCCGGGAGGGCCTCAGCTCTCACATTTAGAATGTTTCCTAGCCAGCCCACGAGAGCCATTCTTGTATTCCCAGATAGAACGCAGGTTCCCTAAAGATACCTCCTGTTCCCCTTCTGAGCCCCTGTGACCCCTGGGAGTGTGCTACAGGGCACTGATCTGCCGTGGGAAGCACCGGCCCCACCCCTTAGCCATTGTGTGACCTGGACCAGGTCCTGAGAGGAGGGCCTCACCCCCAGCCTTCTCATCTATAACGGGGGAGTATCGCAGGGCTGCGGCGAGGTCTCAGGGAGCTGCATCCTCTCTCGTCCCAGTCCTTCCTTTGGACGGTATGGTGACAAGCGGGGAGATAGAGGCAGAATGAGACAGCTGGTCTTACAGTGTTCCAAAGGGTGTTCGGCTACAAGGGGCATGGTACTGTGACCTCTGGAAGGCCCCCAACGTGGCTCTGAGGGCACTGGGATGGCAGTGGAGACCATCCCTCTGTCCTTCCTATGTTTGTCTCCCGATTCACTGTCTCTCCACCCCAGGAGACTGTCTGGTTCAGAGGCCTCCCATGTCCACATGCTGCAGAGAGCGGAAGCTCCCATGATGAGTGGTCAGACCCCCTGAAGGCCAAGGGCAGCTGGCAGGCCCATCAACTCTTCCTCCCAGTCTCTGGTATGGCCCAAGCCTGGCACTTGCTGAAGGTCAAGTGCATGCCCATGAATGAGATCACGACCTCCACGATGGCTTGGACTGCTTGCCTGTCCATTACTCTGGGCTCAGTTTTGGGTTCAACACCTGCACGGGGTGGTGCTTAATGATACTTGTTGAATGGATGGATGGATGGATGAATGGTTGAATACATGAATCTGAGACTTTCTGCCTCTGTGGTTAAGTACTTGGGCTCTGATTTCAGACTGACCTTGGTTCCACAGTGTGACCTTGTCCAGATTACCTAACCTCTGTGACTCAGTTCTCTCATCTATAAACTCATGCTAATAATAGTACCAATCATAGAGTTGGAGTCGTTGCAAACACGCAAGTGCCTGGCCCGGAGCCTGAGCAGCGATTGTCCAATAAACATTAGCTCTTGCTATCATTACTGCACAGCTTCTGGGGAAGGAGAAGCCACCCAATGCTGACGTGAAGCTACTCAGGACCTGGGAGTGGCCACTGGGGCTGGTGGTTCTGGGTTACTCCTGCATTCTGCTTCCCCCTTCTTAGAACCCATGAAAATCCTCTGACATTGCTCAAACAGCAGAGGCAATTCCATTATTTTGAACACCTACTTTTTCTATTTACAAGTTAATCACCCCAATGGCATGGCACATCAGTGACGCCAGCCAGGGAGCTTGTCAGGAAAGGCAGACATGTTCAAAGTCCTGTCAACATCCGTATCTTATCAGCTTTCTGAGCGAGTCTGTCTCATTGAAATGATGAGAGGCCCAAGTGCTCTGCCCCGGCTATACTGGCCCAAGCGCTTTTCCCCACTACTGTGCAATCTCTGAACCTTTTAATATATTTTTTAAAATTTTTATTTATTTGTCAGAGAGAGAGAGAGAGAGAGAGATCACAAGTAGGCAGAGAGGCAGGCAGAGAGAGAGGAGGAAACAGGCTCCCTGCTGAGCAAAAAGCCCGATACGGGGCTCGATCCCAGGACCCTGAGATCATGACCTGAGCCGAAGGCAGAGGCATTAACCCACTGAGCCACCCAGGTGCCCAATCTCCGCACCTTTATGCTCAAAATGGCAACCTACCTGCCTCTCCCTGAAAATGCCCTGTTAATCCAGAGTCTGGGTTTCTGCCCAGTATGATCCTCTTGCCCCTGGCCATGGACTATTCTGGGCGTGGTCTCTTTCTCAGGATGTCTCTTCCGCTCTGCCCTCAATCATAGTTGAGGGGCCTAGGTCAGGCAAGCCTCTTCTTTTCCTGCTATCTCTTCTTGGGAGTCATCCAAGATGCTGAGCTTTCTAGTAATTAATGTTTTGGGTTAAGGGGGCCATAAGTTTCCTCTACGTAAGTCCCTAATGATGTATAGAAAGAAATTGGGGAGGGCAAAGGTCAGAATGAATCTGTGCAAGGAAGGAGTTTGGGGATATAACCTAGGGTTGAAAGGATAATTTCCTGGTAAATTCTCAGAACTGTATTCTCCACCCCCACTGAATTCCAGTCTTTGTAAGAGCAGAGAAGGAAAACGGGATTAACTAACCACCTACTATGTGTCAAGCACAGTACTTAGTGCATTATTGTAACCTTGCCAGATGGGTATTGTCATCCCCAATGTACAGATGAGAAAACTGAGGCCCAGAGAGGTTGGACAAGTCGTTGTCTGCAGCACAGACCCAGGAACCGAACCCAGGTCCGATGCTCAGCACTCATCCACCGAGCTGGACTATCTCTACATGTCCCTCTAGAGTCTTCCGAGGGACATGTGTGTGGGAGTGGGGAGGAGGAGGGGTTGAAAGGGAAGAAAAGGAGCAAATTGGGGGCATTGATTTATCATTCTTCAGCTGCCTAAGCTCCAGTTTGAGCTCTACCTCTTTGGCCCTAAGTTAGAGGTAGTTGCTTCCCCCCCAGGACTGGAAGCTGAGGGGGATGGCGGGGCAGGAGGGGGTGACAGAGGCGGAAACTCAGGAAGCGGCTGGCGCTGGAAGGAGCCGGCCTGTGAGGGGCCCTGTGTAATTTCCCCGCAAGGCCTCGTGGCCTGGCAGCCGTGGGGGGCATCCTGGCATATCAGCAGTCACACAATCAAAGAACAAGTAGGAATTAATATCCCTGAGGTGGTCCGGAGCCTCAGATACCAGCAGAAAATTACAGGACACGAGACGGGAGCATTACAGAATGAATGGGAGGGGACCAGAGACTTCCGTGGCTAATCCTGTTAACGAGACAATTTCTTATCAAACTCATTATGTTTGTGAAAGGAGGGAGCAAGAGGGAGAAGAGGAGGTGGGGCGGGGAGGGCGATGGGGGGCTAGCCCTGGAGAAGGAGGGAGAGAGGCAGGGGAGAAGTGGTACCAGAGCCCGCGGGTTCCTGGGAGGCAGGCGTGGGACTAGCAGGCGTCTTGGAGGAATCACACCTGTGCGGGTCTGTCTCTGCTCCCCGCAGAAAGGGGCAGGGGTAAAAACTCTCCCCTCGGAGCTAACTCCCTTGCTGGGCTGCTGGCAGCGGCCTCCCTGGCCTGTCAGTTGTCAGAACCCTTGGGTGCCCAGGAGAGAAGCCGGACCCTCCTTCCACTCTCTTCCTTTGACCAAACCCCCATCTGATCCCATCTCATGTGGATCCACAAGGACCATCCTCAATCTACACGGATGATGGATGCTGAAGAGGCAGAAAGCACCCCAGTGTCCACAAAGCACTTTCCTGTCCAGGCTCTCACTGAACCTTCCCAGCCCAACTTTCCTGTGAGCCGGACAGGGAGGTGATTACAGAGTGAGGGGGTCGGAGAGCCTGTTCTGGAACTTGCCAGCTGAGCATTTTGGGCAAATCACTTAGCCTCTCTGAGCCATGATGGTCTCCTCTTGAAAACAGGTGAGATAAATCCTGCCCTACCTACTTCACAGGGCACCGGGACAAGGGTTAGGAAGGACAATGTATGCCAGAGACCCTCCTCATGCGTGAGACACTGACATAAAGGGGTGTGACCCTCAGAGCCACTCTGAAGAGGACGCAACAGGTGACATGACTTGTTGGAGGTAACAGAGTGGAAGGGACAAGCTTTAGTTTCAAATCCAGGGGGCATTCCTCCTGCCAGGAAATCACCCCATGCCTTGTGGTTGACGAGGCAGTCACAAGGGAATTCGGTTAGGACAAACCTGAGTGTCTGTGTATTAAGGGCCCATGATGCACTCAGGGTTCTCCCAGGCCGGTCTGGGAAACAGCTAAGGTCAAGGACAAAGTCCCAATCCTCACAAAGCTTAGCATCCAGTCAGAGAGAAGTCGCATCCGTGGAGCAACAGGAGTTCAAGCTGGGGTGCCTCCCCTGCCCCCCTCAAATACTCCAGTGTGGAGACAAAGGGGAGCGTAACAAGGGCAAAGCCCACTGGGCTGGCACCAGGAGGGAGGGCTCCACGGGGGAGCTGGACTCCCCGTGGGGCTGAAAGGGTGTGTGGGGTTTGGACACAAGGGAAGTCAGATGAACATTCAGCACATATTTGTGGAGCGCTGCGTCCATGCCTGGCACTCTGCTCAATTAGGGACGTACGCAAAGGTGCTTAAAACCCATCGGTGGTCAAGTCTGGCCTCTCAGCACGGGCTGGCGAGTATGCAGACAGACGAAACCCCCGTGTACCGCAGGGGACAACGTAGGATGGCGCAGCCCTATGGAAACCAGTGTGGCGGCTCCTCACAAACCAGAAACAGCCCTACCAGATGACCCCGCAGTTCCATTTCAGGGTTCAGACCCCAAAGAGCCGAAAGCAGGGACTCTAACGTGTATCCGAACATCCAGGTTCACAGCAGCGCTGGTCACAAGAACCAGAAAGTGAAAGCAAGCCTCGCGTCCGCTGGCAGATGAGTGGGTGAACACAGTGGGGGCTCTTCGTACAACGGAATAGTATTCAGCCTAAAACAGGAAGCAGATTCTGTCACCTGCTCCAGCATGGATAATCCTTGAGAACAGTAAGGTGAGTGACATAAGCCAGTCACAAAAGCACAACTATTGTCTGATTCCACTGAGAGGAGGCACCGAGGGTCATCAGCTTCACAGTGACAGAAAGTAGAACGGGGGCGCAGGGGGAGGGGGAGACGGGCAGTTGTCTGACGGGGACAGGGCTTCAGTTTTGCCAGAGGAAACGGAGCGTCAGCACTCCTGTCCAGAGACGGATGGGGCACAGCGGCGTCAAGGTACTCAACACAAGTGCGCTATGGACGATAAATTCTGTCGTATGTATTCTAGCGTAATTTAAACAAATCATAAAAAGGCAGGTTCTATCAGCACACATCCTTTAACCTTGGCCCTTCCTCCTGTTTTCCTGCCGGAGAGAGGGCCGCGAGGCTCGGGAGTACAGCAGCTGTGTCATGGGGGTGAGGACAGCAGGAAGGGAAAGGGGGTTGCTTTCTGAGCCGCCGGGCCAGGCCTGCACGGCCTGCTCCCCGACGCCCTCTCCCGTGTGGCCGAGTCACGGCTGATGACTTTTGTTACATGCAGCCGAATGCCGCCCTCAGGGAGACGGCATCGAAAGCTTGTCACCTGCGGCTGCTTCTGCCCTTCCTGCCTCTGGTAGTTCCGTGTTCCTGCTCAAACTTTTCTGATGTGCTGGAACCCCTCAGTCCTGGAAACACCATGCTCTGGGCCTCTGCGCATGCCAGCCCCCCTGGAAGCGCCCCTGTTCCTTCTGAGACACCTCCTGTTTTTGGCCCAACAGCTTCCTCCACAACCTTCTGTATTCAGGTTGGGTGTCACCGTGGATAGGTGTGTCACCCCTTGTCTGGGCTCCCCTGGCCCCCACCCCATGCCCCCATCTCGCTCACGGTATTTATCATTTTTTTCAAAATTGGCCATTTTCATGGTCTCCTCCTTCTAGACTACAAGCTCCTTGAAGGTCAAGGTCTTGCTCAGGTCTGGATCGCCAGCACATGGCAGGTGCTCAGTAGTGATGGGTTGCCGAGAACGCTTCTGACTTGTGGGTGCTCACAGTTGGAGGAGGATTCCCTGAGGGGAGTAGCCCAGAGTCTGGAGGGACAATGGCATCCCGGAGTGGGGGTCCTGAAGGCCACCTGTGTGTCTGTCTCCTGGCATGGGGATAAGGTCAGGGGGAGGCCATGTGTGACGGTGTAAGGTGTGACAGAGCAAGCAGCCTTGGGAAGCAGGGGCCACGCGAGGCAGGGGGAGAGCAGGGTTTTGGAGGGCAATGTGAGGGTTTTGTTCGGATGTGAGGAGGCAGAGTGTGAAGGACCTGGCTTTTAGCCCGTGCATGGGGGGTAGCTGCTGAGGGCTTTGGGCCAAAGAGAGAGTGTCACAGGTGGGGGCTCAGAGCCTGGAGCCAGGCCATTGCAACAGTCCTGAAAAACTCTCTGATGGGTGTGGAGGAGGGCAGAACGGGGAGCAGGGGCAGCAGGGAGCCCATAGGAGACTTCCGCCAGGGGGGTGGGGAGCAGGATGGAGGCGGGGGAAGGGAGGGATGATGAGGAGGAGGAGGAGGAGGAGGACAAGAAGGCAGGGCGGGGGGGAGAATGTGGTGTGCACGAGAGGGGAGACTGCAGTCACATCGTCTAGGGCTAAGACCCTCTGTCTCTTACTGATGTTACTTTGGGTCAGTTCCCAATTCCTCCATGCCCCGGTTTCCATGTCTGTAGAAGGGGTTCATCCCAGCACCAATCTCAGGGGCGTGTTACAAGAATGATGCGAGCCAAACTGTTCTAAAGTGCTGAGCGTGAGGCCTGGCCCACAGCCAGTGCTCAGTGACCTGAAGGACTGTGGGGAAGCGGGGACAAGCTTGGTCCCTGCGGGATGCTCTGGAGGAGTGAAACCTGTGGCTAGAGCGAAGGGGTGCGTTGGGGGCCATGGGAGGTCCAGGCGGTTGAGAGGCGAGGGCTGGATGGGGGAGGCTTTGCGTGCCTGGGGGAAGAGCTAGATGGCATGTGATGAGCTATGCCGGGCCACTGAAGTTTCTGGATGCTGGCATGGAGGGCAGGAGGAATGCTGTAGGAAGATGAACAGGGCAGGGAGGGAGAGAAGGAGGGATGGAGGGAGGGAGGGAGGAGGGAGAACCAGACTTCTTCCTTTCCAGGCTCAGTGTCATTAAGCCATGTCCTGCCCAGTTTCCTTCACCCTCCGACGTGGCCTTACCAGGGGGTCCAAGAGGAAGTGGGTGGAGGGGACATGAAGGAAAGCTGGCGACAAAGACACGTCCTGTCAGCATGGCCTGCCTGGGATCCCCCCAACTCCAGGGTGCTGGGACTGGGGACCCTGCCTGGGTGCTGCAGCCACGCGCCCATGCGGCCCGCATGAACGCCATGAGCCAGAGAGACAGGTGCAGCCAAGTCCTCACCTCCCGAGTGAAGGTCAAGGGCCTTGAGAAGTCAGCCTGTGCAGCACTGGGGAAGGGTTGGCACCCCTTCATGGCTAGAGCTTAGGAGCCTGTATACCTGCATCTTAGCCATCATGCTAACCCATTTTTGGGGGTTAAGTTGGTCTAGTGGGGATAAAGGGGCTAGTTAAAGGGGTGGGGTGTTGGTATCGCCCCAGTGAGAGGGAAGCAATGCCCTTCCCGGAGACAATGCAGGGAAGGGCCAGTCCAGACGGGGACCCGCAGGCTAGGAGCTGGACTAGACGTTGGATGAAGGGTCTTTAAAATGGGCACAAGGGTTTCTTCTGAGCGCTTTGTGAAGATGCTGGAGAAATTGAAAATGTTCCCTAGATCCTCTAGTGAGAGTCAAGTGTCACAGATGGGAGGTCACGTGTGCTGAGGCTCGGGGAAGCAGGTGCCAGACAGAGTTTGGCAGGAGAGGCCCTGACGAGATAGAAGGTGACCCGCCAGGAAAGTGCTTAGTGTCAGCTCAGGGGCTCAGGCACTACCTGGAACAGACACCGGCCTCCGAATGTCCCCTCCAGAGAAGGGGCTCCAGCCCACTCCGACCTGCCTTCTGTACCTCTGTGGAGCAGAGCACTCGCTCAGGCTCCCTATCCTGGGGGCACCAGGCCCCCTCCAGCTCAGCCCCAGCCCACTCCTGCTCCACCACCTGGAGGTACCTGGCTGAGGCGTGGTGGGGACTAGCGGGGTGCGGCCCAGCCCCTCTTCCCGCTTTGAGCAGAAAACAAGGGAGAGCCCTAGGTGCCAGGAAAGCATTTCACTGTGTGCAATTTGCATTTTCTGTCTCCATCCTAAGCGGCCGAGTGGCCGTGGCTTTGAGCAGCCAGAAGGAAAAACCACGGCTGGAGTCAGAGAAAGTGCTTATTAGCTCAGTTTGGCCACAAAGTGGGGGGTGGGGGTATTGCTCTGAGATGGGGGGCAGGGGGAGCCCCACAGAGAAAGTTGGGATGGGTGTTCTGGGCCAAAAGGGTACAGGTGTATGGCGACTGTTCTGAAGTGGGGCTGATTTTGATCCCCACGAAGACATCTGGCGTGTCTGAGACATTGTGGGCTGTCACACTGGGTGGCGGGGGGCTGCGGGCCTCCAGCGGGGAGAGGCCAGGACAGCCCCCCACCACAGGTGCATCAGGTCCCAAACATCAGTAGGGCTGAAGCGGAGAAAGCTGGTAGGGGAGAGTCCGAGGACAGAGGAGAAGAGCAGCAAAGGGAGGGCTGGGCATCGGATCTACCCAGTGTGTCTGCCCGGTGCGGGGCAGAGCTGGGGGCCGTGAGGCAGTAAGGGGAGCAGTGGCTGTCTGTGCGAGAGGCCAGGCTGAGGGGCTGCTGCTGGTCCCACTGGGACCCTGGGGAACGGCACAGCCAGGAGACGACACTGGTCGCATGGCAGGTGCCGGGCGGAGGAAGGGGGCAGGGGGCAGAGAGCTCCTCGGTGGACAACGAGGAAAGGGAGACCCCAGGCAAGAATAAAAGTCATGAGAGGGGCGCTTTCGGGTGCAAAGCTATGCGGTTGGTTGGGGTGAGTCAGGGCCAGGTGAGATGAGAGATGGGACCTGGGGTGGGGACGGGGCGGGAGCCCCCAGAAAAGGCCTTCCAGGGAAGCTCCAGCCCCCAGGCAGAGCTCCTTGGGAGAATTTTGGGAAGGGTGGGGGTAGGATGGTGTGCGGTGGGGGCCCCAGAGAAGGCAGGCTGTTTCTTTGGAAGGGAGAAGGGATCACTCCGACCAGGGACATGCTGAAGAAATCAAGGGCTAGAAAGGACTGTATTTTATTCCTGATGACGATGGTCGCTGACAACAGCGAACACAGCTGCCAGTGAGGCATTTTTAATGTAGTATCTCATTTAATCAGTGTGGCAACTCCACACAGAACGCCACTAAGCCCAGAGGGGTGATGTTCCAAACTGTCTGGAAACGGCCCTGTGGTCACTGCAGTCCCTTTCTCCACTGTCAAATCCTCACTGTGCCGTCAATGGCGGTGCTTTCAAATCCACCTTCTCATTGATGAGCACTTCAAATCCACCTTCTCATTGATGAGCACATTGCCCTGTGAAGTGGGCCGGGTGAGCAGCAATAATCCTATTTTACATCCAAGAAAATAGAGCACACCCAGTTCCTTAGTGGGAAAGCCAGAACCAGAACCCCACCTCTCGACAACTACCAAGGCTCTTTCTAGAACCTTCTAGAACTTGGAGAGGGCAACCATCCTGTGCAGCCTGCCGGAGGCATCTCCCCACTTCCTGTTCTAGATCTGGGAGAGGCGCCGTAGGCTCGGAGTATCAGAGCAAACTGAAAATCCAGCCCAGCATCCCTGTTTCTGAGGCAAGTAAGTGCTTTCCTCCAGGGCACCCCTTCTCCCCTCCTGCCCGTTCCCTCTGAGGCTTTACTTATTGTGGTAAAATTCATCTTCATTTACTAAAAGATTTATGAGGTGGTGGCAGGGAAAGCTTAACAAAGCTTAAACTCCTCGGTCCTGGTGGACCCAGTCCAAGAGCTGTCCTGCAGTTTGGGCTGCAGGGACAAAGATGGAGGGTGGGCACGAGGCCCCTCGGCACAGCCACCGTCCAGCAGAGGAACGGGAAACGCCCCCCTGCAGGGGCAGACCAGGGGCACAGGGCTCACTGGTGAACACAGCTCTTGGATGGGCTGCATGAGGACTGCAGGGGCACTCACCACCCTCCTCTCACCAGGACACGTGTGGTGGGCCTGAGGCCTCTCCCTGGGCACCCTCAGATCCCTCCCTAATGGGCAGTGAGCAGGGAGCCCGTGGCCCAGGGCAGCGGGCACCAGGCTAGGAGTCAGGAGACCTGCGTCCTAACCGATTCAGTGGAGTGACCCTGGCCCCCTGGCTTTCCCTCTCCTTTCCTCCACTTTGGTTCTATTGTGTAACATAGGAGTTTGTGCCAGATGACTTTGCAGACCTTGCCCGGTTAGAGCAACTGTGATTCTGCTACTCCTTCTCTTAAAACCCTGCGGCGGCCAGTGCTGCTGTTGATGGAAACCCCTGTCTATAATTCTGTGGGGCTTTTCATGATAAGGCTACTGCCCACATCTCCAGCTGCGTCTCCCGCCGGCCCCTGCCCCTCACCTTACTCCACCTGCCCACCAGCAGCTCCTCCTGTCTCTCTCTCCCTTTCCTCTGGGCCTTTATGCATGTGGTTCTCCTGCCTCTGCTGGTCTGGGTCTCTGTTCCCAGCCCTACCCAGCACCTCCATTGACATCAGATCTGCAGGTTAAAGTTCAGCCTTTACTTTCACCACAAACCCGTCCAGGACCATCGGGTTGGGCCGGACGCCCTGGGTTGTGCCCCCAGAGCACCTGGCTTACTAGCTACGCCCGCTCTACAATTTCCTGTTACGTGTGCGCTGCCCTGTGAAGCACTTGCTCCCTCCACACCGGGCCACATCTGTTCTGACCCTGGTTGTATCCCCAGTGCCTTGCACAGTGTCGCATTGCAGATATGGAATGAATAAATGATCCCATACAAGGATTCCAGGGCCATAGAAGCCAGGAAGAACATGTTGCAGGAGAGGGGCAGGGGGCAGGAGCAAGGGGAGAGGGTGAGGAGGCAGCTAGTGTGGACTCACAGCCTCAACTATAGACACGGATCCAAGGGAGAACAGGGTGTCACAGACCGTGGAGGCTGAGGGCCCTTCCACCGCAGCTCTGGCTCCAAGGTGCGGGCTGTCTGGGGCTTCAGGTCTGACCCAGGACAGAAGGCCGGCTGCCAGGGGCATGGAAGTGGCTTTCTAAGATGCTGTCCTGCCACGTGGGGCCTGAGGAACCCGAGCTCCCATTGGCAACACATCATGGTCCCCAAGGCGGCCCCCTGCATCCCTATATGCTCAGCACCCAGGACAGCTCCCGGAATAGGCCACAGCCTCTTTCCTCCTTGTGCCCGGACTCAGGGTGTGTGGACCGACCCCCATGCAAACGCCACTTCTTCTGCGTGCCTCCCAGATCCCCTTGGGGTTTCTTCCTCTAAGCTCCCATGGTGTGTAGTCTGTGTTTAACACCGTTCTCTGAGTTGCAGCAAAATGTTGAGATGTGGGTCTACTGGGAGGTGAATCCTCTGAGGCCCAAGGTCAAGGAAGCACGAGTGAGTGGGAATCAGGCAGACCTGAGCTTGAAAGTTAGCTCTAGCCAGTAGCTAATAGAGACTAGACCCTTGGGGTAGGATGGAAGGAAGGAAGGAAGGAAGGAAGGAAGGAAGGAAGGAAGAAAGGAAGGAAAGAAGGAAGGAAGGAGGGAAGGGGTGAAATCACTTCATTTTTCTGGACTCCGATTCCTTCTTTCTAAAATGGGGATCGTCATGTCTACATTTTGGGGGCATTAAGGCCGGCAGATACCACGTGGAGGGGTATGACCCAGAAAACAAAACTTCCTATTCTTGCTACTCACCAACACAGTCCATCCGTGCCTCCCCACCCAGCCCACTGCTTACTGAAATGAGGTGAATGTCAAGAGCAGTTACCAACACAAAACCCATTTCCAGGCGGTGTGTCACCCACCCCAAAGCCAGCCCTGGAGTGGAGGCTGCGTGCCACTAACTTGGGGTAGGGTTGGCACTTTATTTTACAATGCTTATTTCCTGCCTATAGGAGGAATGTCAAGAGTTTCAGGATAAGGTGAAGAGAGAAGAAACCAAACCCAAAGAACAAAGCAGCACCATACAAGATGGATGGCATGGCACCCCCCTCCCCCCACCCTTACCCCGTGCTGGGGCAGGGCCCCTGGGCCTTCCAGTTTCCCAGCTCTGGAGGCTCTAGAAGCTTGTTAAGTACTGAACCCCCTGAGCTGAGGCGGAAACTGGAAGGCCTGGGAAGGAGGGATGGGGCCAGATGCATTTTAAAAACAATCCGTAGGAACGTCTGTGTGGCTCAGCTGGTTAAACAGTTAAATGTCTGACTCTTGGTTTCAGCTCAGGTTATGGTCTCTCAGCCATGAGATCGAGCCCCACACGAGGCTCCGCACTCAGCATGGATTCTGTTTCAGATTCTCTCTCTCTCCTCTCCCCCCACCCTGCTGGATCACGCTCCCTCACTCTCCCTAAAATAAATGAGTTAAAAAAAGCTTGAAAAAATAAAATAAAAACAACCAATAAAAACTCCTCCTTTTGCGAGCTCTCTACTTCCAGACTCGCATTTGTGAACACAGTCCTGTGCCAGAGGGAAATCAGGTCCCATCAGCGGCCCTGAGGTTCTCAATCTCCTCCTGCATCACACAGGCCCTCCGGAGGCCCTCCTCTGCCTTAGAGCTTGTCCCTCACACGTGCTGACTCTGTGAGAGACTGCGAGGGATCCGGGGACCGTGACATTGACTCCTTCATGTCTGGAAAGTGTAAAAGCAGAACGTGCTGTAAGCACTGGCACCAGGAGAAGGTTATTACAACGGACACCAAAGCAGGGGTGATTTTCAAAACGGCGGCTGCAGGGAAAGGGGCAGAGTTGGCGCGGCTTCCCTTCGGGGTGAACCAGGTGACTATGGGGACTGTTCTGAGGGCAGAGAGGAGACCGTACACCACGTAAAAGGGGCCCGGCCATGGCGATTAAAGCAAGTGGTGAGGAGAAATACCTCATGAATGGAAAGGGGGCTCTGAGTGCTATCGGGCATCAGTGCTGGAGGCCAGCCTGGCTAGGAGCTCAGAGGCTGAGCCAGGAGAGCTGGCATGGGTGGAAAGTTGGCAACAAGCCAAGGATGGGTTGCAGGCTCCAGGCCTATCGGGATCCTCCCGACATCAAAAGGAGCTGCCTCGGAGCTCCCAGGGGCCTTGGTGGGCAACAGCAAGGGGGAGGGGTTTACCTGCCTCAGTAGGCTTTCAAAGTTGGCGAAACAGGTCTGTTTGGGGAAAAGGTGTCTATCAAACATCACATCCGCAAGATGGAAAAGAGTCATCTGGTCTTAAAGCTTCAGAGGCCTGACTTGTCCTCCTACTTCCTAGAAACATACTTGGGGAAGGCGACTTCCACCTGTCCCCGTCACGTTGGACTTAACAAGGAAATGGTGCCGGCTCCTAGCCTTCCCCAAGGAGCCCGCATGTAAACGGGCCCTCGCCAAGAGAACCCACATGGAAGCCGAGAAATGTCTCTACTTTGTTCGGAAATACTTTGTTCTTTGAATACTCTGGGAAGGCAGTCACTAGCTATAATTATTTTGTCCGCCCGAGAACATGTGCCCCTTGAGGCCAGTAAGACGCTTCTCTGCTCCAGAATCCCACCTCAACAAGGGGCCCGGCAGGCCTGGCGGTGTTTCCACGAGAGCGGTGCTGACTTCCAAGCTGGCCATATTCCGGCCTCAGGCCTTTGCTGTGGCCATTTCCCTGTCCGGGAAGCTCTTTGCCAAGAGGTATGCCACCCGCTTCTCACCGCCTTCAAGTCCTTGCTCAAATCCCACCTTCCCGGTAAAGTTACCCTGTGACTACTCTGTTCTGTGTCCTCCTCTGCCCCATCCGCCTTTCCCTAACCTGCCTTCAATTAGCACAGGAGCCCGGCCCTACATACACAGCATCTATTTATTTCTTATGTTGGTGGTCTCTTCCTACTAGAACGTATGCCCCACGAGGGTAGGGATCTCTTTTATAGTCACTGATCTATCCTAAGATCCTGGATCAGTATCTATCACATCGAAGGGGCTCAGTATGTATGAAGTGAAATCGCTCCCTCATGCCCACATCCCCTGTGGTTAGGCCCACTCTTTCTCCTTCCTCGTGCCCCCCAGGCCTTCTCCCCTTACCCTCCACACTGGCTGGCTGTGCACTGCTCCTGTCTCTGGGCCGAGGGGCCCAGCCCCACTGGGGATGACAGATGCATAAGCAGGCACACTGACTCACAGCTGGGCAGCTGGAAGCCTGAGTTGGAGTGTGGCCAGGCTGGGGACAGTGCAGACCCTGTCCCCTGTGTGTCCCAAAGCTGTGGGAAAGCAGGTGCATTCTGTGAGAGGGGCAGGGATCTCTTGGAGACTGATCTCCTTCTCACCTGACTGTCACCTTCACGACAGAGTCAGGGTCTGAGGACAGAGGACCTGACTCTCAGAGCTTATGCTAATGACAACATTTTTGAGTCCTCACTGTGGGTCCATCTCTTCGTGTACTGGCTCATTTCATCCTCCCCACAATCCTCCCGGGTACTGTGAGCATCACCATCATCTGTTTTACAGATGAGGGACTCCGGGCCTCTGGAGTCACTGGTGTGAATGTCGACAGCCGGGGAAGCGAAGGAGTCTGAGTCACATTCCCCTCCATCCCGCTCACACAGCGCAGAGACAGAACAGGAGCCCAGATCCCTCGATCCCCATCCCACGCCCCTTCTAGAACACCAAGCTACCACCCCTAGTTGAGCCTGTCCTAATTTTGCTAAGAAGAAGGTTAGGAAGGCTTCATTTGAACTGGGTCTTTGTGGTCCAGCCAATGCTTTTGGCCAAGTTCTCCTTTCCTGTGGACTTAAAGTAAAACTACATTCCCCAGCTTTCCCTGCAGCTAGGGGCCTTGTCTGACTGACCAATAGGATGCGGGCAGAAATGACGCACCCACTCCGGACTGGGCTCCCAAGACCTCCTGCATGTGCCTTCGCACTTCCTCCCTCTTCTCTGCTTGCTGGCCACATCCATGGAACCCCACGGAGGGCTCTGGGACCCCAGGAGAAGGAGAGTTCTGCTGGCAACTAACTCGAGGGATGTGGCATGAGCATGAAATTTGTAAGGTGCTAAGTCATTGAGATTTGGGAGCTGTTTATTTCAGCAGATTTGTTACCGCTAATACAGCCTCGAAGGGTGAGGACACGTTTGCAAGGCACAGAAAGCAGGGAAGGACTTTCTGAGAACACCTTGAGCAAACCTGTAGAATGTGACGGACAGATCTCTAGTTGCCAGACCCTATAGAAGGGGGTGGGAGAAGAGTGAGGCGGGCTGGATGGTGAAAGCCTTAAGTGCTGTCCTGGAGATAATGGAGGTGCCCCGGGGTTTTATGCCAAAGACCGACACATTCAATATGAATTTTGCCTAGTGTTGTGTTTCCTCAGGATCTTTCTAAGGAATTCCTGTCCGGAGAGCTATTCATGGAAGACGTGGTTGTGCTTGCCTTTGGAGAGCACACCTGAACTCATCGATCCCTCTCTATGCCTTTACTGGTTCCTTTCTTCTTAGCGCCCACCATGATTTGAAGCTCTCTTGTTTATTTACAAGTGTATTTTCTATTGCCCCTGACACAAGAATATAAGCCCCATGAAAGCATAAAACTGGTCTTACCACCTGTTCTCAGCAGCTAGATGAGGACCAGGCACCTAATAGGTGTTCCATACATTTTGGTGACTGAGCAGATAAAGGCTCTGAGAAGTCCTGCAGTAAAGGAATTGTTTACTGTGTGTGCAAGACTTATTACTATTCCCTTTGACTATTGCACATGTAAATGCTGCTCCACTGGCCAGTGGCAGATGGTAGAGCTCTTTGCTGACTGTGCCTACCTATCCCAGGGGCCACTGAGGGCCATGACCCTTCATGTGTTGGGGGTGGGGAGGCTCAGCTAAACCACAAGGAAGACACTGACCATGACAGCTGGAACCTGGTGCTGAGGCTGGAGCCTTGCTCCCTGGAGAGCGCAAAGCAGGATTAGGTCTCCTGCTCCCTGCCAGCCTGGCTCTGAGCCAGCTGCAAGGCCAGCTTTCCACACATGGCCACTGAGGGTAGATGCTAAGCTTTCGGGATTAATAGTGGCCTCGTGCAGAACCCAGCTCCCACATCAAGTGATCTGCAGCTGGGCACCAGGAGCCTTGGACAAAGTAATGAACTCCAAGCATCATTACAGAGAAGCAGCAGGACCTTGGACAAAGTAATGAACTCCAAGCATCATTACAGAGAAGCAGCAGGACCTGGAGAACTGAGCCCTGGCAGGGAAGGTATGGGGACACAATACCTTGTAGAGGTATTGTGGAGGACACACAGCTGAGCCCAGCTCTCTTTGCTCTGGCACAAATCATTGTGGGGGCCTGAGAGATACCTGTGGGTGGGGAGCAGAGGACTTGAGAGCAGGAGGGGACCTGGGAGAACACCCTGTCATTGTAGTCATTGCTACCATTTATTGAGCAGCTACTATGTACAGACACTGACAGAGACCTCTCAACAACCCTAGAGGTAGACCCTAGAGGTAGGTATTATTGGCCATACTTTACTGATGAGAACATTGAAGCTCAGAGAAAGAGAGAGAGAGAGAGAGAGGTTAATTGATTGATTTTCCCAAGATCCTGGAGTTAAGTGAGTGGTCAGGCTTTGGACTCCCTGTCCAGTGCTCTTTCCTCCACTCTCTGTGGCCTCCTGGAGCCCTAGCCTCTGTCATTCTGTGCTGCTGTGATTCCAGGCATTCCCAGGTGAAGGCTTGGCTCTGGGACCCAGTTTCTCTGCCCTCTTGCTCAGAGCAGCTGTTTGAGAGGAAAGTCCTCGCCCCTCGCTCTCCCCACCTACAGATGTGTGTTCCGGCCTTCCTCTTCAAATCACAAACAGCTCTCACAGGGCAGAAGCTCTCTGCAGTTCTCCCAAGGGCATTCGGCTGTGGCCTCGCTGATTCCCATCCTGGTCTTGGGTGGTGAGGGGAGGGTGGCTGAGCAGGGGTTGGGGCTTGTCCCAGGTCCCCCAGCCAGAGGTGGGGAAGCCTTGAGAAGGAATCAGGATGCCTGACTGTGGATCTGGCATTTCATGGTCATTATTATTAATGTGGATTCCCCACGGTGGAATGCATTCCTGGGCCAAGCTTCAGCCTCTGCTCCAACCTCCTGTTCTTCTGCCAGGCCCATCCTGCCTTGCCCCCATCCCCACCCTGTTTTGTCCCAGGGTGAGCGCTCAAGACATCCTAGCTCTGTTTCTGATCTAACACCAATGACGGGCTCTTAGAAAAATGCTCCATAAGTACTAATTAGGAAAGCCAATATCTGGGGGACTATGCCTTGCAAAGAGCTGGTCCTCAAAACTCAGTTGAGTTAAAGCATCAAATAGTCCTTGTCCACTTTTAGAGAAATAAAGATGGTTAACTGCCACAGTCTCCTCCATTGATAAATGATTATTGATCAAGGCCCCGTGCCCACCCCTCCTGCTAGCTCAGTGCCGGACAGCGGGCCTGAGAGTCCCTGCCCTCGGAGTGTGGGGTCATCCCCAGAGACAGAGGGCAAAAATAACTTCCGGAGGTGCACAGGGGTCGCTTTCAGCCTTCGTGGTCACAATGGTAACCATGGTAATACCGGGTGACCGTCTGGGAAGCCCAGCACTTCCCCTGTGCTGTTTTAGTTGTTCTTCATATCGGACCCCTGAGAGAGCTATCGTTTTAACATTCCCTTCCCCAAACGGGGAACACGAAGTTAAGCGACCAGCTCAAGTTCACCGGCTGCTCCTGGGTGGTGCAGGTCAGCCCTCAAAGCTCACACGTGTCCGGAAGCAGTCAGAGCTGATCTGAATGTTCCAAACCTGATCTGTTCTCATGGGCGGGTCACGCTCAGAGTTAGAGTGTCCGTGTGCCCTCTCGGCTTTGACCACGGCCAGGATTCTAGAGCTTCTGGGGGTCCTCGTTTATGGGTCTGGAGGAATCTTTCAAGACCCCCCCCTCCCCACAGGCCAGGCTGCCTCTGTCAGCCCCCGGCAGCTGCAGGGAAGGAGCTGTAGGGAAGCCTACATTCCGTTCCATCCAGAGCCTTCCCCTGACCCCGGAGTCCCAGGCCCCAGACAGTGTCACCCCTGGGTGCTGCCTGCCCCAGTGGAATCCCCAGGGTGGGAGTCCCTGGGTCATCCCACCAGAGGTGGAGTAGGATCCTGCAAAGACGCAGCTCCCCTGAAGCCAGCAGCCTCTCTCCTCTCAGCCCCCTGCGGCCCATCCTGCAAGCGCCACACTAGAGAGCAGAACCTGTTCTGACCCCCTCGGAGCGCTGTCCTAAATGCCAAGTTCTCCTTTAAGTCTCTTCAGGGGAAAACCGAAGGGTGGGCAGCATCCCAAGGAGATTGTGGGAAGGGGAATGTGGCCACCCCTCTCCTGCTGAAGGAGAACCTTCCCTCCCACCCAGCCCAGCACATCCTCCGAACACCCGCACAGTGGAAGGAGAAGGCCCAGAGCCCACTAGCTACTACCGCCTCCCTTGGCCACAGTGGGTCTCTCGTGCTTGACGGAACATTCGAGAGCCAGAGGCTGCTGAAGACCGGGAGCCAAACAGGAGTCAGGGCCTGTCCGTGGCAGCCACAGTCAGGGACAGTCTGAAAAGCCCTATCGCTCGGTGAGTACCTGGGAGGATGAAATCCCTGTAGGAGCTGTTGCAGCTTTAGCTGTCATTGCCACCCCGGCCGGTGGGAAAGCTTTAGGCTCCCTTACTCACAAAGAAATGGGGGGAGGGGTGCAGAGAGAGGAGAGACCCCTGGTGGGCTCCTTCAGCCCCAGACCTTAACAGACGGCTTAGGCCGAGCATCCCGTCTGGGCTGCAGGGGTGCTAATACTTAGCTGCACCCGCGGTCCCCCTCTTTCTGGGCACACAGCGAAATCTCACTCCCCAGCCTCCTGATGCTGTTTTAGGGCCAAGGCTTTTGGGAAGCCGTGGATACCCAGGCTCTATTTCCCCTGCCCTGGGTGGTCTAGGGGTGGAGAAGCCATACGACAGAAGGGGTCCAGGTGTCTAAAGAGTTACCTACCAACAAGGCCATTGCCTTGGACATAAACTTCTCTTGTGTTTGAGCCATTATACCTTTTTTTTTCCCACGCATGGAGCCCCACATGGGGCTTAAATTCATGACCCTGAGATCAAGACGTGAGCTGAGACTGAGAGTCAGTTGCCTAACCCACTGAGCATCCAGGCACCCTGAGCGTTATACTTTTGAAGGTCTGTGTTAGCACAGCCCGGCCCACCCTGACTTACACACACACACACACACACACACACACACACACACACACACGAGATGTGTTCAGCTGTGTTCTGTGCAGGCCGGGCAAGGAGGAGAAAATGATGCAAAGAAGCACATTTTACGGCTCCTGCGTTGAGGGAGCACGAAGAGTGTTAGGGGAGATGAGGCCAACACAGGTGGCACGGTGTTCTGCCAGACTCCCCCAAACGTGACTGAGATGAATAAGTGACTGCCTGGGGTGGGGGGGGGAGCACAGGTGCACAGGCACGGAAGACCACGGAAGGCATCTCTGGTTCTGGAAAGCACCGGCATTCAGGCTCTACGGCGATGGGGGATTTGGTTAGCGGACCGGAGGGACAGCTGGAGTAAAGGCTTATCTATAGGCAGAGGCGAACATTCCAGTGCTCCCTGTATCAGCTAACTCCCTCTTCAGGCTGTTGCTACTTTATAAGCACCCCCGTCTGACCTTCAGGTGGGAATCCCCTTTGGGGTGAGGATGCTGTGGCTGGTGTCAGAGAAGAGGCTGGTAAGCCAGACAGGCTGGGTTTTTACCTTGGCCACAGCTCTCTGGGTCCTGGGTCCCCCTTATCTCTGCGAGACAGTTATGACCCCAGGTCTCCCCAGGGCAGTGGCGGTATGAGCCCTGTGAGGAGTCAAGCTGCATCCCAGGAGCATCTCCAAGTGCTGGCTTTATGTGATCCCTGTTCTGGAAGTTTCTTCCTCCCTGCAACGAACGGCTGGGAACTTCACTGCACCTGCTCTCAGGTGGGCTGCTGTTAGCTCCCTTCTTGCTTCCGGGCTCCCTCCAGCTCTAACATTCCATGCCCTTCCGGAGCTGGGAACCAGGGAGAGCCAAACTCTGTATTCTAGGAAGTGCATGGGATGGGAGGAGGTTAGAACCTGGCTGCTGGACCACTCCAGGAGGGCCACTTTCTGGCCCCAGGTCTCGGTTCTAGCCTCTGTGGGATCTAGCTGTGCAGAAGGACAAATGGACTTTGTATCGTTGGAGGAAACCCACCCACTGGGAGCAGGGGAAGGAACAACAAATTCTGATTTACTGGCTGGTCCCACAGAAACCTGGTATTGAGGGTGTCTGCCTGCTCTCAGAGGACCCCCTAGTCTCCTCCACTGTGAGGAGAGCTGGGGGGCACAGCAGGGGGTTAGCTGATGTTGTTATCTGGAAGCTCATCTATCATGGTCTGGACTGTGTCCAAGGCCCTTGTCCTTTCTGCAAATTACTTGCCCTCTGCTCTTAGACAGGCCTCTGCCAGACAGCCGTGGACTGGCCTTTCCTCCAACTCGTGGACTCTTTAGCACTGGCCACAGGACGTGAACTCTAGGAACCTGTATCATCTCCACGGGGTCTCTGTTGGCATCTCTCCTGTGAGGCCAGTTTTGTGTATGGAGGCCCCTGAGCCTACTGGCCCGCACCTCCCAAGGGCAGAGGTCCAGGCCCTGGACTAGGTGAGCACTAGGGCTCCAGGCCCTCTGGGCTCTGCTCCTCGCCTGCTGTGGGGCCTACGGCACACTGCGGAAACCCCTTAGGCACCAGCACCAACCAGACTCCATGGAGAGCAGCCCAGGATCTGCTGTGCAGGCCCAGGAAGGGAAGGCCTGGCCTGGCAGCCTGGCTCCATCCTGAAACCAGGTCCGTGTGAGCCAGTGCGGTTTTGAGAAAAGCTCCATCATGGAGAGCTGCCTGGGAGAGGAAAATCTTGCAGGGGCTCGGATGATGGAGTTTTAGATCAGTGGTTCTCCACCTTCGATGCATCCTGGGACCACTTTCCAAAGTGCAAAAGCCAAGGGCCCACCCCTGAAGTTTCTGATTTTGTAGGTGGGGGGTGAGGCCCTGACATCTGACTTTAGAAAACTTCTCTTGGTGATCCTGTCTCATGGCTGGAGTTGACAGGCTCAGTGTGAGAAGCACCCAAAGCCTGCCCTGCAGCTAAGACTCTGTGAATCACAGTCTCTGAAACGGACAGAGCTCGTCTCTCTACACAGGGCTGTGTGCTGCAGCACGGCTGTCAGAGAACAAAGGCTCATGCCCGCACCGCTAGCGTGAGGCCCACCTGCTCTCCGATCCGGGAGAGGGTGCAGGTCCCTGGCTTGTCTGGCCTCGGATAGGATGCCTGGGGGCCCAAATGCTCCAGCTCTGCCTCAGTAAAGGCCTCCCTCTGTCTGATGATGCTCCCGTGTCCTCCATCAGAACCCGGGCCCTGGGCTGCACCTCACAGGCTCCCTGGGATGGCCCCAGTGCTGAGGCAGCTGTACCCTCACCCAAACCCTCCGGCTCCCACTGAAAAGCAGGACGTGAGGAGGCTGCCTTGGCCCGTCTCGGATTGGGACTTCATTCTTGGCTTTACTGACTCTCTACTGACCAATGAGGGGGTTCCCATCCATGGAGAGGGGGTTCCCATCCATGGGGAGGGGGTCAACAACCATTCCTAGATGGAGGGGGGCGGCCACCACAGAGTGTGAGCATGGATCAGGTCCCCCGATGGGTCTATCCTGCCCCTCCCCGTTCGACGGGAGAACAGATGACTTGCCGGCCTCAGAGTCTCCTCACATCTCCCTACCTTCTCCCCAGCCCCCCTCATTTCCCTGCCAACATTTCCATCACCCACCCCTCAGCTTCCAGTGCCAACTTCAGTCGATGCAAATGAGTAAGAGAAGGAAGATATTGTGCTTATGGACGCAGAGACTATACGTGAAGCTCCTAGCACAGTGCTTGGCCCATGAGGCGTGCTCGAGAAATGGAAGTCTCCACCCCCCCTCCGCAAGCCCCATACGGCACAAGTGAAGCCTTTTTGTTCTCGAAAGGCAGGCTCCACACTCAACGCAGAGCCCAACGCGGGGCTCAATCCCACGACCCTCAGATCATGACCTGAGCAGAAACCAAGAGTCAGATGCTTAACTGACTGTGCCACCCAGGGGCACCCCTCAACAAGTCCTTTTGACTCAGTACCCTGCTTTTAGTTTTCAGTTCATGAGCGCACAGGAGCTGCTGGAGAGAAGGATCCAGCTGTGTGCTGAGTGTCGGGGAGCAATCAGCAGCACAGTCAACATTTTCATCAGTGCAAGTGGATAATCCAAGTGCAGATAATTGAGAACTGGGCTGGAGTCACAGCAATGGTGGCCTTCAGAGGCTAATTACCATTGATTTGAACATTCTAGGCCTCTTACAGAGGCATCACGCTTTCCACGTGGCTTGGGCTTAATTTCAAAATCGAATCCCAGAATCAGAGTCAAATGTATTCCACAAGTTACTGCCATATGGCAGCTCCGATCTCCCTCAAACCAGAGTGGCCGTGCCGTGTAAGGGACAAAGCACTGCATTAGGTAATGCGGAGTCTTGTGCCCTCATCCTACCATCCCCAGGGACTCACGTCACCCCCGGGGATTGAGTCGCTCTGGTCTCTGGCCCAGGAGCTGGACTAGATTAGCTGTTCTCAGATCCCAGCTCATGGCCTAGCAGAATCACCTGGAACACATTTTTAAAAATACTAATGTCCACTTCAACAGCTCTGGGGTAGGACCTGAACATCTCTATTTTTTAAAAGTCCCCCAGTAACTTTAATGTATGGCCAGGTTTGGGAACCACGTGGCTGGGGCTTGTCCCCATCAGCACCGCTTACCGGGCTGATCACCTCCTCCTCGGTGAAACCCTGAGCTGCTCCTGGCTTCCGGGACACCATGTGGCCCACCTGCTGCCTCACTGCCACACCGTCTCAATCCCCTTTCCTGATGCTTCTGTTCCACCTCTAAATGTGCGTGTGCCCTGGAGTCTGGAATATTCCTTCCAGACCCTTCTCTCCAGAGATTCTCCCGGGGCTGTGTCAACTCCCATGACTTTGGTTTTGACCCACCCGACGCCACTGGCTTCCCAGCTCTGAATCTATAGCCCTGATCCTTTTCAAGCCCCGCTTTCTGTTCACCTCCACCTGGATGTCCAATGGCCCCATCAATGCCCCAAACAGCACACAGAGTTTCCCCCCTCACCCTCCACCCTGCGTCTCCCATCTTCCCAGTCTCCATACAGGGTTCCAATAGATCTCGATGCTAATCCAAAAATATACGAGTTACCCATGAGCCCTCTTTTTCCCTTTCTGCCCTCATTTCATCATCAGAAGGCTTGTGGGCTCGATCTCCAAGCACACCCCAGACCCGTCTCCTCTCCACGTACTTTGCCAGGACCTGGTGTAGGGCCCCTCGTCCCCCACCTGTACTCTGCAGCTCAGACTATTGTCTCTGCTTCCACTTTTGCAATCCAGGCTCTGCTCGGGAGCCAAAGTGCTCCTTCTAAAACAAACATCATCTCCCCCTGTAGCTTGCCAGGACACTTAACATAAAATCCAAACTCCTTACCAGAACCTAAAACCTACCATAACCTGGCCCCCATCTCTTCCTGGGACACCACTCTGGCCACTCTGCCTCTCTTGAGGACAGGACCATTCCTACCTTGGGCCTTTGCACTGGCTGTCCTTCTGCTGGGAAGCTTTGTCCCTGACCTTCGCCCACCTGGCTCCTTCTCATCAGGCCTCAGCTAAATATCACCTCCCCAGACAGGCCTCTGCTGACCATTCCATGTGTCATCGATGTGAGCACTCCCTTCTACTTTCTTCAATTTCTGTTCCCTGCTCAGCACGTACCACTGTCTGATATTTAATAGTTGGTGCTATTTTTCTTTGTTTGTTTGTTGACTGTCTCCCGCAGCTGGTAAAATGGGCAAGGTCAGAGACTTCATTTGTTTTGTTTACCACTGTATTCCTAGTGCCCACAACAGCCTCGCACACTGTAGGTACTCAATAAATATTTGTTAATAGGTGAATAGATATAAGTTCCCATCCAGTTCTATGGACACACAATATATTTAGAATATTTAATGATGAATTATTTTATTCCATGTAAAAGTTTTATGGGGCCCCGGAATGTGGTTTTGAATGGAATCATTAAGTGTTTCAACCATTTCTTGTAACTGTTTAGCTGTCTGGGTGTCAGCCATCAAAGCCAACAATGCTTCCCGGAGGCACAGTGAATTCTGTGAAGGCAGGGACATGCTTTACTCATCTCCAAGTGTCCCTGAAGAGCTCAGGGCTGGGTTGGGCTCCTTAAATGTTTAAGAGAATGAATGCATGGTTTTTTCATGGGCTAGGCAAGGAAAGTGAGGCAGAGAATAGGGAGGAAATGTGTTCAGGGGTCAGAAGACTCTGGCTCCTCTGGTGGTCTCATGGTCCAGCTCTGTTCTCTACTTTTTGCACTGGGGCTGCCTCCAGAGCTCCTTTCAGGCCATCCTTGCATTCGAGAACAAGGCAAAGTCACCAGCAGTTTTTCCACTTGGGTGTTGGCTGGAGGAATATGGTGCAAGCTTTAGTTCTAAGGGGCCATCTGGTAGAGGGGGTAGTGATGTCAGTGAGACCAGAGTGGGCTGTGTTGGCTGTGTGACCTTGGGCAGCTACCTCATCCATGTCTCCATTTCTTGATTTGTAAAAAGGGATGAACCCTAGCTTCAGGTCCTTACAGGCCTGCTATGATGAATAATTGAGAAAATGCATAAGAAGCTCTTTGCACACAGTAATTGCTCAATAAATGTTGGCCGTTATAACGATTGTGAATAGTTGTGGCCTCGAGCTGGGATCTAGGGTACCAGGATTCTCTGCCTAGATTTCCTTCTCTCCCCCTACCCTGCACAGCCACAGGCAAGTCACCTGGAACCCTCTCCCTCTTTGCCTTTTTTCTTTGCAAGCAGGATAATGATAGCTCCCCTTCCTTCCAGCACTGCTGTGTGGATTAATTAGTGTTAATTAATGGGCTTTGAAAATGAAAAGCACCTAGGTAAGTGCTGATCATGATTATTAATGGGAACCACGAGCATGGAGAAGGTGCCGAACAGGGTCCTAAAATTATACAGATTACAGAACAATGAAATCGTCAAGAAGGTGACTATTAAGCTCCGAGGCTGGGCCCGGGGTCTACCAGCTGCCAGAGCATTCAACCCAGAACAAGAAAAAACTGCAGTCATTCTTAGGCAGAACCACTTGGTGAGCCAAAGAGGTGGGTTAACTTCAACAGATGCCACAGACTAGGAGGGACCGACGCAGGTTGCTGAAGCCAAAACTGCCTCCTTCGAGAAGGATCGTGGACAACACCCTTTGCCCCTGTGAAAAAGTGCCAGGCCAGCCTTCGCTTTGAGGCAGAATGATAATGGCAGAAGCTGCCCTATGTCCCCCACTCATCGCTCTTATCTAGTGAACACCCTGGGTTAAGGGCTGGACACGAACGCACGCTCTTTTCCTCTGACGGGTCAGGTTACTGCAGGACAGTTTGCACTCGGTAAGGCTCACCCTTCCCTGTGCCCAGGTCTCCAGGTTGTGACATAGACTCCGACTCCTATAACCGCCATCAGCATCGAGATTCAGAGCAGCTCCATCACCTGCCATGTGTCTTCTGTCCCTTTGTCATCAGACTCTCTCCCCACCTTCCCGGCCTCGGGGAATCACTGCTCTGTTTTCTGTCCCTATAGTTCTGCCCTTTCTGGAATGCCATAAAAATGAATTTATATGGCAAAGAGCCTTTTGAGACTGGCTTCTTTCACCTAGTACAATGCATTGGAGCATAATGCGTGGAGATGAACGCGCGTGAAATTCGCGGGTTAAGAATCTTACGTGTGTGCATGGCTTCCTTTTGTCCTCGAGACAACTCTGATTTACATTCTAGTATTATCCCCATTTTATGGGTGAAGAAACTAAGGCTTAGAAATGTTAACTTGACTAAGGTCACACGGCTAGCCAATCACCTCAGAGCCCGTGGATTTAATCACAGTGGCACTCTACAAGCGTATCGGGGATGGCCTTTCTAGAAACCCATATTGGCATATTTGGTTAACTGTTTGCATTGATTCCACTTGCTTTTCCAATGGCCCTTCTTGTCCCCTGCGCTCATTCCTAGCTCCTCCAAATTAACTTCCTTTCCTACGTGACTGAGCGACCCCTAGGTTAGAGTTTTCTCTGAGGAACAGACCCAGGTTCTCACAGAGGCAGAAACCTGCATAGTCATGGGGTGCGGGTTTCTGGATAGAATTGTAGCAAGTGCATTTTGGGAAGATGGGGATGAGTCCAAGGGGTGAGAAGGGCATCTGGGACTTTGCAGAAGAGAAAGGTTGAGTTCTATTTATTCTTAGAATCACAGCCTGGTTTCTTTTGGACTCAGTGTCTAATTTCCTTTCAGCTGCTGCTTTGTTGATTTTGGGCTCTGTATCCACTTACGAGCCCAGGGGGATCAGGAGGTGCCATGTGGTTTGAAACCACAAAACCATTCTCCACATCCTCAGAGAAGCGCTGACGGGGGCTGGGGAAGGCAGGGGTGAAATGGGCTCAGCAATTAGTATACCAACAAAGGCATTTTCCTCGCACGGGGTCCCCGATGACCTCGCTGGAGGAGAGAGAGGGATGAGTTGGTTCCGACAGCCCACGTGACCCTCTTCTTCCCCCACTATATCAACAATTATTAAGATGTGCACGAAAGTGCACTGACCTAGTTGGGAGGTTTCATAAATATAAATAAATTAAACGGTTGCGCCTAAGGACGCCTGGGCAAGCTTGTGGTGGGGGGAGGGAGGGGTGCTCCCGGTGGGAGGGAGAGTGAGGAGGATCCTCAGGCCGGCTGAGGGAAAACCAGAGTCCCGGACTGTGAGGGCGAGGACAAACCCCACAGGGCCCTCCCTTGAGGCCAGGACCCTCCATCTCTGGCACTGGCTGAGCTTGGTGCCCTGGCCAGTGGGTTGTGTCTGTTTGGATATGGATCCCTCGGCCCCGGGGCAGTGTGGGGTGGCTGGGAAAAGCCCAGACCAGCAACTTCTGGTTGGCCTGTGGTCTGTCAGCTCACCCCTGTGCCCTGGAAAGAAATATTTTCCCTTTGTGTTGTGAAGCCAATCAGCTGAAGGTGAAGGAGTCTGGGTGGCAGGTGCAAGGGTGTGGATGCCACTTTTCAATGTTGACTTTTAAGGGGAAAAATGGGCCAAAACTGTGCACAGCCCTCCGCCCTTTCCAAAGTGCTGTCCTACCACAATCTCATGTCATTTTCACGACAGCCTGGTGTCGGCTCTTCTTCGAGAATTTGCATTTTAACAGGCGCGATGCTTTCAGCCAAAAGAAAGCTCTGACATTTTGGGTGTGGGGAGAGCTTCCCGGTACCCTACTGGGGACGGGGCTAGGGGAGGGGGGGTGCATCTCCCCATGGCCAAGGGCCAGGCCTGCTTTGTGGAGATTTTCCTATACTCCCCGCTCCCTCCTCCCCCACCTCCCCATGCAACCTTAAGGGATCCTCAGGGAACTAAGAAAATAGAAACACATTTAAATTCTTTTCCGCTTCTGTCCCCTTGCATTCAGATGACTGACTCACGCTGGCCCCATCTCCCCGTCTCTAACTTCGGGCTCTAACCCAGAGGGGCAGGAAGAGCGTCTTTGTTCTAGCTCCGCTTCCACATCTGAAACTCAGAAGGGGATTCTCGGTCTGATTCATCACCAATCCCACGCCTCCACTCCCACCCTACAGGGTTAGAGTCCTACCAGCTCTCAGGAGCCAGCTTCTGCCCAAGATGGGGATGTTTAGGAGGAAGAACCAACCAACCAAGTTAGAAGCAAGGTGTCTGCCTGTGATCAGGGTTGTATCAAGGGATCAGACGGGACCAAGTCTGCCCAGATCCAGAGCATGTGGTCCATGGATGCCTGGTGGCATCCATGCCACTTGCTTGGAGCAACCCCGGACCCCTTCTCTCCTGACCTTTCAGACTCCTAGAGCAAAGCTCTCAGCACCTTGTGCGCTTCTAGCAGTTCCACTCTTTGCTCTGGGTTTGGAGTCGGACAGCCAGACACGTGCGTCCCCTCCAGTGGGCTGTGAGGTCGCTCTGGTTGGTTTTCAGTAGCTTCAAGTGTTGCTCGTTGGATGTGAGCAGGGATGATGTGGCCTATCGGAGTGTAACACAGCGGCAGAGCGCACAGGCTTGGGGCAGGTACTCAGTCTCCCCATCTGTAAAATGGTTTCACAGCAGTATGCTGGATGAGGAAAGTGCCCAGAGTGGTGCTTGGCACGAGGCAACTCCTCCAATATAAGCTCTTGTTAGGACGATATGACTTAGAGCCAGAGCAAATATTACCAGTGAGCAATGGGTAGCCTGGGTATTTGCTGCAGCCTCATTTCGATGATTCTGGTCCAGATTATCCTCGCCAATATTCTCTCTCAGGATTATTCAGTGCTTCCACGTGACCATCTCATTTTGATGTTCTGCAGAATGGAATTAGGAATCTGTATTTCTACCCCCAAACGTGGGTTTTGAATCGAGTGCAGATGATGGGGAGGGGACAGCTGTTGTTCGAAACGGTGGTTTCACAGCCTCTATAAATACATCCATATGCACGTATTCACAGGGTCTTCTCCGTCCTCTGGGGCTCACGCAGTCCACCTGTGACAGCAGCCCCTGCTGATCTCCCCTGAGCCGTCGCTCAGGGGAGGCCGCAGCAGGTGGGAGAACTGTGCTCCGTAGGGAGCTCAGAGACTGGGAATCACCCGGCCAGGGACCCCCCTCATTCCTTGGATGCTCAGCTGAAATGTCACTTCCTCTGTGAAATCATTCTGGCCAATTTCCTGTCAGAATGAATCACACCTTTCCATGTTGTCAGAGCCTGTGTTTACACCACAGGCCTTTCACGGACGGGCCCCCTGAGCCTCCGGCAGGCGGGACGGTCTCTTGGCTCATCGAAGGTCCTGAGCATCCCGCACGTGCCTGGAGCAGGGGAGGCTCCCGGGAGATGTTTGATGATGAAGGCACGAATGCTGTTGCGTGGCTGACCGCTTCTGGAACTCTAGAACACCAGGGGGCAGGACCTGAGAACCAGCCTCTGGATCCGTGGGGCCTAGCGAAATCAGGCCTAGCGAGGACCCTTCCTTTTTCCAATGCTCTCTTCCCAGGCATGGCATGCCCAAGCTCCAAATACACATTTTGCTGCTCTCTTCGGGCAGATGTGAGCTGGCCACGAGATGTGAAAGGCCGTGTCCGGGATGTTTTGGGGAGATGGGACAGTCCATACCACTGGTGGATTTACTCCAGCTCTCTCTCATTCCCATTTTCACGCCGAAAACACAGGGTGGGGTTTAGATGGTGTTGGGAAGGGGGCTGAAGGCATCGGGTGTCCTGGCATGTCACATGTGCCCCCATGACCCACACTCACTCCACGTGTGTGTTTACCTTTACACCATTTATAAAGCCACACACAATCCGGTGAGAACCCCACTTTACAGACAGACTAACTGAGGCTCAGAGAGTATCCTGGAAAATGTGTGGACATGGATACTGGACTCCTCTTTCTCGCTGTTCAATGTCAGCCAAGTTCTTTAACCTCTCTGGGCAGCGGTTATTATATTCACGAGGGACTGGGATGTCACCCTTGGCAGGGTTTGGATGATGACTGAAGACATGCCCAGGCCTCCCCCAGAAACGGTGATCACAAACCACGTGCCTCGGCCAAGTGGCTGAGCAAGGACTTTTGCTCCTTCAATGTGGCTTCCCACAGTTTTCTTCCTTCTGCCTTGTCTTTCCCCACTTGCCGCCCGAGTCTGGGGTCTGCCGACGATGGGTGGAGCAGGAAGCCCATGCAAAGCGCCACGACGAATCGTTCCCTGGTTCCAGCTCAGCACCCTGCCCCGGCCGCCAGCCGGCAGTGAGCAGCACTGCCGTACACATGTCTCAGCTCCTGAATGTCATGTTCAGACAGCGTCGGGGAGTAGGGAAAGATCCCATCAGACATCACTATGGCAAGAGTTTGAGAACCCCTCATTGTCACGGCAGCAGCACCAATGCTTTGTCAACGGGACAAAAGAGATGTCTTCCTGGCAGAGTCCAGCTCTGGCAGAAAGAGGAAAATCTCAGAGGTACTGAGTCTTCTAGAGGTTTGTGTTCTGTGCTTCGGTGGGGACTCCAAGGAGTCCTACCTTCTGCACGGGCAGCCACTAGGCTGGGGCCCCATCAAAGAGCTAAGCTGGACTTTGGTTACTAGAAAGCTGGAGCAGGAAAACGTCTTAGCAATAAGTTGGTCACCCCCTCCCCCAGGTGAGTTCAGAGTGGAGGGGCATGCGCACAGGAAAGGGGAGCGTCCGGATCAAGGCTGCTGTGCTAGGACTTGGACCCGGCTCTCTCTTCTCAGCTTGGTTGTTCCATCCCTTTCTATTTGATTGCACGGGAAGGATTGGATCCAGACTGGAGGTAAGCTGAGCAGAAAGAAGGAGGACTACAGCCAGTCCAGAGACGAGGAGCTGGGAGTGGGAAAGGCACATCAGAGAAATGGCTGCTGCTTCCACGATGGGTTTCCGAGGGCAGGGAGGAGGCATTGGGACCCAGCCTTCCAGAAACAGTGTGGTACAAACTGTTCTTCTGCTCTGGGGTACGCTGCCCGAAGTGGAACGATCCCCCCCACCCAGGCTAACACCTCCCAGTGTTTTAACGACTTACCGCAACTGGTACCCTAGCTGGTGGGGATAGAGACTGCCCAATGCCAATGCCCAGCAGACTGTTTGGGGGTATGGTGGCGATCGCAAGGGGAGGCTCTGTGGATGTGGCCCCATGGTCTCCCACCACCCCCTCGGATCCTAGCCCCTAGGACAGACACACAGCCGACTTAGCTCTTCTCTGGACAAATTCTTGAGGTGGGTGTCCTGATGCCACCCGGGCGGCCCCAGGGTGGGGGCTCCCCACTTTTGCCAGGGTCCACTCCCATTGCTGCTATCCTAGGGGATGCCTCCTTAGGTCAAGATTTGTCACCACTGCCCTCACTCCTCTGGATTAGTGAAATAGCTGACCTGCCGGGCAATGAACCAGTGCTCTGAGCATCATCTCATTTAATTCTCCCCCAAAGACCTGTGATACAGATACCATTATTACTGCTATTTAATAGTTGAAGAAATTGACAGTGAAACAGGGTTAGCAGCTTGCCCGAGGTCAGCTCGTTGGAAGATGGCAGAGCCAGGGCTCCAGCCAAGCAGTTTCCTGACACGCTACTCCTTGTTCCTCAAAATGTCCCCATCACACTGCCCCCAGCCACCTTGCCCCTCTGTAGCCCCAGGCAGTGCCACCCTGCACCTGCTGTGTTCCCCAGATGCACTGCAGGTCTGGGGCATGCCGGTGAGCGCTGTCACCCTGGTCCAGGCTGCGAGGGCAGATGACATCTCCCTCCTCCCCCCACCTCCTGTGTGGGTCCTGGGACCCCAGCTGGAGGAACTGCCTGTCAGATGGGCCAATGTTCTCCACATCTCTCTGCAGCCTTGGGGCCCCAGCTGCCTTACAGGGCTATCACAGAGCTGATGAATTAAAGGAGCAGAGGCTAGAACCAGAGCGTTCCCTCCTCTGGGAGTTGGAAACGAAAGGGGAGAAAATGTGACTTAAAGAAAAAAAAGTCTCCCTGGGTTTTCAGGGTTTAGGGCCATTCTTGCTGTTCACCCCTCTTCTTTGCCCCTCACTCCCACCCTGAGAGAGAGTCAGGGGCTGAGCAAGCCCATATGGACGGGGTCCTCTCGGAGGGCTCCTTCCTTGGCGGGAGCAGGGAGGGCAGAGTTGTCTTCCTGGGCGGGAAAGAGCCCTGTGGTCCTGAAGGAACCACTGCCCTACTCTGCCCAGGATCAGGATCTCCACGTCTGACATCCTGGGACTTGGTGACACTATCGTTCTAAATCTCAGTGTAATCTGCCACCACTGGGACAAAACCCGTTCACGGTTTCTTTCTCAGACACTGACACGGCACATCAGTACGGCAGGTGTTGGTGATATGAATCTGTTTAATCCCAGGATGGCCCTCTGGGGGGTTTCACTGTCACTCCCACCTCGGGATCAGGGAAGCTGAGGCACTAAGGTCCCAGAGCTGGCAGACAGCAGAGCCAGGAAGGGACTCAGGCAGTGGGGCACAAGGCTGCCTCTCTGCCAGCTTTGCCCCTGATCCCTAGCAGAAGGCATCACGTGCTGGTCCGTCTCTGGGACAGAGGGGCCCACTCGCTGAGGAACGAGTGCCACCTTGGTAATTGGAGGGCCCCTTCCAGTGACTTCCGATCTCCTGTCTGGCCTTAGGCAGCCCGTGCAAACTGCAAGGGCAGATGAATCCCGGATAACACGGGCGGCAGCTCCCAAACAAAGCCATAGCGACAAAGCCCTCCTCTCCCTGAGGCCCCTAAGCAGGTGCACTGAGGGGCATGAAGCGTTTTGTAGGTTATTATGCAGACACACACGTGCCCTGGATGCCAGCGAGGCAGAGCTGGAGCCTTCACACCCCACAGCCTTGGCCAGGCTGCTGCAGAGAGCTCTGGAGTATGATATCATCCAGGGACTGCCAAGCGCTAAACATTCGAGTTGCTTGCAATCATAAACAGGAGGATCCAGCGAGGCAGGGTGGGTCAGACTGAGCTCCAGACATTGACCTCAATACCCAGGATGGGAAGCAGGCAGGTGAGGTTGGCTTGGGGCTCCTGCCACTCCGCCTCACTGGATCCTTCTTCCCTTCCTTCCTCCTCCCTCTCCTCTCATCTCCCGCTCCCTCTGACAAGCAGGGAGCATCAATGCAGGATCAAGGGACCCTGCTGCCATCTGTAGAGAAGAAAATGAGCCTCATCGACCCAAATAAATAGAATAAGCACATGCAGAGGGAAAGTAGCTGCTGTAAAGAAGCACGAGGCATGGTTTGGGGAGGCTCTCGCAGGGAACATGGGAGATGGGGTTCAGAGCCCACCCCCCCTTTGGCTTATTCCAAGTCTCAGATGACACTGGGGAAGCGGGTGGCAGCCTCTTTCTCCACCATGATCAAATACGAGCCCTAGAGGGGGCGTGTAAATATAGCGAAGCAGATGACAGGCATCGCTACGTATTAAAATGCGAGCGACCAGAGCCTGCCTCTTGCCGACGCCGCAGTCCGCCTTGGAGAGGACTGCTAGACCAAGTTGAATCAGAGGCATGGGGAAGCCCTTCCTCCTGGCACCCAGACATTCATTTATTCAAAACAAACATGCACTCAAAGTCTTTTCATTCTAGGTGAACAAAGCAAACACATTCTGCAGGCAGAACAGCCCCCCTCCCCCAACTCAAAGTGTTTTCATTAATATAAATTGTTTGCAGTAGGCAAATTAATTCTAGAAATGGTTTTTAGACACGGCAAATCTTTCTTGTAAAGCAAAGGATGTGCGAGGGCCCTCTGCATTTTCGTATGCACCAGGGATCTTAGGTAAATATAATAATGTTGATAATGATAAGCGATGCTTATTACAATGATCAGGCTTAACAACCTGCAGCAGTCACAGCTGATTGGAGGGGCCGGGTCCAGGTTCTGAGTTGCAGGGAACCCCAGGGAGCGGGCAGGTGATGTGAGGTATAGAAGGCTCGAAGTACGGACTTCTAGTGTAGCTTAAAATTTGCCTTTGGAGAAGGTTTCCCTGTTTAAAAACACTTTGGGTTTGACATTCAGGAGATTACAGGCATAGCCCCATTGTACAGTTGAAAGAATGAGGCCCTGAGACACTGAGTGATTGGGTCCAGGTTACTGGCCCGTAATGACTGAGCTAAGACTGAAATTTAGGTTACTTTGGTTCAAATCTCCTACTTCCACCAGACTAGCATCTTAAACTTCAGGGATTTGGGTCCCACTAATAATTTTTTTTTTGCCTTATCCAAATGCCTTCGCATTATTATTTATGCACTATCCTTTTCAAAATTGACCTTAAATCACCAAACATTTTTTGGCTGGCACCATCTACGATAATGAAATCCATGAAACCATGGGCTTAACGCACTGGTTCTAATTTTTTAAAATAAGGATTAAATACACGCCTTCTTTGTTTCAGTGCTTGTCAGCGCACCACCTAGAAACGCCTGGTATACCATGAGGGCATGCACGACACATTTTGGGAAGTATAGGCTTACACACAAAAGCTGCTTGCCTGACACATCTAAGTTGTTCTCATCATTCCTGAATGCGCCCCCACCCCGACCTCCAACACTTGCTAGGGCTGCTTGTTCCTCCCACACAAGTCCTGCCAGGGGTGTGTGCATGATGTGTCCTCTTCAGACCTATGGCCCCGCTGTCACCGAGAGACAGAACATGAGGCCGAGGATGGAATGTGACCTGAGCTCTGGCCGGGGTCCGGGAATGAGGGATTGAAGAACTGCTGCAGGAAGAGACTGCTGGCCAAGCTCCAAAAGCTCTCCCATCTGCAGGGCGGGGTGTGTCCCAGGGCAGGGACTAGGAGGAGAACATAAACCACAAAGACCCCCAAACGCAGACAGGGTACTGGATCACGACAAGGCAGTATTGCTAATTTTATAAGTGGCAATAAATATCCTACGGTGCTACGGGGAAGAGCCCTACTTCTTTTAAAGATTCATACTGAGTTATAGAGACGCGAAATTTCCAAGAGGCCAGGATTCACTTTTAAAACTGTTGGGCACAAAGTAGCCGGGAGACAGGAAGCCGACGTGGACAAATCTTCACAGTTGTTGAATCTGAGTGACGGGGTGATGTGTCCACGCAGTTCATTATTTTGCCCAATTTGAAATATTTGTAATAAGCATTTGTTAAATGCAAAAAATTATGCTAGCTCAGGTAGTGTAAGAAAGGGGGTATCAAGACCGTAGCCGAGTCAAGGGGTGGAGGTGGGGTCTTTGGGGGAGAGGAGAGGGTTCCAGCACCCTCTTAACCCAGAAAGCATCCTCCAAGTTTGCCTTCTGCTTCTCGGCCTGGCCAGGTTTCTCACTTAACCACTGCATGCCATCATGAGCGCCTGCCTCTGTAATGAGGAGTGATGTATAATTGATGAAAGCACAATGTGATACAGTCACAGAAACCTCGTCTGCTGGAAGACATCTGTTCAGCACATAGAATCCACTCAGCTACTGTCACAATGCATTTACTGTATTGTATCAGAGCTGCAGGAATACGCGAGCACCGTGCAAGCTGCGATCTGTAATATTATATGTCTTGGGACGTGGAGAGGTAGGAACCCACGCTTCTGTTTTTGATATTTATGCGTCTGGGCTGCACTCCCTCTGCCTCCCTTGCTCTGCCTGTATGGCTTCAGTGTCCTCCTCATAAATTACCTCTGCTCTCTGACAGGCTTTTAGCGGACTCTGGGCCAGCGTCTAACTTTTCTCCCTCAGAGACTCGTGTTGCAGAAGTCTTAGGGAGCCCCGTTCACTGCACATTCTGGAAAAAAGGGGGGAGCATGTCCCAGGGAGGCAGCTCCCAGAGATTCCTTCTTTCCCTAGGACTCTGCCTGCTGGGGCACCCAGGCCCCTCACCGGGGCCCATCTCTATATGGAAGGCTCCCGGTAGGTCTTTGTCCTTGACTCGAAGGGGTTTTCTACAGGTCTGGACAAAGGGAAGCAAGGCTGGGTCAAAAAGGGACACCCTAGAAGGGCCTTGGCATGGATGCCCTTGGCCATGGGCCCCAGATCTGAGCTGATTATCTCCAAGGGGGGGGTGCAAGTGTAGGATCCCTGCGCCGATGATGCTTGGGAAGGCCAGGGGCCCTGAGACAACAGCCAGCGGGGCCTTAAGTGTTGCCAGCTGGGTTCTGCACAGCTCTGGGCATGCCATCTCACCCCCCCCCCTGCTAAGTCCTAGTCCTCCACTCCCTCACCCAGGGTGTGCCCACGGTCCTGGAAGCTGGGGTGTCAGCTACGAATGCCTCAAGGCTTGGCTGGAGCTGGGGCAGGGCAACCTTGCAGCACGCAGACTCAGAGTTCACACTGTCTCCACTTGGTGTCATAAGCATTGTGCATGTCCTTCTCTGGGGTCTCCCCTGGGGTCCGGCCCAGGGTTACAAAGACCCTTCCACCCAGATAACTAAGGCCTCTCACTACGGAGGACTGGAGACTACTAAGTTCCAGGTTCAGCCATGGGCAGAAGGCATCATTTTAATAGCTAACGGTCACACAGTATTCGTTACATGCCTGGCAACGTTCTAGGCACTTTACAGTATTTGATAATACGGCCCCTTCCATAACCCTATGAGGTGGGAACAATTGCCCCATTTCTCAGATGCAAAAATGGAGGCATAATAAGGTTGATTCTGTGCCTTGGGGTCACACAGCTAGTGAAGGGTGGAAGCAGGCTTTGAGCCCAGGTAGCCTGGTTCCAGAACCAAAGTTCCTGGCCTCCCCACTGAACATCTTCCAAGACAGGGCTTAGAAGGAAAGGCTTCGACATCAGGCAGCTCCGGGTGTGAACTCTGGCATTGCTTCCATGGGTCGTGACTTCCTGTAGGCTCAGTGTTCCCTCCCGCAAATGGGCTAAGAACAGCCACCTCCCAGGGTCACTGTGAAGATCAGACGAAATCCGGGTCCAAAGTGTCTAGCATAGTCACCAGTACTTCCACGTCACTAAACAGGAGGGTGTTCCTACCCCTGCCCCTGCAAAGAGGGTACAGTGGGGGATGGCCCAGCCTCTCCATCCACTGTTAAGTGGTCTAAAGGCCTGTGTTTGCCTGTCCTGCTGTTTGCAGGTATCAGACCAAACCAGTCTACACAGAGAGATGCTCGGTGGTCAGCAAAGTCTGGACTTGCTATTCTGTCCTTTAGCATAGCTGTCTGCTCTCCCGCCCTCTCCCGCCTGTCCCCTACCTCGTGCACATCTTCCCTAAAAAGGCAGATCCCCCCAGCTGCCTCTTCATGCACCTCACTGGAGGGGTACCTCGGGGGGCTGCGGGTCACTCGGGGGTACCATGCGGATGCCTTAATTGGAGTCCAGCAAATGAGCTGCAAGGATGAAAGCTGCTCTGTGCCATCTGCACGGGGGAGCATGAGGCTGGAGCGAAGAGATGACATCTACCCACCCTGGGCTGGCTGACGGGCTTCTTACAACCCCCAATCCCAGAGGCTGGGCCGACACTACAGCCTCCTTTATTAAAAGACCAAGGGCTGCCCGGGTGGGAGGCCTCCGGAAACAGAGCAGCCAAACCCCCTGTTGCTGCCCTGTCATAGGACATGGGGCTCCCATTTTCCTCGAACCAGTGTATTGAACCGGCTGTATTGCTAAGGGCCTTTTTAAAAGGGGAGGTAGGTCTTACCTGGTTCGTCATCCAGGGAAGTGAGACATGAAACTTTTTCAGTTTTGTCAAAGCAAAGGAAAGGGGGCAAAAGGCACTAATGGCCAACATCAAGGAATTCCAAGAGACATGCACAGATACTGGTCCCTGTTTTTGGCTCCGTTTTAGCTCTAGAGTAAGTTTCCTGCTGTTTCTCAGTGTTGGGTAGTATGGGTATTCGGGGCCTGCACTTTCTTCTGAGAATCTAAGGGTCTTCATGCACTAGATGCCAGCAGTGCTCATTTGTGAGAACCAAATATGCCCCTCCGCCAGTTCCAAACACCCATGAAGGTGGTGATGCTGTGCCAGGTGGAGAAGCCCTTCCAACACGTCAATGCTCCAAGCAAGGCATGCACACCTGCTTGGGTCTCTTGTCCTAAGACTCCGGGAATAGTCATGACTTCCCTCTGGACATCAGCTTTTGCAAAATAGGGTGCTGTGCCCTGGCCTTCACATGTTTGCCCTAGGTGGCCCCCGTGGGAGATGACCTCCTGGAGCAGCCCCAGGTCCTTCTCAGATTCATTACGTGGTCCTCTCTCCCTGGCCAGACTCCCCAGGTCCCTCTCTGGTTTGTGGCATCCCCATTCCTCTCCCAAGGGGTCTTTAGTCCTCTGTGGTTGAGGCCCAGGGAGGGAAGGGGGAGAGGGAAGGGGAAAGGGCATGTCCCTTTCCCCCCTGGGTAGACCCCCTCTGTCATTCGGTTCTCCTGTCATCCCCTGCCCTCTGACAGTTTCTATGGTGGGATTTTAATTCCTTATTGTTACCTTTGTCAAGATGGGTCTCCTCTATAGTTCGCCCTTGCCTTTCTCTTCAGCTGTTCTGTTTTGCATTTCTATGGTGGGTTTCCTCCTTCCTGATATAATGATTACTCTGTCTTTCTCTTTCACTCACACTCACACAATCAGACACAGACACACACACACCCTTTGATATTTCCTTAAGACACTCTCTGAAGAAATGAGGGTGAGGGAAGGCTATAGGGGAGCTTTAATGAGGAAGGCTTTCTTCATAGTAGGGTTGGGGGAAGGGTTGGAAGAGAGTCATTAGAATAGGGATCAAGGAAGTCAGTGGAACCACTGTCTCTGAAGGGCTTTTTAAAAAATCTACTTTTTTTCCTCATTAAAACATAATACATATGCATTGTATGAAATTTAGAAAAAATTAAAAAGCAGAAGTAAGAAAATAAAGATCAGCTGTAATCCCACCAACAACAGAAAGTTAATATTTTGATGCATTTTGGGTGCATTTTGATCCATTCCAGTCTTTTTTGGGGGGAGGGTGGGAGATCAAGCTTCATACGCAATTTCATATGCTGCCCCCCCACTTTATATTATAATAAAAGTTTTCTCCTATATCATTAAATCATCTTTGAAAGCATCATTTTAAGACTACATCCTATTTCTCTGTGGATAGGTTGTGAGAGACCTCCCAGGATTCCCAGAACCCCAAGATGCTAGGGATGAGCCTGCTTAGCACTTCCACAGAATCTCACAAGACAGAAGATGAGGCTCTGTCCCTAGTGATGCATCTCCCTACCTGACCCCACCATCAGGAAGAGCTTGCCAGTGTCAGTCCCCAGCCCCCTCCCCACCCCGAGATGGATTTTTGCCAACCCCGTGTATGATAACAAAAGCAACCCTTCAAGTTCTAATTCCACCACAACCAAAGTAAGACTACTTCTCTCAACAAACCTCCCAAAGTGAAGGGATGGAAAGGAAGCAGCTGTGGAAATATGCAGGCAAAAATGGCCAAGGAACAAAATGTTATGTCTTAAGCTCGAAGACAAAATCATGTGGGAGCAGGAAACTTATTAGTAAAATTCTTTTTTGTTGTGGTTGTTCCGTATTGTCCATGACAAATGACCACACTCTGCATCAACAACTGCAAACATACCTGAGAAACAGATACAGGCACAAGCCTAGGGCTCCGGCTGAAAGCAGTGGATTGAATTCAATTTCAGGTTTGAAGGCAAATTTCATAGCCCCAAGCAAAATTATCTTAGAGAGCGGCCACCACCACACATGCAATAAAAGTAATATCACTGTGGCTAACGTGGGGGAACTTCCCCCCCAGAATTATAGAAGACCTTGGCCACCTGATGGTGGAAAATTCTACACCTAAGTCCAGAGCTTTTGAATCAACAAACTCTACTCTTATTCTTACAGGAAACACAACCTCCCTGGAACTTCAGAGCCATCTTCCAATCAGGACTTGCCATGCCTCTCAGGAAAAAATCCCAGCAAGGCATGCCAAGGGTATAGAGCAGTAGAATATTGGGAAGGAGAGACAACTGGAATTCCACTTTTAATTGTAATAATATATTTCTATGCTTGAGTGAAATTCAATATGAGAGAAAACAGATACAAGACGAATACCACTATGTGTCTCAGTTACTGCCTACAGAACCTTGCTTCGCAAGGCTCACAAAAAGCAGTGGAACCATGCCTTCCAGACAAACCATGATGAGGCAGGGGAGGTGGGAGACAGATGTGGGGAGAAAGACGTGAAAGGTAGCACATAAGTATGCTGTTCAAAAAGTGAATCTCTATGAACCAACAGTAGCCAAGGCTAACACACGTGCATTTGATGCATAAAAAGGAAACTCCAAAAAGAGCTCATTGTTTTGAATGCAGAGGCAAATGTGGACATCCACTCTGTTACTATAAAAGGTTCATAGGAAAAAAAGAGGGGGAAACCCAGTAGCTAGCTTTGGGATCGACTAGTTTGGCATTTACAAGGTTTCCACGTCTGTGAATTTGTCACTGCTGTGGGCTTTCTTTTCCCTTGGCATAGAACGGTTACAGTGATGAGCGGTCACATAAAGCACAATATAAATTTTTATTATTATTGGACGGTGCTGTGGCTGGAACTGCACTGTTCTGCATGGAGGTTTTCAGACATATTATAATTACATTCTGTAGGTTTGCAAATAATGACATAACCCAGCCACCTTACTGTGGGTATGATTTATTACAAATAACAAAATGTTATTATATGGAAATTAGCTTCCACACAACAGCTGACTGGAGGGGAACGCTCCAGAGCCACTTTAATCAGGAAGACAGGAACCCGTGGCATTTCAGGACCGGGGACAGCGCCAGAAGGGCCCCAGTCACCTTGCTTGCCAGGAAGACCTCTACAAAGAACGGATCTGGAAGGAAAGTGTGTGAGGGCAGGGCAGTGAGCAGTTAAGACCCAACCTGAATTTAAGGCCAAGGCCTCTGTCAGCCTGGGAGAAGGAGCTGCAATGGATTACTTTTGACTTTTTACCTAAGTGCTGCCTTCTCCTGACCTCTTTTTGCAACTTAAATGTTTACTCTAACTTGAAAATTGTCAATCCCAGAATCATCATCTAGAAGCTCATTTTCTTTTTTGCATCTTTGGAAATACTGTCATTATTTTTAAAAGGAAAAAAAATGCAACCAGAGACACATTGAGTCTAGGCATATTGAGCATATAAAGTGTGTTCTATCTCGTCCTATCCATAGACTTAAGCCAGGTCTGGGTCAGGGGGTTGGGGGAGGGGACACAAAAAATACATATAATGAAGAAGTAAAACATTTATTGGTCATTTAGTTATTTAACATTTCCCAATGGGATGGATGTTGTTGCTAATAAAAAAAGGGGGGGTAGAATATAACACTCTTAGATATGCTGTCTAGCTCTCCTCTCTCCCACCATAAAAGCTTAAGAGATCTGAAATCCCAGTCTAACAGATGCACCCATCCTGGTTCTTTTCTGAGATTTTCCAAGGGGATTACCTTTTGGTATAATGCATTTTGACAAGGTAAAAATAAAGATGATAGTAGTTTCCATAGGACCTTAACGTTTTTCCATAGGACCCCATCTAACTCAAGAGTAGGAAATAGTTCAGCAAATTGACCAAGACTGTAAAGTAAAGGAAAAATCAGAACTCAGGTTTGCTACTACCCCAATCCCGGACACATCCTGCTATATCATCAGTGTCTAGGGTGGTTTAGGGGATGATAGCTGTCCAACATGCAGCACAGGACACTTTGACTGAAACTGTATGCTTTTTCCCTACCGTGGGAGTTCTTGACTGTATGGAGAAATTCTGGTTTTTTTCACCTCTGTCTACATCCAGACCCATCAAATATAAACTCCAAACCCTTCTTTGTTCTTGTCTACGTAACTTCAGGGTTTGCGGTAGAGGTAAGCTGTTGAAAAGGGAGCAACATGAACAGGAAGGCACTTTGCGTGCCAATGGGGAGTAGTGCCAACTCTCATTACAGCATCTTGGGGACACAGGGATGCAAAACCCAGGTGTATTTGTTGTTATCTCAAAATCTGGACGAAATTGCTTTGGTTTAATCTGAGAGCTCTGAGAGCTCTGAGGGGTCCTTCTGACTGTCTCGTTTTAGAGCTGGGTCTCTGGTGTTGTCTTTTTTTTTATGTTGGTACCCAAAGTTTTGAAAGGATAAATGCATTAAAAACTTAAACACCTGGAAAGCAATCACTCAGTGACATTTAATAACACGAATACAGAGGAATTACGGTTATTATAGTAATATGGATCTCAATACCAGTTTCCTTTCAGTAATTAGAGAATTTCTGACCAATTAACATGAAACATTTTGCTCCAGCTTGGGGTAAACTTCTGGGACGTTGCTGCAAAACCAGAAACCTTTTCTTAGAACCTCACGGGTGAAAAGCGTCCCTTTTCTTGCCCCGTTTCCTAGCATGACAAAGTGACACTGGATCCAACCCTAAATTTTGGTTGCTACTGGGAACATGCAACAGCCTCCCACTTCGCTGTCCAGCCCTAGGCCACCGGATGTCCAAATTTAATTCTGGTCCATACTCTTTCCCATCCCAGGGATAAAAGGAGTGGGAACGGAATTTCTGAACACTTTTCCCCGGAAGTCTTCAGTGACTCCTTATTATTTAGGCTCATAGAACTATGGAATGAGCCCTTAGAAACCTTCTAGCATTGGACCATTTCTTTGGAGTATGGAAACCTCTCTCCAAAAAAATCCCACATGGAGCCCCCAGGTACAAAGCGGGTGAAAGAGGTGAAAGAGAACCACAGAGTTCCACTCCGCACCATATTAATATGGTGTTCCTTTTTTCTTTTTAAAAAGATTTTATTTATTTCAGAAAGAAAGAGAGAGCACAAGCAATGGAAGTGGGAGAGGGAGAAGCAGGCTCCCTGCTCAACAGGGAATCCGATAAGGGGCTCAATCCCAGGACGGTGAGACCATGACCTGAGCCAAAGACAGATGCTTAACGGACTGAGCCACCTGGGCATCTTTCGAACATGGTGTTCTTCTCTCCAGCACAATGCATCTACCACCACCCTGAGCTTTCATCAAAGCAGACTCCAATCCGGTATTCAACCCGGTGAAGGCTGCAGGACCCTGAGCTTGGTTGGGTCAAAGGTTTCCAGCTGGGTCAGCAGATGGGCATACAACACACACATAGAGGTACAAACATCAGACCACCAGTGATATATGCTCCCAGAAAGACGGTAAAGCCCAGCTTAGTATCTAGGACTCAGTGCTGCTGCCCTGACTCCAGGAGAGCACAGGGCAGGTGGCGAATTACCATATGGAAGCGAATGGCAGGGTACAAAGTGAAGAGCCAAGTTCTGCACTTGAATCTCGGCTCTGCCGAAGTGTGATCCGGAGCAAGTTACTGGACTTCTCTATGCCTTAACTGCCTTACCCGCAGACATGGTGGGTAATAATCGTAGAACCTACGTATAGAGATGGGGTGAGAAGCGGATGAGTTGATTCTAGGAAGAAGCCCTGATTTACAGAAAGGCCCCAAAATGAAGGAAGCGTTCAGTAAGCGTTGGCTGTCCCTACCACAGACCACTCTCAGATTGCCTCGCCTGGTCTCTGCGCCTGGCTTTGCGAGCACCTGCGTGGGAGTTTTTGGAAGTTAGTTAGGTTGGGGCAGGGCTTCAAGTGCCACAGAGGAAAGGCATCTATTGCCTTGTGCTTTGCAGCGGCTCCTTTCTCTTCCTGGGCCCGGCTGGCCAAGCGGGAACGTTTTGCAGGCACGTGACACCCTCTCTCAGCTGAGCTGCGATGCGTAAAGGGATTTATGGTTGTAGAGCCGCATCTCACTCTGGATCATGTCGGGGAGTGAATCCCCACTCTCTGCTCACAGCTGTGCGCCAGTGGGCCTGGCCCCGCCGCAGGGAGATGCCAGCTTCCCTCTCCCCCGGGCTCTGGGTCCCACTGGCCATCCTGAGCCCACCCCTCCCCACACCACAGGACCCCCTTCACGCCCTCCTCCCTGTTCTCCCCAGCAGAGGAGGGAGGAGGGGTGGTCTGAGCCACCACATCAGGCAGTGACAATTAAGCCTATTCAGAGCCAAGTCATTTGCATGCAACTCCTCACCAGACGGAAAACACTCAACCTGTCATTATCTCCTGGAATTCTGGTGCCTGTGCCATGCGGCTGGAGACATGGCGGCTTCTTTCCACTGCCCGGCAGGGAGAAGGTGAATGATGAAGGGCCCGGAACCTCTTCTCTTGCCCTAGCTGGCTTCTGCGGGGGGCTGGAATGCTAGAGCCAGAGAGCGAGGTGACACAGGACAAGGTGATAGGGCTCTGAGGGCCAGGTTGTGCTTGGACACTAGGAAGGGTCTCTGGAGGCCACAGCAGGAGGACTGGGAGCAGGAAAGGAATCATCTGAGGGTAGTTTTTACCTCCTTAGCTGGAATTTTGAATGAGATATCCCTTAAAAAGTATGAAAAGCCACCATTTTGCTGTACACCCACAGAGCGGGCTCCAAAGCAGCTGCTCCCTCAAAGGCACTCCAGCTGTTCCCTGCCCCCACCCTGCACCCACTACTTCTCCCTCTGTCCCTTCCCACCCCCAGCTCTAAATAAACCACAGTAAGATCCAAATGCTATGATGCCAGGGTATGCTGGCCCAGCACTTCTGGTCTCAGAAACAGAGACAAAAAAGACCCAAAGGCACAGGGTCTCACACTGATTCCCGATCTTGGATCATAAACCCTGTGGTCTATCAGGAAACCAGATTCAAAGGCCTTATCCTGAGGGTGGGGGGTGGGGGGGCACGGATACTCTTCATTTACCTGTTGAGACTGACAGAGTGCCCAGCTGAGCCCCACCTCCCCCAACCAGGACTAGTCTACCGTTGGAGCAGGTGGTACCACTATGAAAGATCCAGAAGCTCTATACCATCCCAAACACTATTTGGTATCCGATATGACCTAAAATTCCACTATTCGTGTTTCATTCCTTTCACTTAAACCTTTGATCCTGGTTTAAATGCTAATACCCCTGAGACAGACAGCACTATAAAATGTGTCCAGTTATTTACTCCTTAGTAAGAATAAATTTCTACAGTCTTTTTCTGAGAATAAACAATTGATTAGAAAGAAAAAGAGAGACACATGAGGATATCACCCCGTGAATGGGTGGGAGCAGGTTTTATCAGCAGGAGAGAAAATGCAGAGCCAAATAACCTGGGCTGGGAAGCCCAGCCTTCCTCACATTCTTTCCCAGGACCATCCCTGACTGGTTCCTGGGATGCAGAGACCTGAGCACGCTGGGGTCCAACCAAGCCAGCCCAGCTGAGGGCCATCCATTCTGAGTTAGGGCTCCCGGGACAGCAAGGCCCTGCACTTCATCCCCAAACGAGAGCCGGAAGGACCACCTTTCAGTCTCACTACATTCTCTGCTGCTGTGATGAGGCCACATACCCACAAAGCCCAAGTCTCCTTCTCTTTTAAAGGCATAGATGTATACAAAGGACAAGGACCCTTTCCGTCTCTGTTTCTACATCAGAATCAACAACTCTAGCTGGGAGGGCCCGGAGGTACTGCCTTTTGTGGGTGTCTACAAAGAGGAACTTCAGGTTGTCGGGTGGGCACAAGCATCTACCCCGTGCCCCTAGAGATGGGGAGAGCCCTCCCCCTGCTCTGCATCAGGGGCCGGGCACAGGTGGCCTGGTGTGGCCGGCTGTCTGGACATGTCCCTGTTCTCCCATGTCTGTGACTCCCAGGAGGCGGAGTTCCTCTCTTTAGCCTCTTCAGCACTCAGCACAAGGCAAGGGATACAGCTGGCACTCACTAAGTACTAGCTGATGGGGTGCCAGTCCCTGCCCTCAAGTACTTCACAGGCTGGCGGGGGATGGTAAGACTCCACACACAGCTGACACACAGAGACAGCAGTGCACGGTCCCATATGAGAAAAGGCAGGGTCCTCTGACCTGACTGTGGAGGAGACTCAGAATCCTCCAGCTCCTGGTCTAGAAATCACCAATGGGCTACAGCCCTCACCCTAGGACAGCTGCCAAACTGGGTCCTAATTGTCCCCAGTTCTGGAGCCTCTCTCTGGAATTCAGTGCAACTACATGTGGCTTCCAAGCTGTGGGAAATCCATGTGTAAGTCGCACGGAGGCTAAGGGCTCTGGGGTCAGGACCATTGGAATAGTCGCTTCATTACATGCCGAGTGACTCTAGGCCTCAGTCTCTTCATCTGTAAAATGGTGCTTCAGAACCACCTAAGTCAAAACTTGCTGTGACAATCACCGCAGAGAATGGATACAAGGCCTGAGACATAATGAAGCCCTCAATAAATGTTTCCTATTGAATTTTTAAAAAGATTTTATTTACTTATTTGTCAGAGAAAGAGAGCACAAGCAGACAGAGTGGCAGGCAGAGGCAGAGGAGAAGCAGGCTCCCTGCCGAGCAAGGAGCCAGATGTGGGACTCGATCCCACTGGGATCATGACCTGAGATGAAGGTAGCTGCTTAACCAACTGAGCCACCCAGGCGCCCTCCTATTGAATTTTATTGTTCAATAAAGCATCAGGCGAATGTCACGGGTTAATGCAGCGGTATTCATCCTGAAGGAAAAATATTTAAATTCAAAGAAGGGAGACTAGCTTGTCTCTTTCATCAAGGGGCAGGAGTGCAGTCATTTGGAGGTAAGAGGGGTTGGTCTAAGAGTAACTCAGAAATGTCAAGCCTTTGGATAGAAACAGAGTAACTTAGGCAATTTCCCAAACGATCTTGAAGACGGAGATCCTTGTAGGAGGGTCAAACACTACCACTATACGCAGCAGCCCTAATTTACTGAGCATCTACCGTGTGCCAAATACCTTTTTCATAATCCCTAACACGACATTTCAAGGAAAGCATTATTATCCCCATTCAATCAGGAGGAAGCTCAGATGAAGAGGTGACACTGCCGGGGTCCCCTGGCTGGGCCCTGGCAGAGCCGGAGTTCCAAACCGACCTTGTCTGCCTCAAAGCCCAAGTGTCCCTCCTGAGCAGGCGCCTTCCACACCCCAGGATTACTACTGCACTGGTTCCGTGCAGGTGATGGGAGCCCTTCATTTACCTCCAGGAGCCCCTGCAACCTTGTGTGGTGTCTGACCTGGGACAGGTGTTCAGTACAAGACAATGAACGGAAACTCTGATGGCCTGAGTCCATTTCATGTCTTCCCAGTGGTGGAGAGGTGCTATTCAAAAGAAGAGGCCCACTGAGGCTGCGGCGCCCAGCCCGCTGTCTCTGCGAAGTGGACAAGCTGCGCACCATGTTTCTGAGATGAGTCCTGGGAACCCGGCTTCTTACTGGGTTTGGCTGCTGCACAGAGATTCCTCTCCTGGTCCTGCTCCCACCCCACCCCCAAGGCCCATGTTAAACTGCACGGAACAACAGAGGCCCCACCTGGGAGGGCTCTGCTCATGAATAATGAACCCACACCAGGCTCCGTTCTTTTGAAGGAATTCTCTTTTGGCTGGTGGAGCTGCGTGGCAAGGCGCTGGCTCTTTATTGCAGTTGTTTATTTATTCATGCTCGAAGGGGCTGGGCCAAGCCCGCGCACAGACATCTTTTCCCTTATTGAATCCTGCTCTCCACCCCCTTTCCTCTGAGTGCTCGGGCTCCAAGGGAAGGTGAGGTGAAAAGCCAAGTAGTTTGATTGTCCGGAGAGCCCAGGACAGAGGAGCCAGAGACGGAAATGGAAGGAGATCTCTCCCCTGCCAGTCTGCCGGCCCGCGCGTCCCTGGCAACAAGGCCTGTCTGGGCTCCAGGGCTCCCGGCCATGGAGACACGAGGCAGGTGCTCTGGGGACGCCCAGCGCCCGGCCTGTGGCACAGGCTGTCTGTTCGCAGTGGGTTTGGGGGGGGCCTGATCAGAGGGCCTCTTCTAGATGGAGCTCATGGCAGCTGGAGAGCACCCCTTCCTTCGTCTCTGCCTTCCTGCATTCTCCCAGGCTTTACATCCTCAAGGCCCCTCTCCTTTCCTGGACCCCTACCTCACCCCCACGGAGGGCACTCTGCCAAACACCTCCCAGGGTCACTAACCGCTCTGGGAAAGATGGGGCTGACCACACCCTGGTCTTGAAGAGCTCGGCTCAGTCCTCCCCTGCCCATGGGCCGAGTCTCCACCTCCAGCTGAGAGAGCGTCCCGGGCTGCCAGCACAGAGCCCTCTCACCAAGCGGAGTCCCACGAAATGCAGCACAGCCCAGAATGCAAAGACGAGGCCGAATGGAAAAGCACTTACACAGGGGCTCTCAGCCAACTTTCATTTACTCCACCACCTGGCTTCTTTTAGTCCTGGGCACACGGAGTCTGTCTTTGTTGGACTAGATTTCTCCGGTGGGTCAGGGAGGTATCTGAGGAAAGGGTGGTCGGACAAGCAGCAGAGAGGTCTGGGGTGCCAGGGAGAGACGAGAGGGTCAAGACGGGATTTCTGGCCTTAGTGCAAGCTGTTTGGGTGAGCATCTCCTGCTCCAGGGGACGCTCTGGTGTGTTGGAGCCAGGCGGACATGGATCTGAACCCCGACTGGGTCCTTTCTAATTGGGCCACTGCAGGAGTAATGCCCTTGAGCATAGTTTCCTCATCCATCACCTGGGGCCAACCCCGAGCTCCCCGTGGATGGTTGTAAGGGTTAGAGACTGTGTGAGTACAACGCCTAGGCCAGGGCCTTGTATGTGCTCAGAACATAGCAACAGTCACTGTCCACCCCATTCCCTTGCCTCAGTTTTCCGCTCTGTGTTATGGTCAGAGTGAGGCCGAATGCTGCTATTGGCTACGTGGGAAATTATTCCTCAAGTGCTTAGAGCTGCCGCGATGCCTCTTCCTGAGCTCTCAGGTGTGCACAGGGCTGGGCCTGGGGCTCCCACTTGCTTAGGGTCCTTTCCCACCCCCCACCCCCCATGGAGGTTTCCCTGTGAGTGGATTCTGAGGAGCCCAGAGGAAACCAGGGGCTGGGAATACTTTCTTGTCCTTCCACGGCTTCTGTGGCTCTCAGAAGGAGTCTATCTACCCTCGCTGCTCCTGGAGAAGGTGGCTCAGTCTTCGTGCCAGCCCTCCCTGGAGTGGGAATGTACCACTACACACTCTGCCCGCTCCACTTGGGGGGCAGTTCCAAGTATCACAACAGCCTTACAAAGAAACTCACTTCCCTGACATTCTTCCACAGACTCCAGCTATACCTTTAAACGGATGTGATCTGTTTTCTGTACAATGCCCCTTCCAGTATTTCAGACAGCCGTAAAACGCTCTGCAATATCCTCTCTTCTCTTAGGTAGAATATACTCATTAGCAAATTCCATCCATGCCACCCACCCTGAGCCTGCTCTGGTTCTAAAGATCATCAGTATGTCAGATTCCCCCTTTCTCTGCATGCACGGAGATTCCAGGGATCTTATCCATCTCTGTGATTTTTCTTCTTGCTAATGCTAGCTCATCATTGCAGCCCAGGGAGGGAAACAGACCCGATTCAAATGTCCCTTCCCTCCAAATGTGCTATTATCCAACCACAGCTTCTTCACCCAGGAAAGGCTTCCTGTGGAAGGTGCCTCTTGAGCGTACCACTGAGGGAGAGTGGAATTTGGTAAGGGAATCACTTCAGGGAAAGGGTGTGGGCTCACTTCCTCAGGTAAGACTTACTGAGAACTTTCCAGGTGCCTGGCCGAGCGCCAAGTGGTCAGAACACAGAGATGCCCAAGGCAGGAAGTCCTGGACTCAGGAAGCTAGCCATCGCCTGGGACCAGGCAGTATTGAAGTGTGAGGCTCTGAGAGCAAACTATTCAGAAGTGAGTCTCTCTCTCACAGGAGGAAGTGAGGTGGGGACTGACTCTTCCCAGACGTGGGAAGACCGTTTGACCATTCATGACTCCAGTGGTAAGCTCCCCATCACCTTGTCTCCCAACCCCGACATGGCCTTGTGTTGCTTTGCAGCTGTCTGGTTGGGAGACTGGGTCAGGATGTGCTTCAGAGGGAAGGGAAGGAGGGGTGGATGGAGTGGCAGCCCACTGATTCAGAGTGGGAAGGCAGCCTAACCAACTGCAGAGGAAAGGCGTGTACTCGAAGGTGCAGAAGCATCGGCTCTGGTCTGGGTGTCTGCCCTTCACGCCCTGACCGATGCCGGCCCCCTGGGAGCCACCATCCACCGCAGAGATGGGATCTCTGCTGTATCAGCCAAGACGCCGGTGGGGAAATAGAGGCCCACTCGGAAGCTTCCCAAGCAGAGGCGTTCAGGGAAGGACTAGCTGCGAGGTGCGGGCCAGGCGCAGCCAGCTGTGGGGGGACCCAGAGCGCCTCAGCGAGAGCTGGAGTAGGGGCCAAGGCATCAGATGGGGGAGGCCTGGCTCCCAGCAAACAGTCCCTACACCTCATCTTTGCCAAGAGAAAAGACTTTGCTGGAGAATGGACCTCCACTAGCTGTGGGGACTTTAGCAGGACAGACGAAGAAGGCAGGACCTTGCAGCAGGGGAGGGCGGCAGAGAAACCAGCAGGGTCTGATCCCAACGCCATGGGGGCTGGATGGGTCCCCCGCACCAAGAAGCTATCTTGGGAGGGAAAGACTTTAGGGGGCTTATGAGTAGGGAAGAAGGAGTGCAGATAAAGAATGGGGACCTTAAATCCCAGCAGACTGTTTTAAACTAGAAGAGACCACGTTCTCTTTAAGTGACAACTTGAAGACTTCCTCTCTCCATCTGCATCATGGTGGACTCGAGCAACGCGGCCAGTAACAGAAGCTAAGAAAAGCTTCATCCTCATGGTAGTATATACATTTTGACCCAAGACCTATGCCTCGGGAGTTCCTGTCTAAGGGCACTGAGCCAAGCACTGTGCGTGATGCTGGGTGGATGAGACCGCAGGGGGACATCGAGACAGGAGATACCGCAAGAACAAATGAAAAGTTGAGCGGCAATACAGTGGCGGAATGTAGCTATTCCACAACGGAGAGATGACATCAATACTTAATGATCTGGTACGGTTAACACAGCCTTGCAAATAGATGTAACTTTTATTGAGTAATTTTTTCTGATCGTAAAAATAAAGTATACTTATTATAAAAAAATTGAAACATATTGAAAAGTATAAAAGGAAGAATTGAAAGCCACAATCCAACTTCCTCTATTAACATTTTGGTGTATTTCCTTAATACCACTTTTTATTTTTATATGTGTGTCTACCCCACGACGCACACCCACATGCACACCCATACGTTTTGGTATAGTTGAGATCATGTCGTACACGGTTCTATTTCCTGCTTTTTTTCATTTCACATTCAACTGAGAACGTTTTTACATTTTTGAACATTCTTCGTGAACCAGCAGGCATGATGCCCGTGTGACAGTCCCCTGTACAGATGTCCCAGAAGGTATTTAAACAATCCTGTTGGTATTGAAACCATTTTTGATTTTGTCACTCCTATAAATCTCTATCTGTATTTCTGATATTTTCTTGGAATACATTCCTAGAAGTTATTGGGTCAACAGGAAATAACATTTGTAAGGCTCTTTGATACACTTTGCCCCAAGTATAACTGTAAATACTGTATCAATTCTCAAGACTGGTAGCAGTTTGCCAAAGTGCCCTTCCCACCTTTGCCAACATTAAAGGTGATGGATTTTTAAATATGTGCCAAATCAGGAGGTCAAACACGGCAGCTTGCTTTTCATTTGCATTTGTGATCCCCAGTGAGGTCAATTTTTTGCTTTATTCTTTTTCAAAACTATTCTTCCTTTCTTCTGCACATTCTCTGTCATGTTCTTTGCCCATTTATCTTTCTGGATGTTAGCGTTTTCTTAATATTCTCAAAGAGCACTATATTTTAAGGATGTTTATTTTTGCCCACTGCTATATTCATTTCAGATAACTTTTTTGTTGTTGTTCTGTAGCTTGCCTTTTAACTTTATATACTACTTCTTTGATGAAATGAAGTGGCAGGTGTAATGTTGAACAGTTTGGAAGACGGCCTTTGTACCCTGGCCTTCGCCCATGGCCACAATGGGCCAAAACAGAGAGGTTTTCTGGAACTGGCCTTGTCTCCTGTGGTCCTCAAAACCTATATGCTGCTTGGCAGGAACTTCTAAGGATGCCCTGAGGATGGATCACTCTGGACCTGAAACCATCCCCTCCCCACTTCCTCCTAAAAGAGCAACAAACCACCAAATACACCCAACAGAGTAACCAGCTACCTTCAGAGAGGCACCAACACTGTCTGCACCAGGCGGTTCCCAGCCAATGGCTTGGGGAGAGAAATCTAGGCCAGTCCCAATGGATTGTTTGTGCACATTCTTCATGCCAACAAGATACTCTTGACTGCTCTGCTCTTTCCCTGTGGGTCAACAGGGAATTCCCGAGACAGGGCCCCTGCCCTCTTTTGTTGTTATAACTAGATTTTCTGGTCACACGTTCTTCCCAGACTCCTCCCTCCCAGCAGCACCGTGCACTCGAGCTCCAGTCCTCTGGACCCCGGGCAGTGGTAGAGATTCTTATCGGCTTCTCTGACTAAGAGGTTGCTATGTCAACAAAGATCTTGTCAACAACCATCTCTAGTTAGTTTCTAGGGGCAACCTCTCTGCTCCCTGACCCCAAATGCAGTGACAATGCGTATGTTAGCAGGTGGACTCCTGGGGGCAGGGAGTTAAGGACAGACTCAGGGTGAAGGGATAATGGGGGTGTTAGGTCTTTTGACACGGACCTCCCCTAGGAATCCGAGGTACACTTCTGCCTCCTCTTTTCTGCTTTTCTTTTTCTGCCTAAAAGATCTTGGAGGCTATTCCTTATGGGTACACACAAAGCCACCTCCTTCTTTGTAACGGTTGCCCTGTATTCGATTATCCACAACTGTATCTATTTCACCAGTCTTCTGTTCCTGAGCATGGAAGTTTCTGCTTCTAGGCTTCTATTACAAAGCCTACAAATGTACAAAGCCTACAACACCAACAAAACCCACACTTGTGCATAGGTCTCGCTGCTCATGTGCTGATGGCTACTTCCATCTCCGTAGGGTAAATTCTTGGAAGTAGGATGACTGAGAGGAAGATATGCATGTTCCCAATATTAAAATCTACCAAATGGCCACCACTTGGGGGAGCACCCCTGTTTGCCCTCACCCCTAACCCAGCAACACAGGGGGCCAGTTCAATTAGAAAGAGACAAAACTCCCCAAGACGGCCACCCAAGCCCCTGATGGCAGGGCAGCCCTAGCCTGCCTGTTCTCGCCTTGGCGAGATGACTGTCCTCCCCTCCCCTTTCCTTGCCTGCACGGGCTTTGCAGGTGCCATTCCCTTGCCTGGAATATTCTCCCCTGCTTCTCCTCCAGATATCAGCCAAGCACTGCTTCCTCATGGAAGCCTTCTCTGAACCCCTGGGGCTGGCGTTCAACCCCTTGACCCAGCTCCCAGACCATGATGTCCTTCCCCATTTTTGTCACCAGCCTCTTTACGGTGGTTTTGGAATTCCTTGACAGAGCTCTGTCTCTCAGCTGCAGTCTGAGCCCATGAGGGCTGTTCCTGATCACCCTGGTGTTTTCTAAGAGCGCGTGCAGGATCTGGCCTACACAAGGCAGTGGACGTATTTCTAGAATGACTGAACAAAGTCAAACAAAATCATCACTTCCGACCTCTATATCCCCCATCCTGCGGGAAGATCAGTACCCTTCTAGTCCATTGGCAGGAAACCCTACATTTCTCTTGAACTCCCTTCTCTCCTGCCTCTGCATCCAGCGACGGTCCAATCCCTTCATGGCAGCAATGCCTCTTCCTTCTCTAGGCCCTTGGGCAAGTCATTCCCTTCCCTGCAATACTCTGTCCTCCTTCCCGTGCCTGATGAAGTCCTGCTCATTCTTGAGGACACAGCGCATCTAGTCTGACACCTGCCAACCCTCCTAGTCACAGGTAGCCTTACCCCTAGCCTGGTAACGAGAGTTCCAAAGGGCCTTTCACCTGGCTGGGGTTTGGAGTTGTCTATGGACTTTTCTGTCCCTCCACTGGATGTGAGGCTTGGAGGGCAGGGCGCATCCCTGCTCATCCTCCAGTGTCCCAGGCACGGTGCTCTGTATGCAGTTGGTATTCAATAAGCTCCAGATATACTCGGACCAAAGGATGCTAAAAGGGGCCTTGCTTGCTTACACTTTGGGGCCTTGGCTTCTTGCACTTTCGGAGAAGTTTTCCAGATGGGGCTCCCAGGCAAGGCCAAGAGACCCACTCCCCACCCCCCCTCCTCCTCCCCAGCACAGGCAAGCCAAGCTCCATGGCTTGCCAACTTTCAAACTACATTATCCCCATCCCAGAACTCAGGCAATATCATCAGACAAGGCAGATGTTTCCCATCAGTCTGGAAGGTTTCTATTTTCATTTTCCACATCAGCATCACGCTATCAATCTCTTCTCCAGCCTGCTTTCTTCCCCTGCTTCCCTGCCCCCACCCCTCACACACCAGCCCCCAGTCCTGCTATGGATCAATTCCTGGTTGCAGATACAAAGGTAGTTTTGCTTGACAAATGAAGCTGCCCTTCCAGGAGATAATAAAGAGATCAATACTGGTTATACTGGAAAGCTCAGGAGCAAGGGGGCCCAGGACACCCTTGTCACTTCCACTAGGAGGACCACACTGTGCAGCCCTCCCCAGCCTCCTTCCTGCCACACCTCAGCACCTGCAGAGGCCTGGTGTGCCCAGGGCCAGGCCGGCCTGCTTCTCCTTGCAGAGGAGTTCCTGGAGACTATCAAGGGGTGAGCATCCTTTGCATACAGAGCCCCCTGCCCTGGGCCCTGTGGGGGTGAGCGAGGAGTCTATGAAGAGGCAGTGCTAGCAGTGCTGACGGAAGAAGCCTGGTGGGCTGAGGGCAAAGGCCAGGCTTCGAGTCCCAGTTCTGCCACTGGCTGTGTGACCTTGGGAAGTAACCTTCCCTCTCTGATTTGGCTACAGCTTCTACTGTGAGTCAGGGAGGTTAACTACACAACCTAAGGTCCACAGATGGGCTTCTGTACCCTTGAAATTCTCGTCAAATTCTGTGCACATGTGTGGGATTTTTTCTGGGTAGAGGGTCCATGTATCCTCCCTCCCCCATGTTCTCTAGTATCAGATTCTTAAAGGGGTCCTGTTTCTAGATGATCAACTCAGCCCCAGAATTCTTTGATTCCAAATAGGAGATAGGCATTCCTGCAGTGCTGCTGAAGTTTCTGGGGACACAGAGAGGGCACCTCAGAAAAAGACTCAAGGGCACATTCAGAATAACAGTAAAGAGACAGTTGAGGCAGGGGGATAAATCTGGGAAGACTTTCTGGAAGAAGTAAATGTCCATAAGAAAGCAGGTTTCTCAGGTGACACAGAAGCTTAGAAGGGAAAGGTGAAGGGAGCATTGAGAAATAATGGGGTGCTCTCTCCTCTTTCCCATGCTCAAAAAATGTGATGCTTTTGGGAGGGGGGACCCCTAATTAGCTGAGGCAGCTCACAGTCCTTCACCATGAATAAGAAATCAAAAAGTCAAACACCAGCTCATTAAATGCTCAGGGCTGGCTAGCTATTAAAAGAATTTCCATTTCAGAACAGGATGCCTACCAGGGAATGCCAGACCTAAATATAAGCCAGCCCCCTCCCTGCCAGGAGACTTCACGGTGGTGTTAGGCAGGCAGGAGGGAGGACTGCTTGGAGATGTGTCATTACTTTTAACATCCAAATATAACCCGCCCCAGGGGGTCTGGGGCTGAGGCTGCTCTTCCTAGCTCCTGCCAGAGCCAGGGGAGGGCACTGGGGAGCAGGCGCTGCAGAGGGCAGAGCTTTGGGATGCAAGCAGACCCCAGCCGCCCTTCGCCTCCCCCAAATGCTGGGGAGTCCGGAGGGAGGGCCACTGAGGTCTACTGGCCACACCTGATCTGACCGCTGGGGTGGGGCGGGGCTTGGAAGGAAGTTTAGGGGCTGTCCCGGTGAAGGAGAGGTGCTTTGGATATTTGTGAATACTTTTCCTGCAGGCTTCTCTAGAATGGAGAAAAGAAAGAAACCAGGGAAGAAAGGACCCTCAAGCTACCTGCAGATGTTTATACATGTATGCATATCTGCATTTTTTTTTTTTTTTTTTTGCCTTCAGAGCATGCTTTCGGCTTGCAGGTTTGGACTGTCTTCCCAGAGAGTGCAAGCTCTCTGAGGACAAGGGCTGTGTGCACACTTTGCAACAGTCTAGCCCAGTGCGCAGCATACAGAGGCCCTCGGTGAGTGAATTAACAACTGAAATGCCAGTGATGCCAATGCCCCAGTAGTTTACACCTCTGGTTCTCAACTCTGCTCGCCCTTGGAATCACCTGGATGCCTTCACATTGATAGATCGGCTCGCTATGGGTACGGCGCCAGCATCCAGGGGTTTAAAAGCTCCCTAAGTGATTCTAATGTGAAGCTACATTATCTAATAAAAAAGGTTTTATTCTCTCAGTTTGTCTCCTCCTCCTCCTTTAATACCCTGTTGTTGATTCTTAAAGCACTCTCCTGAGATAGGCAGGGCAGCGATCACTCCCGTGAGGCTGAAGAAGAAACCCGGACTTAGAGCAGTGGAGTGACATGCCTGAGGTTGCACAGCTAGTGGGCAACGGAGCTGGGGTGGAGGCAGGGTCTTAATGGTGCCCTGCCCAGTTCTCCCGGGCTCCGGCTCTGGTGGAAACCATGGGAGGGGTCTTGACATTCAGGGAAGTTGACCTGCAGCAGGGGCAGAGAAGCCGACGCGGTTAAGGAGAAGTCACGGTCACTCTGCAAGCCCCAGCATCTTCCCCTTCACAGCGTGGGCCGGGGGAGGGGGGGGGGTACCTGCCGCTGCAGGGAGCCTGGCTGGGGTGGGGTCACACTGGAGGTGACCCCAGAGTGGAAAGAGAGCACAGCTTGTGGTCAGATCATCATGTACAGCAGAAAGCTGGTAAGGAATCTATAGTGGAACACTCTGTCTCAGGGTGCTTCTGGTTCATGTGGGACTAAAGGTCTGTTGATCCAGGAGGGGAGACTTAGGTGCCCGGCAGTAGAAGAAACCTCTCCCCTGTCCCCGGAGTGGGGACAGTGGTACCCTCCTCCTGGGATGCTGTGATGGCGAAATGAACAAAGTTGCCAGTGACATCAACGTGGAAAGAAAATACTGCTCTGTGCCCTTCTTCCTGGGGAAGGGCTGTCAGCTTCCGCATCANCCCGGAGTGGGGACAGTGGTACCCTCCTCCTGGGATGCTGTGATGGCGAAATGAACAAAGTTACCAGTGACATCAACATGGAAAGAAAATACTGCTCTGTGCCCTTCTTCCTGGGGAAGGGCTGTTGGCTTCCGCATCCTTTTCCTGCACACCTGAGCCCATCACATCCTGAAATCTGGGGCCTGGGGCCTGCCCGGGGAGCTACTGAATCCTACTTGCAACCCTTAGTGCATGAACCCTGGACCAGAATGAGCTTGCTTTCAGGATCTCATGGAAGCAGGCACATATAAAGAGGAGCAGGCGACGGGGAAGTTGGGGGCAGGGGGTGCTGATGACTTGGACCTGTTGATCAAGGCCAGTTTCAGGGAGAGGTGGGAGTGGGTGTTTCACCCTTCAGATGTGGCTGCTCCCCAGATGTCTTCCATTCTCACCGAGGCACTATGGCCAGCCAGGTTGTAGGGAGTAAGTACATCTAGGTAGTAGACCTCATTATGCCCCAGGCGGGTGCTTTGGGTGGGTAGAAAGGCAGCATCCCCTTCTGGAGAAGGAAATCCTCACAAATGCAATTTCCCGCACCTGCCTGGGCCAGGTGAACAAGCAACTGCTGGCTAAAGTGTCCCCATCAGTGACCCTTGGGTCACCAGTATTTATTTATTGAACATTGCTCCCATGACCAGGCATAGGAGCAGAGAGGGGAGGACACACAGCTTCTTGCTGGAAACCTTTTGCTCTCTTGGACAGAGCAACAATCTACAGCCAGAATACAATCACCATTTCTCTCTCACCCAGGCAGCCCTGAGACTGCCCCACTGTCAGCCCTCTTGGCTGCAGCCTGTTCAGGGTGTAAGTATGGCCATCTTGTAATTAATAGAATCGCAAAGAAGGAAGGGACTTTGGGATCATCATCAGTTCAACTGGCCTTCTGATGCATCCAGAACCTCCTTTGCAAACAGACTTCTAGTGTCTACTAACATGCCTCTTCTGATGGGGTGCTCACTACCTTCCAAAGCTTCCACTTGAATATACTAGACATTGTCTTATTGGACTGGGTTGTGGATCAGGCTTCTCAGGAAGTCTGGAAAGTCAACAGGCCTGCTGCCTCAGGGAGAACCAGAGCTGGAGAAGTGGATCCTGCTGCTGGAGCTGACACAGGGCCTCAGGAAGGTGGCCACAGTTGGTGGCTCAAGAATCTCAGTAATCTCAGTCCTCACAAATAGTCCCAAGTCCCCAAGGGGAAGGTTGCACTGCCACTGGTGTGTATCGTTTGTGGCTTTTGACTGCTTTGTGATATTTCATCACGAGACTGCAGCACTATGTTCCTGTTTATTGCTGGTGGACATTTGAGTTTATTTCAGTCCTGAATGAATGAATATCATGTGACTGTGTCTCACAAACATAAGGTTGGGCAAAAGAAGTCAGAACCCCCAAAGAGTACACTTTGCATAATTCGATTGTATGCTTTTTTTCGGGAAGGGGATGTTAATGACGGGAAGGGGAATGGAAGGGTCTCTGGGGGTGCTGGTGACGTTCCTGCTCTTGACTCAAATGATGACTACACAGATGTATTTACATCATGAAAAATCAAGCTGTATGTCTATAATCTATGTCCTTTGACACATGTATGTTCTTCTTTATCAAGACACTTATTTAACCAACGACAGCCCAACCATGATTGATCTTAAAATAGCACTGCAATAATGACTAGTGTTATGGGACTTACACTTTCTCATGAAGGTGCAACAGGTAAGAGGAGGCTTTGAGGGAGATACTGACCCTTTCACAGTTACAGTGAAAAGTCTAGCAATGATAAAGATATCATAATTTGCTGCAATTTGTTGGCTATTACCACACATCAGATACTATTTCAAATGTTTTCTGTGTATTGAGTTGTTGAGTCCTCACAACGACGCTCAGAGGTCAGCAGTTCCATTTTGCAGAGACGGCAATGGAGGCCCAGAGAGGTTAAATAAGCACCGAAAGGTCACACAGCCGGTAAGTGGTAGAGCTGGGATTCTGGAGTCTGCTGTCAAGGATGCAAGGTGCTGAAGACCTCCTCTGAGCTCACAGGATGCCCCACTAAATGCACCCCTGAGCTGGTTCTGGGGAAGCTGGGTCGGGCTGGAAAGCCCTCCAGGCTCAGCCGCTGGCCCAAGTGTTTCCGGCCAACTGAGAGGAAATGCACCCCCATGGTGTGGATGTTGTCGTATTTTTAAAAAGAAGTAAATAAGCCTCCTCATTTGCATGATATTTCACGCTGACTCTGCCTCTCAAACTGTCATTCCATCTACACATGGCACTGTGGGATGCCTGCGATATTTTATAAAGTTAATAACTTTCTCTTAATTGGATGAGTTTATAGAATAGTCTGAGCAATTAACAATAATTACGCCAAAGACACTTTGATTCCAAGGATGCTCCACAAACATTGGCGTATTAAGCCATTTAGGAAAAAAAAACAACAACCTACAACGCAGTGACACAAGACAACACACGGCACACATTTGCTCCCTGCAGTCCCGTGACCCAGAATAAGTGCCCGTTTCCAGGCCACAGGATGGCGGGGCTTGTCCGAGATGCCTGAACAGAAATGGCTCGTGTCACACTTCAGTGTGCTCCTGCACATTCTTCCCATGGCCCCTGCTCTCTACCAAGAGGGTTGGTGGGGCCAAGTTCTGTTGGCACTTGTTGAAGGACACACGGTCCATGCCCAGCTGACCATTCAGGACAATGCCTTCCGAGCACCTGGCACGGGCTCCTAATAAGCGAGGTCTGCAACCGCCCCTGCCTGCCTCTCTGTGTCTCTCTGGCTCTGTGTCTGCCTCTCTGTCTCTGTCTCTTTCTCATAGGCTACCTTCGATCTCAACAATATATTTCTCAGGATGACCTCATCAAAAAGGACAACTGCCAAAGAACATGGAATTCCACATGACCGTGATCAAATGTTTGAGCTAGTCACTGTAACGTTTCATGGTTTCTCCAACATTCTACAATGTGCTTGTTCAGGCTTTGCTGGAATACCTCCATTGATGGGGAGTTCGCTACCTTCTAAAGGCATCTGTTCAATTATGAAAAAAGCCTTCTGTATAAGGGAGCTTGACTTTATGTCTTTGGAGCTCCCACCTGCTGGTTCTACTCTTTGAAGAATAAACGAACTCTTTCACATGACTGTTTCGGTTTTTCATCGCCTGACTGAGCCATGTTCTCCACGACCAGCCCAAGGCTTCCCTTCTCTAGGCTGCTGATCCTTGGTCCTTGTCCCCTTTCTATCAGCCCAATCAGCTTCAGAAACCTACCCATCTGGTTAGCACATTCCAGCCTTAAGACAAAATAGGTCCCTACACTAACGTGTTCATGGGACGTTTGTCTCTTTACACTAGCTTAGGTTGGGTTTGCTAAAACAAAACAAACAAAAAGAATCAGTCTTTGCAGGCAAATAGATGCCTGTGTTTGAGCTGGGGGAAATGAGCAGGGAGGGGGAGAGACGCAACGATGGCGCAAAGGCGAGCACAGAATTGAGAGCTGGGATCTCTTGCTCCTAAGGCTTAGGCTGTCCAAGTCCAACAGGCTTGTCCCTCAGCCCCTTGAGATACCTTTAAGTGCCACCAGCCCTCTCTGGGGAGGGCGTCCTCCAACCCGGGCTGCAATAATGCGCAAGTGTCCTCCTTTGTCTGCCCCATCCCGCCATCGAGGCTGCCTCAAAGCGCCTCGCTGTGGCCAGGCTCGGGGAGCCAACTCCTGACCCGTCTTCTTTGCCTTTCTCTCCGTCCCCTCCCCAACGCCACTCTTGCCTTTACGGTTCTAGCTTGGGGTGCTCATGCCAGCCCATCTGTTCAGTCCCATATGCTTCCCGCAAGGACTGCCAAGTTGAGACCGGTGCTCAGCGACTCGACTACAGCCCCAGTGGCTGGACGGAGGCCTTTTCTGCCCAACCTGGTCGCTAGGAAACAGCCAGGCTGGAACATCAGGCCCGGGCCTCCGCATGGCGGTGATGCGGTAGGACCATGTCTCTTGGCCCAGGGATACCTGCTGAGCACCTGGGCCAGCCCTCCTTGGGGACCACCCGCCCCCCCAGGTCAGGATCCAGGTCCTCAGAAGTGTGCGGATGAGCAGGACCTTCCCAGGCTGGAGAGTCCTACCCGCTGTGAATCTGGAGGTCACACAGAGTAGAGGTACATTTGGGAAAAATTAATATTTGTAGGACAATAGAAAGGATGTTTAATCTTTTTTTGTGCCCTTTGCAAAGCTGTTGTTCCTTTTTAGCTAAAGAACTTAAAAGTGATTGTGGATAACATATTTTGATTCCAAAATGTTCATGTTGGTATACTTAAAGAGGCATAAGTGAAGATTTGAAAAACACGGCTGCATTTCAGAAATGCAAAGTTCCTCTTGTTTTCCTTACTTTTTTGTCAGTGGAGGAGTAGTTTATAGACGTAGCTTTATACGCTTTCACACAGCCATAACTAGTCCTGGGTCACAGGGTACCTAATTCCGTTGTCCCTTCCTCAGCAAATTCTGTTGACAGGTTACTAAAAGGCATGATGGAGGGGAGCGATGTAAAAAAAAAAAATCCAAGTTCAAATTCTGACCTTTGTATTTATTAGCTTTGTGACCTTGGGCAACATCTCTGAGCCTCAGTTTCTCAATCTGTAAAATGGGGATAGTAATTCCCACTCCATACATTTGGTGAGAAAATTAGTTAAGACAAATCTGGGTAAGACACTTAGCACAGAGTCTGGCACCCCGAAAACAATAAATGATTGCCGAACAGACGAGCCTAGTAAATCACAACCCTGCGATTCTGAGGTCCCAAATGTGAACAGTCCCCAAATAGTGTCCTAGCTTCCCCAGAACAGCACAGAAAGCCCCAGCCAAAGCTCTTAGAGTGGATGAAGCAGCAGCTCCGACCAGCCGACGTGGGGATGGGGATATGATCCAGCTTCTTGGCACAAACCGGAGCTAGGTCTGAATTTCATCAGCCACGAACAGCAGAGAGAGAACAAATTGCTCTCTTTACCCGACTAGTACGTGTAAACACTGCCAGCTCCCTCTTCCCCCCTCCCCTCTCCCCTTCACCCCCCCTCCTCACACACACACACACCCCTATCCCCCAAGATTAGATTGGATTCCAGTTTTATAAGGCCATTCTGACACCTACAGCCAACCAACTGCTCCATTTAATAGGAACGACACTGTGACTGAAATTAACCCCAGAGGGGGAGATTTCCAAGTCACTGCTCAGACAGACTTGTCTGCTCGCGACCAGTTTGGACTGGAGTCCCCCACCTTGCCACACCTCCTCTCTTTCCTTCTCATGTCACAGAGGAAACACCCTCACCCCTATAAACTCATCTCAGGTCTAGGCGGGCAGGATGGGGTGCTGATCCCACAGGGACAAGAGGAGACATAGAAAATTAAGACCCAGTGCAGAAAGCGAGAAAGAGTGGACATGGAATCAGACAGATGAGTTCTGGTTCCATCTCCACCACGTATTAGCTGTGTGACTCTGGGCAAGTGGCTAGGCCTCTCTGGGTCTCAGTTTCCTCAACTGCAAAATGGGTATAATAATAATTACTGTGAGGTGACCGTGAGAACTCAGGACAATAATGCACATGCAGATGTTTTAGGTAGTACAAGGCATATGCAGTAGTACATAATGGTAAAGTCTGCCTTTCAGCTTTGAGGCAGGGAGAAAAAAGTCACCCAGCTTGCAAGAATTTCTTTATTCCAGCTAAACAGATTATTTTCTATGGACATGGCATCTGGGACAATTAAGCTGAGAATGGAAGATGCTTGTGCTCCTTTCAAAGCCAAGCTTGAAATTTGCTTCCATTAGGAAGCCTTCTTTGATCAAAGCACTCAAGTTTTATTGTTCTTTTTATTGGGTGCCTTTCAGTACCTACGAATACATTTGAGACTATAGAGAAAACTCAGTTATAAGTAAACATGATAAGTGGATGCTTAACTTTGTACACAGTTAGGAACCAATGCATTTGCTGACGTCTGAAAACCCAGTAAATAATTTGCAGGTAGCTCAGTGGTGACACCTATCTGTGAAGCCTGGTGCTACAGACCAGCTCTATTAGACACAAAAATATTTTAATCAAAGGTCAAGGCAGGGAGACTAGTGCTGAAAGGGAGAAGCCAGGGGATTCCGAGGCTCAGGGAAAAGATCTACGTGTATATGAGCAGCTGCATTCTCTTTGCAAATGTTAATGTACCTTGTTGCCCCAGCTGGACTCTAGGATTTCAACAATAGGGCTATACGTCTTTCTTTGGGGGAGATAATGTAGATATGAAGTTAGGAGCTGGGCTCTGGCACTTGTTGGCTGTGTGGTTTTGATTAAGTTAATCAGTGTCACTAAGCCTCATCTCCTTATTTACCCACTAGAGATAATATTTACCTCAAAGGGTTAACTTAAAGTTTCAATGAGATAACATGTGAAAACACATGCCACTTACAAACAGCACATCCATAAGTAACCCACATATCTTCCCTGAGCTTCAGTTTTCCCATCTGAAAAGTGGGGTCATCATGAGGTTACTAGGAGGAACAAATGAAAGGATGTGTTTGGTAAAAAAGTATTCTATCAATTGAAATGCTCTTTCAATATTTCATTGTTAGTATAGCAAACATACTACATGGTCTGAAACCTACATGGGCCTCATTCCATGTCTGTGGAAGGAATGAATGGTAGATTGAGAGACCATTTGCCTGATCTAGGCTCAGATGTTTGTCAGAATGAAGACCCCCTTAAAAGAAGAAGAGGCCTGGCCAGATTACGACCAAATCAATTTTTTCTACCAGATCCATATTTAGCTTGGCTCACCGCAAAGGGCCAGCAGCTGGAATCTCTGCAGAGGAAGTAATTTTGTGTCAATGCCCTTGCTTCACCATGGGGATACTCTTTCACGAGCAGGAGCTGGTTGTACAATGATGCCCTCCCTTATTTCCCCCTGCTGTGGATGGCATGCAGGTGGGAGGGAGCTGGGTGACAATGTGCAGGACAATGGAGAATGGAGAGCCAACGGCCCAAAGTAGATGAGACACACACACTTCCTGGGTCTCCGACAGCACTGACCGAACCACGTGAGCTGACTGTTCCCTCCATCCTCCCGTGCAGCATTCTTGTGTGTACATTCTGGAGCTCCCACTCTACCGCAGACCCAGATGAAGGAGATCGTGGCTCCTCCTTCATGTCAGAGTTCTCCTATATTCAGTTCTGTGTGAGCTGATCCCTGATCCACTGGAGAGGAGGGGAGCCCAGAACCCAGGGCCACTGGCAGGACCGTGAAGTAGGTACAGTTCATCTCAACTATGCCTACCTGGGTGCTCCTCACTCTCTCAAGGTACTCAGCATGCAAGAGATTTCCTACACTACACATCTACCGGATTATAGGCAGCAGATTCAGTAAGAAATACATATGATGTACACCTATAGAGAAATAATAATGTACACCAAGTCCATGCTATGTATGAGACACTGCAAGATACACACACACACACACACATACACACACGCAAGGTCTTCTGCTAGGCAGAACAACAGAGGCATGAGGAGTGTTGTTGACTTTAAAGTAGGCTAGTCTGAGCTCAAATCCTGGTTCCATGCTGGTTCTTGTTCTGTGGCCTGCGGTATGTTATTTCATATCTCAAAGCCCTACACCCACCCTTCTCAGTCTCCAGGGACAGAACCCTGCTTTTCATTGACTAACATCAGTGGAAAACCCCTATGATGGTAAAGGGCAGCCGCTTGTCTGAAATGCTCAACTCTTCCCCTGGAAATTGTACTTTCTAGTGCATGGGATCTGGGGTCAAATAGCCTCTGCTCCATCACTCACTGGCTATGAGACCTTGGGGTAGTTAAAGAACCTGAGGGTCCACTTCCTTACCTTTAAAATGGGGGTAATAGTGATACCGATCTCGTTGTATTATTGTGAAGGTTAAACAGGATTTTGCCTCAGAAACACTTAGCCCAGTGCCTGGTCCACGGTAAATGTTCAAGAACTCCTGGCTATTATTAATGAAATCTCCCAACAGACCAGGAAGAAGAGAAATTAAGAGAAATTAAGTAACTTGCCAAGATCGCACAGCTGGGATTTGAACCCAACTCTCTGACACCAAGACCAGTGGGGGCACAAGACTCTTGGGGGACAATGGCTTGCTGTTCCCTGCATGAAAGGTAGCTATAATTCTTGCAGGCTCTCCCCCCAGAGAGAACAGTGGTGGGTGTTCAGGTACCGTAAAGGACAGGTGGGAGGGGCCCTCGGTACAGGAGACATAGAGGAAAAATAGAACAGCTTCCCCTCGGTAAACCATTCACTTCCCTTTTACCATTCGTTGGTTCCAAATTAAGTCTAGCCAATTCGCTAAGCCACCCACCAGCTTCAACTTGATTGAAATGAGCCGAATTGAAGTGACAGCGTCATAAGGTGCTCACAGAGAAGGGCGAGAAGGGTCAGGAGCAGAGGCTCAGTGCAGTGACAAGAGCCAGAGGAGGGCCCTTCAGCAAGGCCTAGAGAGAGGAGATGACTCTGATTTAGTCTCCAAAGAATGATGGGAGCCATTTTTGACCTTGCGGCTCTTGACAGGGGAATGAATGGCAAGGTGATTGGAACCTGCAGCGAGAAGGGGGTTTGGAGGTTCCGCAGCCATCTGTAAGTGGGCTGTGAGGGAGAGGGGGTGGGAAGTAATCCCATTACAACTTAAAAAGAATACATCAGGTATACTTGGGTTTTGCCCTTTTCTATATTTTGGCCTTTCTATTTTATGGCTCGCTCACGTCTAGATGAGATAACCCTTTATTGTGCGCATTCCCACGTACACCGGTGGCCGCAGAGACGAGCCTCACGCTCACCCCTCGGCTCTCGAACTCGTCCACTCCCAAGCTTGGTCTGGGAAGGTGCCCCTACCCACCCCTCAAGGAGGGACTTCATAAGCCCCTGGCTAGAATCACGGCTTCCAGAGCTAGCCTGTGTGGTACAGAAGGCTTCCAGCAAGGATTTCTCTGGTGGGGCACAGGTTAATTAGTGGCCTGGCAGAGAAGTTAGAATCAGAGTTTGGGGGACAGGCTGGACTTTTGGGTCTAGGTCAGTGGTTCCCGAACTTGTCTGTCCATTGGAATCACCCAAAGAGCTTCTAAATCCACGGGTGCCTGAATGGCATGGGTCTCAGGGGGGCCTCGGCTCTGGACAGTTTAAAAGTCCCCCGGGGGCCATTTGAATGTGAATGGCTGGTCTAGGACTCCCTCCGAGCAGGGGTTCTGGTTCACATCCAGCCCCCAGCTCTCCCACCCCAAACACACAGGGAGTCTCTGTGGGGATCTCACAGCCTGTTGGGCAGGGGAACCCAGCTCAGTGAACCACTCTGACATGAAGTTGTCTGGGAAAAGGGATGCCGGGGCCCTGGGACGGTGCCCTCTGGCTTTCAAAATACCTCTGCCCCCCCCAAGCCCGCCCCCAACACCTGCAGCTCCTTTCACTGGGACAAAGCTCTTTATTCCATGGTGAGAGAGAAGGCTTAAAATACCACCATGCCCCCCACCTTGAGGGAAGAGAAAGTGACTCACATTCATGCTAAGCCCATACAAGCCTGATGAGGATGGAGAGAGGAAACGGCTTGGCCACGTTGGCTGCCTACGAAAACAGTCAACCTAGAAGGGTGTCCCTCATTTTAGAAATGAAGAAATGGGGTTGCAGTGGTAGGATGTGACCTGGCCAAGGGCATCTCTTCAGCAAGTCAGCAATAGAACCTATCAGCGGGGAGGATACTTGGCACCCTTGACCCAACTGTGTGTGGGAATGGCCTTGACTCTGAAAACGGAAGGTGTGTCCTACAAGTGTCTGGTACTAGACATCATACTGCTCCAAAACAGCATTTGGAAACACATTGGGCATTTTTTGATTGTTAATGTCCATGGGTGCCGCTGGCCTTAGTGACCAGTGTCCAAGGACACTACACACCCTGTAATATGTGGGCCGGTGGTGCCCAAGGAGAAGTGTCCAGCCTCAAATGCCATTCACGTCCCCATTGAGAAACACAGTTAAGCCCTGGGCCGCTGCTGCCTATGAGGCTCTTCTTCGCCTAAGCTCCTCATGGGAATGCTGGCACCATGTTGACTGGCACCATGTTGGCTGGCTCTGTGAGACCATTGGCAGAAGAAGCTATGCCCCCAGCTAGGCTCCACCGCTGCTGTGAGGCCAGTACCTGGGCAGTGGCTTTTTCTGGAGCTAAGCCTTGGATCCAGGAGAGGCTGAAGACCCGCACACCAGCTTCAGGTCAGAAGGTAAAAATGCCCGTTGGGGGGGGGCGCTCAGCACAGCCTGTTCCTGTTGGGGAGCCTCCCCTCTTCTGGCATCAGACCTGGACAGAGGCGCAGACCACATGACCATCTGCCCCCTGCTCAGCCCAAGGGACCCCGGTCTCCTGTGGGGGCTACATGACACATGGAGCTTGTCAGGGAGGGCTGCCCTTTCCTGAACACACAGAACACCCCCCAGGATGCTAGGCATTGAGTGTGGGCGTCTACACTGCTGCCTGACTTCTTTCAGGAGGCACCCCCTCTGCTTAATGCAAGGAGCCTCATACCTTCTCGGTTGGACAGTGGAGCAAGGTGAGGCTGATGGGCCATTAGCAAGTAGGTAGACTCTGGGGCTTGGGGTAGTCATGTGTCCCCTCCAGCCTGTCTCCTCGTCTGCAAAGGTGGGTGGCGATGCTGCTTGCTTTATTGCAGCAAGGACCAAAGTAGGCAAAGTGTGTAAAAGTGTGTGGCAGATGCTAAAGCTCCATACCAACAAGCCCCCTTTATGTTGGGGGGGAGGGGAAGAGGGGAGAGGAGAGGACAATTTTCTCATCACCGTCCCAGGGTCCCAGCACCCCTCTGCCTCCAGGGCCCACACCTGCACACCTGGGGACTGGCAGGGCCCAGCCCCGCAGCCTGCAGTCCCCGAGAACGGTCCTCCGCCTCTTCCCCACACCCCCCCAGGGCAGGGCCAAGAGGGCCGAGCAGCAGGCACACAGTAGGGCGATTCTCATCATATACTCCTCTGTGCCTATTTCCTGCTCCCTAGTTCTCAAGGAAGAGAGAGGAGGGAAAACAAAGCATAACAAAGCAAAATAATCCTACAGAAGAAACCAGCCAGGCCTGTCGGCAGTGGTTCCTGCGAGATTTTACCTTGGGGAAGATGAGCTGACATTTATGGTAAGAAGTTTTATTTCTGTGGTAAATAACCTCTAATGGCGTAGGTCATTACACTAATTATAGCAGATAATTAATTTTCTAATTCTTTTTTTAGGTGGCCACATATTACAAGAGAAACATAATTTATTCCTTTTCTTCCTGGGCAGATAGGACAGGGCTCATCCCATCTCCCTGGCCCACCAGAGCCTCTTTGGGGCCCTGGCCCACCCAGATAGCCCCAGAGGCGACCAGGACCTCTCCAGCCCTTCCCCACACATTGTTCTCAGGCCAAAGCCGTCCTCGCCACCATCCAAGGTGGATTTTCAGGGGCTCTGCCCGGTTTCCCTGAGGCCGGTCCTTGGGCACATGGCTGGTGCTTTTCTTCAAGGCTTTGGCTAATAGTTGTACCCTTCACGGTGGGGTACCGGGTGGGCCCAGGGCACATGGGGTGACAAACCCATGTCGCCACACTCACTCCTGTCTCTGAGCCATTGCACTCACGTTCCCTACCATCTGGATGTCCTTCCATGCAAACACTGTCTGTGACCATGGCTTGGCCCCGCTTTCAGCTCAGCAGCTGTGACTTTGCACGAGCTTATCTTTATAATGTCCCACAGGGAATTTCAGGAACTCCCATGCCAGGCACTTTGCATCTATTACCTCATTTAATTTTCTTTTATTTAGGTTTTTTTTTTTAATTTGAGGGGGTGGGGTTGAGGCAGAGGGGGGTGGGAGAATCTCAAGCAGACTCCCCACTGAGCGTAGAGCTCAACGTGAGGCTTGATCTCATGACCTGAGATCATGACCTGAGCCGAAACCAAGAGTCAGAGGCTTAACTGACCGAGCCACCCAGGTGCCCCCACCTCAATGTACTGTCGAAGGAGGTTCCACCATCCTGGATGAACTGCTGAGTAAGGTGAGGCTCAGAGAAGCTAAGTGCCTTGGCCAAGATCACACATCTGGGAATGCAGCCACACGGGCCTGAGTGCCGGCAGCTCTGCCTTCCTTGTACAGCCTCCCAGTAGAGAGAGAAGCACTGGTGTTAGAGCAGGACAAGCCTCCCCACCCCACCACATGCTCTCCCTGCTGGATCTTGCCTTCTGAGAGCTCCAGTCAGTACTGCTGGCCCCTTAGTCTGTGAGCTCTGTCCCAGCCTCTCCCCTGAGCTCTGCCTGCCCATCAGACACACCAAGGCTGCAGAGAGGCCTGCCGTCATGCCACTGCCCCGTACAGCTCTGCCTCCAGGCTTCATTCATTCATTCAAACGTTCTCTATTGAGTATTTACTGACCGATATGTGGACGGACGCTCACGTTCATAGCAGCATTATTCACAATCACCAAAAAGTGAAAGCAATCCAAGTGTCACATTGGATTGTCAATGGACACTTGGATAAACAGAACGTGCTCCATAAATACAACGGAATATTGCACGGCCTTAAAATGAAAAAAACCTTCTGACACGTGCTCTAACGCAGGTGGACCTTGAAGACACTACGCTAAGTGAAACAAACCAGTCACAAAAGGATGGATATTATATGATTCAACTTAGATGAGATACTTAGAGAAGCCAAATCGAGAATAGAGAAAGCAGAAAGCAGGTTGCCAGGGGCTGGGGGAGGAGGAAATAGGGAGCCACTGTATAATGGGTACAGAACTTTAGTTTGAGATGATGAGAAAGTTCTGGAGATGGATGGGGGTGAGGTGGCGGTCATCCAACAAGGTGAACTACTTAATGCCAATGTACATTTCAAAATGGTTAAAATGGGGACGTCCCAGCTGGCTCCATCAGAGAGCATGTGACTCTTGATCTCAGGGCTGTGAGTTTCAGCTCTATGTTGGGTACAGAGATTACTAAAAAAAAAATCTTAAAGCTTTAAAAATTTTAATTGGTAAACTTCAAAAATCTTAACCTTACAATGGTAAATCTTACGTATATTTTACCACAATTTTTAAAAAGCTTTACTGGGGTGCCTAGCATACGCCCGACCTTCTTCTAGGTTGTGGAGAAAACTCCCTGCCCTCGTGAAGCTTACGGCCTAGTTGGGGAAGAGAGACAATAACCAAATAAGGAAATTGATAGTGTAGGTTGAGTGGTGGGTAAGGCTATCAAGAGAAATAAAGGGTGGGAAGAGTGTGGAGAATGGTACGGCAGCTGCTACCTCATATAGAGGGTCAAGGAAGGTGTCTAAGGGGATGCTGGACCACACACCTGAACGACAGGGTGGACTGAGCCATGTGGATGCTCTTCCTGTTGGAAACCCAGCAAGTGCAAGGGTCCTGAGACAGGGGGCCAGGGAAACAGGGTGAGTGAAGGACAGGGCCAGATCATGGAGGGCTTGGAGGCCAGACTTTGGATCTCATTACTGTGATCTCTTTATTATGCTTCATGGCACCATCACATTCCCTGTCAACTGGATTCAGACGTTGGACTAACTTAGTTGATTAAGAACTTGGACTCTGAAGCCAGACTGCCTGGGCTCACATGCCAGCCCACACTTCCCGAGGCATGGCCTTGAGTGAGATACTGACCCCCTCAGGCCTTAATCTCCTCATCTGTAAAATGGGTATGGTAACAGTAATGTCTTCTCTGTATAGTGAGCACTCAGCAAATGTCAGGTTTTATGATTTTGGCTTGCTTTGACTTTCTTGCTCTCGCCCTGAACAGCTGATCTGTTGCCAAGTCCTACTGAATCCACCTCAATGGGCCCAGAGTGCTTCTTCGCATGGTCATGGAGCTCCAGGACCTGGGACACAGGCTCTGAAGGACCGCTAGTTTCCTGAGCACAAAACCCCACCCATGTCCTGCATCCCCCTCCCTTGCCTTGACCAGTTACTCTCTACTTTTCCTGGTTCTGGGCTTGCCTCTCCTCCCTGACATGATGCCTGCTGCTGTGTCCCAGATGGGGCTGCCTCCGGCTCACCCTGGCCTCCCCAGAGTCCTACCGTCCACCTCCCTGGGTGAGGCCCGTCTGCTCCATGCCCAGATCATGCCTCTGCCTTCCCTTCGGTCTGACGTTGACCAAGTGGCTACTGCATCTGTCTTGCTCCTGCCTCCCTCCACTCCAAGTCCCCACACTGCGAGGCCCCAGCCGGGCCCCGAGCATGGGCAATCCAAGTAGAACATGCACTCCCCAAATGCAGATGGAAATTAGAAATGGCAGACGGATGGGTGTTAATGAAGCTTTAAAAAAACCCCAAAAAACAACAGATCTAGGGATTAAAAGAAGAAGATGAAGAGGAATCAGCTCTCCTTCAAGTGTAAATGCGCTCCACAGAGAGGTCTGGTGATTTTCAGAGACAAGTCACTGTCTGGAGGGTGGTGTAGGGTGTGAGGTCTTGTTTTGGAGGCTCAGTGGCGCTGACAGCCATGTGCCTTTGGCAAGGCAACAGCCCCAGTACCCAGTGCTCCCAGTCACTTTCTCTAAAAGGCTTGTGTCACTGCTGCGTGCTAGGACAGGAAGCTCCACGCTTGGCCCTCCTCCAGCCAGGGGACCGCGGAGCTGCTGGCTGTGTGCGCGCAGCCCCCGCGGGGACTGCAGGACAGGATGGCCCAAGGGCCACACGCCAGAGCTGGGAGCCGGGACGACACCCGGGGAGCCCCAGGGACAGAGGATAGTGCTCCCCAGCCCGGAGGCAGCCGCCAGAAGGGCTCAGCCACAGCGATGACAAACTCCTAGCAAGACAGGCAGGCGGAGAGCAACAGACACCCCAAGCGACAGACAATGGAGGAGACAGTCGAGCCTCAGAGAAGGCTCGGGATGTGGGGTGGGAGGGAGACGAGCGACGGATGCTCCTGTCGGACACAGCGATGTCATGTCCCACCCAGGGGCCCCTTCCTCTTTCTTCTCACAGACCCCTAACCTGCTGTAAGAAGAGTGGGGAGGAGGGGAACAGACGGCAAGACAGGCCAAGTGCCCACCCTGCTTTGAGCGGGTCACTGAATGCGCTTGATATGCCTCTTGCTGCTAATTGGCCTAACAAACAAAACACACCTCTGCTCAGCTCAGTGGCCTTGGAGACACGCAGACCTCTACTCCAAATGGGCAGCGCCTCCTGCCATTCCCAGCCCAGCCACCGGCTCCCAGGCCTCCCAAGATGCCCTGTGTGTGGATGTGGGCGACAGGGCAGAGTGAGGGGGAGGAGGCGGCAGGCAGCCCATGCGGCCGAGAAGCCATCCCTGGGGGGACAAGGATGTCCTGGCAGGCCTGGGTCCCCACCACGACGAACGCATGCTGACCACACACTGGCCGAGCTGCGCTGAGGTGCGTGGCGGTCCTGAGAAGTAAGAGCTGGTGTTGCTCCCACTTTACAGCTGTGGAAACTGAGGCATGAGAGGCAAACTAAACCACTCATGGTTCCACATGAGTGGGAGGCGGGGCCAGGGTCTGAAAACAGGCAGCTGGACCCCAGATTCCACCCTCTGGGAGTGACAACGAGCCTTTCCTACAGACTGTCCCTACCGGACCATTTTAGCGGGGTGAGTGGTCAGATGAAGAACCCCGGTTCCAACCTCAGCTCTGACACTCCTCCTAGACATGCGCCCTTGGGCAGGTCATAGTGGCACTTGGTGCCTCAGCTTCCTCATCTATAAAACTGGGGTCACAGCCTTCAGGGACAAGGTTGTGAAGACTGAACGAAATAGAGCATGTAACATGCTCAGCATAGAACCCAGCACATAGTAGGTGCTCAATAAATACAAGCTGTTATTGTTTTAGAGGTGGGAGAGCACTGGTGCCAAAGGTGAGGAAGGGGTGGGCGAAAGAGGAGAAGGGGTCCTGGGAAAGAGGACACTGCCCACCATCCCTTGGCCAGAGGTCCTGCCTGGGACACAGGAGGCCCAAATCTGGGCTTCCTGGGGCCTCCTGCTGCTGCCCAGTCTTATCTCTGCTCGGCAGCAATGACACAGGTCAGGAAGCCCCTCCTGCAGACACCTGCCTGGCTGGGTCAGGGAGACAGAGAGAGGGGAGCTCCCTGGGGCTTCCGGAACCACCTGTTTCTATGGCAGGTGTTCCCTGGGAAGCCCGAGAGGAGACCCAGGCGGGCCCCAGCCAGGGTTAACCTGGCACACCCCGAACTATCTTTCCAGCGTCTTCTCTCCACTGGATCCCAGAATGCTTAGCGGCCTGAGTCTCAGAGATCGGAGAAATTAGTCCAGTTCAGCCTAAAGGGCAGTCTCTTTAGGAACCTTTATATTTCGAAAGACGCCCAGAGGGAAAGACCAACACTTACTAGGAAAGAATACATTAGAATATTAGACGGGGTGGGGGGTGGGGAGGGGCAGGCACATGTTTCAGTCCGTGTGTGTGCCTGTGTGCAAGTGCATACGTGTGTGAGTACTGGGGTACTTCTGTGTGTGCCCAGTGGACATATGTGCATGTGTCCCTGCAGGTGTCTGTGGGGACGTGTGTGCGTGCACGTGTGTATGTGCCCTGTGGACAAGTGCACACGCGTGTGCATGTATGAGCATGTGCCGTGGACATGTGTGTGTGTGAGTGTGGGCATGTGAGCATGGGTGTGCACATATGTGAGCGTGTGCCATGGACGTGTATGTGTGAGCGTGTGAGCGTGCCTGTGTGGACATGTGTGCATGGGTGTGCATGAGTGCCCAGGTCTCCATAAGCCCATCACCTGCCCATCTAACTCTCCCACCATCCCCACTTCCGTGCCTTTTCACTGGGCTGGGCCCTGAGCTAAGCTCTAAGTGATAGAGGACAGCAACCTGGGTCCGTGGGGAGCAGCCCCCTAAGCAGAAGAGAGCAGGTCTACAGACACCAGGCCGAGCGGGCAGGACTCAGAGCAGCCAAGCCCTTCACGTGCTGCTGAGGACACAGCAGCCCAGGGAGGAGCAGTGACCGGCCCCAGGACATCACGTCCACACACATGTCCACACAGGTACACTCACGCACACGTGTTTCCAAACTAGCTGTCGCCTCCACCCTGCAAAGGAATGTCTTCTACAGCCTCATTATCAGAGGCTAACCACATGCTTTCTGAGATGCTCCCAGTGATGGGAGGCTCACCACCTCTCCGGAGCGGACCTGGCGTTTTGGGGCCGCTCTGTTGGGTTAAAGTAAACAAGAATCTGTTCTCTCCAGCCCTGACCTCACGGCCCCACTTCTGCTTTCTCCCAGGCCTGTGGGGAGCTGAAGGAGGAGACTGTTTCTCAGAGCTTTCTCTTCTACACGTGGCTCATATGATGAGTTTCTAGCCCCCCGCCACCAGCCTGAACCCCCTCATTCTGCTTCACTGGAGCAGGCCATCACAGGGATTGATTCTGGGAGCTGGGAACCAGTCAATTTGGTCAAAACAAGTCACTCTGGAGTGTGGCCTGGACTTGCACCAAAGGTTAAGGCAGGGCCCCAACATTTGATCAGGTCCAGAATGGGGTCTTGTTAAAGCCATGAAGCCCCAAAGTTCCCCTATTCAATAAATTCAGGCTCATGGGGGTCTCTTTTCCCTTGATTTCTTTTTGGGTAGTAGTATTGACTCACTCACAGTAATTGTTGCTGCCATTTACTCGGCATGGCTTATGTGCCAGGGCTTGACGTGTATTATCTCATTTAATTCTCCCAGCACAGCTAGGAGGTAGACGCTGTTTGAAGGAAACTGAGACCTGCCTATGTCTACACGGTGAGTGATGACTTCAAAGCCAGAGCTCCAAACCATTAGACCACACAGCCTCTCTGCAGAGGGCTGGTCCAAGTGGGCCCTTGTTGTCTTACCCACCCTAGGATGGTACCACAAACCACCTTGTCCTTCAGCCTTCTGATCAGGCAAGATGACAGAAACCAGGGTCTCCCTCCCAGCTGGAATTTGGGGTGACAGCTACCGAGAAGAGTGGGCAGCTGGGGACAGTGCGTGACTCTTGGTGGCCTGCGGGCACCCAGGCGCCCATTGGCTGAGAGGTCATGCCTCCTGCCCGGCCACACCTAGGCCGACCCGGGCTCCCGCCACCCTTCCGTGAAGGAGCTTTTCCTCCAACTAAAAACATTTCTCCCCGCTGAGAGGGCTGGGGGGTAGGGAGGAGACAGGCATCCAGCCCTCGCCTCTGTCAGCGCAGAAGGAGGGATCTGAGTGCTCTAAAAACTGGGTTAAAAATGGCTTGGCTGTACCTATCTTATCTGCTTTACACTGAAAGCCTTCAGCGCGTGGCAGGTTTTCACGCAGAATTTTCCTTGCTAATCCCCCTTTGTTAACTCTGATACCAGCATTGCAATACCAAGCTCGTCTGGGCGATTTGAGAGGGATTACGGACCCTCAATCCTTCAGCATGTGGGAGAAGAATGTTTTCTTAAATCAAATTTTACACAAACCTGTTTTCGAAAATAATCAAAGTGCAAATCCCTCCTCAGGATTGAAGGGTGGGGGAAGACACTTGTCTCTTCGAAATTCAACACTGCTTCGGAAGCTTGTCCTCTCACAGGGCGAGGCGAAGGCGGAGAGCCACCTGGCTGATTAGCGGCCCCAAGCCTGCACGCCCTCCAGACTTCGACACTTACTAAGTGGGGCTCTGGGCGAGGAGGGAAGGTTGGGTGCTCTGGCGCCGAACAGGGTCGACCTGACCCTGTTCTTGGGATGGCGCAGTGAACAAGGTGGGGGAGCCAGAGGCAGACTCAAATTCTGTTTCGACAAACACATGTGTATTAATCTGTCGCGTGCTGTGTATCATGCTGGGCTTGGTGGGGGGCAGGAGGATCAAGAGAGTTTTACCCTCGCCTTGAGGGAATCACAGTCAAGCAGGGAAGACAGCTACCCATCTGGAGAATCTGGATACAGGGCAGATCGGAACAGGGGTCACAGCGGAGCAGCAAGTGACAGAGAGGGAAGAGATCACCGTGCTCCCTGAGAAGGCTTCCTGGAGCTGGGAGAGCCTGGATGGGGGGTTGTGCCTCCAAAGGGTGTCCTGTAGGGAGGAGGAAGAGGGTCAACAGGAACCAACCATCCCCATCGCTGTCTCCACTTTGTGCTGAACGTGAAACTGGGGCCATACGCCCCTTCTGCCTGGCTTGGTACAACAGGCAATTTTTCGGACTCTTTCCAGCTCCTATGTGAGGCTCGAGAAGGCCAGGGAAAGGAAACAAATGGTGCAAGATGCTAGGGGCCTGCGGGTTCAACCCAAATGGCTGGGGGTCCTAGACGTAAGCCTGGAATCCATGCTGCCTCGAATTGGCATGCGTGACTCCCGTCTAATGTGCTGCTGGCAGGGGCTGATCCGCAAAGCCCCAGAGCCCCATCCACCTAGCTTGCTGGGTCCGCAGCCTCAGCTAGCCGCCTGGCCTGGGCCTTCCTTTCCCAGTCCTAGGGAGGTGAAGGAGGGACAGCAAAGCAGGGAACCTCTCAGGGGCCAAGACCTCTGGCAATAAATGGGCCTTGAAATGGGATTTCATCTCTGATGCTGGGCTGTGACTAGGCACAAAGAATGGTGTGGCCAAACCATAAACCCTCTCCTCCCTCAGCTGGCACGCCGTGCCCGTTGCCCCCCGAGCCCCCAACGGGCAGCTCAGCAGAGAGCCTATCGCCTCGTGGGGGCTGATTAAAGACAGATGCGCAGCCCCCGAGGTTACTGGAAGCTTGGGCTGTTCTTGGATGCATAACCCCAATATTTTCTTCTTAAGCAATTCTTCTGCTCTTTGATGTTCCGCACTGACACACAATCATATTCGGTTTGGTGCACAGAACGAGGAGGAGGAGGGGAGGAGGAGGGGCCCGGGGAGGGGGAGAGGAGGCCCCGGCTCTGTCTGCCCATTCTTTCCGGGCAAATTCAGTTGCACCATTTCATCCCTGGCTGGTCAGGGATTCAGCAAGCTGTGGGCTGTCTTTCCGCAGCGCCAGGATCACGGGTATCCGAGGGAAATGGTGCCAGTGGTTGGGTTTTATGGTTTCCAATGCAGAACTTCCCGATGTTTTCTTTATTTTAAATTCCCTGACTCACTTGCCATCCTCCCTTTCTCCAGGGGCTCAGAAGAAGGAAGAGGGGTGGGCCTCAGACTCCTGCTTGCCTGGGAGAGGAGAGAAGGGCAGGATATGAAGAAAGTGGGGGGCAGGGGGCCCAGAAAATGATGTGAAGGAAAGGAGAAGGAGCAAAGGAGACAGACAGGTGGGGAAGCAGAAAGAAGGGAGGGGTTTATCAGACGAGAGCAGAAGCAGAGCAGGGAGTCAGTGAGGAAGAGGAATCCATTCTCACAACATGTAAGAGAGGAGGAGATGGCGTGGCAGAGACAGGATGCAGGCTGGGAAACGGGGCTTTAGCCATGACTGGGTCCAAATGGAACTCTATGGCCAGGGAGCAGATGGGACGATGAGGGGTACCTCACTTAAGTGAGCCTTCCCAGGGCTGAACCCCGGGTGCTTGCTCCCTTTCCTTCTGACCCCTTCCAAAGAGCAGCCAAAGCAAACCAGACTCAGACAGAGAGCTTCTGGTAACTTCTCCTCTGCGCACGCCCAGACCCCAGCCAACGCTTGAGCATCCTGCCCTGCTCCCTAAAGCCGGGGCCCCTGCCCTGGCATGGGAAGGGAGTCAGAAATGGGGAAAGTCAGTGTGGTAATGGGGGGAGCGCCGCAACCGAATGAGGAAAAACGGAGTCCTTCGTTGGTGTTACGGCTGCAGCAAATAAAATCACACCCGTGTTTCTCCTGGCCAGACATTTGGGGAATAGGTGAGTATTTTCAAGCATTCCTTTTTAAGAGTGAAACGGCAAGTTTCATTATCATATTTTAATTAAAAGGAAAAAATCCTATTAAACAATTCCCAATGTATTTGGATTAGCAAAAACCAGCACCTGAGACCCAGTAGCTCAGCATGTGTGAACACACTAACCAGACTCCTTTTCCTCAGAAATTCTCTCCTCACCTGCCCCTCCCCTCCAGCCGAGCAAAAGGCTTCTCATGGGCTCTATCCTGGGCAGGCTGTGGTAAGGGGTGGGGGGGGTCCCACACTTCTCTCACTCCCCTGAAGGAACCATACCCCCCAAAACTCACTGGAATGCCCCAAACTTCCTACAAGAAGCCAAGAAACCTGGCTGTAGTATCAGAGTGTCCTGGGCTTAAAACCCAGTTTCCCCACTTCTTGGCTGTGTGGCCGTAGGCAATTCCTTGATTTCTTGGAGCTTCGATTCCCTGATTTGCAAGATGTAAAATTGACATCTACTTTATAGTTGGAAGGATTCGAAATTGTATCGGTAAAGAAGCTGGTACAGTGCCCAAGCAGTAGTGAGTGAATAAACAGGAAGAGATGTTGTTCTATCACTATTTGTAGACAAGATAGAGGAGTGACTTCCAGAAGCTCCCAATCAATCACGCCTTGTTCCGTGATCACAGGAGTCCATGCTGGTCTGTCCCATTAACTATGTCACAGCAGATGGGGTCACAGTCTCTCTTGCTTCCTGGCCTTTCATAGGCTGTTCCCTGGCTGTGAACCTACTTTCTATCCCTGCATTCCCACCCACGTTGTCTGGTTGACTCCTACTCATCCATCAACTCAGCATTTGGAAGTTACTTCTTTAGAGAAGCTTCCTGTGCCTGGTCCTCGGGCCTGTGCCCTGTGCACCCAGGTCCCCTGTGCCACCTGCATTTCTGGTTCGGGTCTCGGATACTATCTTAATCATCCATGTAAGAGTCTGGAACCCTCCCTTGAGACTGTGAGCTCCTTAAACCAGGGAGCAGGCCCCGTACACTTTGGTGTCTGTTATTGTACATAGTAGGTGCTCAACAAATGAGATAGATAGACGAGGGGAAAATGAACCAGATACAAAAAAACTGGCAACAGAAGTGACCGTTTCACAAGCAAGCAACTTAGAGGTCCTACCCAGGAGCACTTGTTGGATACGGTTTCCCCTCCAAAAGCCCATGCAGTTTGGCTGCGTTAAGAGAGAAGTCATCTGCAGACAGAGAGAGCGGGGACTCTGCTCTCCCTGCATGGGTAACCACAGCTGGGGTCCTGGGGGTTGTTCGGAACACTCATCTACGTGGTGGAGCCCGTTCTCTAGAGACTACCGTGAATAGTGAGGGACCCCCCTCATCTCTGGTCCTGAGTTACGGTGGAGGGGCCAAAGATATGAGCTCAGCAGAAGTGGTTTGGGATCAGCCGTTATGGGACAAAGCAGGGACTAGATGTGTTCCGGGTCACCCCAGGGGAAGACCCCAAACCAACCAGCGAACGGAGGGGCAAGTCTGGTTCCATACGGAGTGACCACCCAGCCAGGCTGCCTAGGACTACCCCAGGGAAACGCTTCAGTCCAGGCAAACCGCTCTGCCCCCACTCCCCTCCCTGCTCCACACCAATCTTTCTGTTTCTATAGATTTGCCTCTTCTAGACATTTACATAAATGGAATCGTATACTGTGTGGCCCTTTCCAACTGTTTTCACTTAGCGTAACATTTTCAAGGTGCACCTGTGTTGTGGCATTTTTTTTTTTTTAGCATTCCTTTCCACAGCCAAATAATAGTCCATTTATCTGTATGGACACACTACATTATGTACCGTTCACTTGATTCATTAACGAACACGTGGGTTTCTATCTCTCGGCGATCGTGAGCGGCGCTGCTATGCACATTCACGTAGGAGTCTGGTGTGGACGTAGGTTCTCATTTCCCTTGGGAAATACATTTTTGGGAGGAAGTGCCGGGCATGTGGTGCCTCTGTGTTTAATGGCTTGGGGAACCACCAGGCCATTTTCTGAAGTGGGGGCACCACTTTACATTGCCACCAGCAGCGCGTGAGGGTTCTCATTTGTCCACATCCTCGACATCTGTCATCATCTGTCCTTGTAAGTATCTTCCTCCCAGTGGGTGTGGCCTGCACTTCAACAGTCAGAGCCCGGAGGGAACCAAAGAGGCTGTCTGCAAAGTGGTGAGACCCCTGACATCGCAAGTATCCCAACAGAGCTAGATGAGCCTGGGGAAGGGCTGCCGCTGTCGGCTGGGAGGTTGGAGTTAAAAATAGGTCTCAAACTCTTTAGCTTTGTTACCCTCCTCTTGGGGCTCTGGGGCCTGGAGGAAGGCTCTGGAAGGGGACAGATGGTGAAGGAATGCAAAGGGATGGGAAGGAGGTTGTAGAGGCTCAGGCTGGCTCCAGCCCCGTTCTGCTGCAGGCTTGTGTGCTGTGGGAGGCAGGACGGGCTCAGGTGCTGCTGGCCAGGCCGTGCTGCCGCCCAGTGTGGGGCAATTGGCAGCGGCTGCGGAGACCCCAGAAACCACACCCACTGCCCTGCTGCCGCCTCCATGCCTCCCATTCTTTTCGTGGGGCCCCGCTGCCCATCTGTTCTTCTCTCCTTGACACCTGGTCTTTCTGTTTCTGTCTTGTCACCACAGAAGGGACTTTTCAACTACCCAGGAATGTCCTCGAGAAGGAGAAGGGAGCAGACTGCGCAGGGCGCTCGGAGCTGGGCAAGAGGGAGTGAGGAGGGGTGCACACGAGGGCTTGGGGCCCCCAGGAAGCCAAGGAGGGCACGGCCATGCCTCCTTCTGCAATCAGTCCTCAAATACACAGCTAACCACACTCATCCTCATGCTTGGGCCACAGAACTTCCTCATTTCTTCCTTACGCACTCCCCAGTCACACACATAAATCCCTGATCAAAGCCCCACTGATGGACCAAGAGCTCCTTCCCTGCCAAGGCAGCTCGCCCAAGTATTGGGTTACCTGCTGCCATTGTTACCCTAATGACACATCGGGAGAGGCCCTCACATACACAATCTCGCTTAGTCCTAAGGAAAATCGTGGGAAGCAAACAGGGGAAGGAAGTTCGCTCCTACCCCACAGATGGCCTTCAGTTCATCTCAGTGACTTGTTCTAGATCACACAGGTGCAAGTGCCAAGGTCAGGACTCAAAACCAGCCTCTGGATCCTTTCCATTCAGACACTTTCCAGTTGCTCAGGCTAAACACAGGGGCACCATCCTCGACTCCTCTTTCAGCCCCGTGGAGCCCCCAGGAAAACCCTGCCGATTCTATCTTCAAATATGTGTTTAGCCTGGTCACTGTCATCCCCCAACCATGACCCAGATCACCGTTTCTCTCACTGGTGATTATAAATTGCTCTTCCCTGTGTCTGCCCCTCACTGGCCCCTGCAGACAGGACAGGCCCGCTCCTGCTTTCTCCCCCTTTGAGAGAGAGAGAAAGAGAGAGAGAGAGAGAGTGCATGAGCAGGAGGAGAGGCAGAAGGAGGAAGGGAGAGAATCTTAAGCAGGCTCCCAGCTAAGCCAGAGCCCAATGAGGGGCTCAATCTCACAACCCTGAGATCATGACCTGAGCTGAAATCAAGAGTCAGATGTTTAACCAACTGAGCCCCCAGGCGCCTCCAGCTCCTGCTTTCTCCTTTGTGTCTGTGTCTCAGATTTCGTCTCCAACCTCAAGTCCCCTCGCTCAGTGTGGGGCCCAGAGGAGCAACGCCCTGGGATGTGTCATGTAACAGAGCTGAGGTTCGTCTCCTGCTCTGTGTGCCTGTCCATGAGTGCACATGCATGTGTCCATGAGGACACACATATGTGTCCTGGCTTCCCCCAAAACAATACAAGATCCAGGCACAAAAGCCATAACTCTTGTCAAAAGCGTATTTATTCTACCCTTACTTTTTTTTTTTTTTTCCGTAAGAGAGAGGGGGAAATACACACATTATGTTTTGTAACAAAACAGGCTAGAAGCACTCCAACGGCAAGATGAGAGTCATGCTTCTGGGGGGGGCGGGGGCAAGGCCACATCTCAGTTCCTCTGCTTTCCTGCCAAGCAACTCGGGCCTGATCCGATGCCGGGACTGAGAACTAGTTGACCCAAGGGTCCCAGACAGAGCTGACCTATGACACAGACGGCTAAGTGTCACCTTCTCCCCCCACCTCACAATGGAGACTTCTGGGCTGCTGGAGTGAGGGCGACTCCTGTCTTAGTTCTTTAGCTTTCTGGTTTGATTTCGGCATCCTCTGTGATCGCATTAGTGCGAGAATGCCTCTACGGTTCGTTATCTGCATCTAAGAGGAGGATATAATGACCTCCCTGGTGTCTCACATGAGCACACACACCCCACCCCAGGCAGACCCCACTCTGCCTCCACGGAGCTGCCTGTGACTGTGGCAGCTGCCCATGTGGTCTGGCCAGCAGGTGTGGGCTGTGGAGGCTTGTGATTGCCTAGGAAGGGCATGGAGGGTATGGGGTCAGCAGCAGTCTCGGAGTAAGAGACTAGACCCCCCTGAAATTCGCAGACAAGGGGGCTCTGTCTGGACTAGGAGACAGACCTGCAGAGGAGAAGGAAGGGGCTGAGGCCGGGGGCAAAGACACAGCATTGCCAATTGCTGATTCGTGCTCCAGAGCACAGAGGGAGCGGCGGCTGAGGATGCAGCCTTGCCCTGCACACCCAGTCCTGTGCCCCATTCCAGGCCCCGCACCCCCAGGGAACTAACGGAGGAGGAGATGGGCAATTACTGCGTATCACTGACATGGTGTGCTACAGAGAGGTATTACGAGTCCATTTTAAGGCAAACCGAGGCTCAGAGGCCTGGTGTGACACAGCTGATGAGCGGTAGAGCTGGGATTCCAAACCACATCTTCTGCCACCGATTGAGTGCTGTCCTGCTACACCACCCTACCTCTCCCTGGCTCCCCTCCCCAGGCCGCCAGTCCCTCCTCTGAACTCCCACTGTGTTCATCACCACCTCCCTGCTTAGCCTTCACCGCTGTTCTTAAATCGTTTCTGGTTTGTGACTCCCGTCCCCAGCCCCATGGGGTCGGAAGCTCCTTAAGGTCAGAAACCATGGCTTGAGGTTCTGTGGGATCAGAGTCTCTGGCACATGTCTGGGCCCCACAGTGCTGTTCACTAAGCAGATGCAAGGCGCAAAGACCAGTTCGCAGTTGGGGGCCTGGTGGGACCAGCCAGAGGGATGGGGACCAGCACAGGCAGGGGTCGGTAGGAAGGGTCAGCCGACTCTGCTCCTGCTCCCTCGGCCCCCTGGGCGTACCAGGCCACCGCACCATCAGCCCGGCATTGGGGAGAATGCATGGGCACGGTTCCCCCCTCAGTGGGGCTTGGTTATCCCTCCCGGTGGCTGGGACCTGAGTGCACTCCTTCACCTCTCTGGGCTGCGTAGTTAAACAGGAGCAAGTGTCCTGACTCTACTGGGAGGTGGTCATGAGGGTGAAAAACAATGTGTTTAAAATTGGGGGAATTTGAATACGGATTAGGTATTCGAGGATACCAGGTCACAACTGTTAATTTTGTTCAGTGTGACAATGGCTTTACGGCCCAAGAAAATGTTATTTTCTTTTAACTGGCCATGGATTTATGTAGGGGCAAAATGATCAAATGTCTGGGGTTCACTTTAAAATAACTCAGCAAAGGTCAAACTAAAACGAGCAAGATGGGATAAGATGAACTACACGCGGCAAGATCGTGGTAATTGATAAAGCAGGGTGATGGGATAAGGGGCTTCACTCTGTAGCTTCTCTATTCCCGGATATATTTGAAAATTTTTTTCCAAATGATCACACCAAAAACGATAAAAATAAAACCTGCAGGAGAAAAGGATATACTATATCTAGGATTTTGCTCCTGGCACGTAGGAGATGCTCACCAAATTATTTTCAGTTTTGTATTTCTCCTTCTCCACGCTTGTCAGGGGACTGAATCCCTTCCCCTTAGTGGAAAGCCCACGAATTAGAGCCCCCACGGCAGGAAACAGATAGGGAGGAGCTGAGCTCTGTCAAATGCAGAAAGGTCTCCTTAGCCAGTCGCAGGGGCCGCACTGAGGCTAGGGGACTCCTCCAGGGCTGGACACTTCATTAAGATGACCACTGGCCAGGTGCTGTGCTCACAGGCCCTCCTTAATCCCCACAGCGCCCCTACGAGGTGAGCTGAGGTATTACCCTCATCTGTCTGGCCCTGAGTATCTCCCTGCCTCCTCTTTCATCCCTGCCTTCCCCTCGTCTTCCTCAGGCTCTGGTCCTGTCCACAAAAATTGGCAAGCTTTGCCCCCTACGAGGCACCTGGGCATGGTCTGGAGAAGAAGAATGGAAACAATCAGCACCCCCGCCCCCGCTAAGATGCTTGGTGGGACCCCAGCTTGGCAGAGGTATAAGGACGGCTGCTGGCAGGTGGTTTAGAAAGGAATGATGCAGACACAGGAGGGTCGTGTCCCTGTGGGTGGGCTGCCATGGCCCAGAGTGGGCTCTGCGGGGTCTGCTTCCCTCCTGGGCGGTGGATTGTCATGACCCCAGCTCTTGCCACTGCTAAGGTAAAGACGTCACGGTGGTGGGGCTGAGGAACACCCCTTGATGGTGCCCATCTTGCTCCTGGATCCCATCCTCCTCCTTCCACTTCCCACCCTGGTCCAGGCTGCCAAAGCCACCCCGTGTTGAAGCACCCCCGGAAATGCTGCCTCTTCCAGGAAGCCCTCAAGAAGACACAGGAGGAGAAGGCAGGAAAATTTTCACAGCCTTCCTGTCCAGAAGCACAATACTCCTCCGATTTGTCTGTACTAAGCTCTTCACTAAAACCTTCAACTCTCAGCCTGCAGGGATTTCAGACTTCGCCTTTGGTACACTTGTTACCTAGTTCTGAGTCTGAATTTATCCACCCCATGTTCTCTTTATATCTGCTGCTTTCTACGCGGCTCCCTTTGAAGCTTTTATAGGGCTAGTTTAAGGTGGAGAGAGAGGAGCACAACTTCATACAGAAGCTTGTAAACTTAGAGAGCATCTAACCCCAAGAGGTGGGACAAGCCGAAAATGTGAAGAGCTTCTGAGAGGGTTTATCTCATTTCAGGATGTCATTCTGTGATGGATAATTGAAGGGAACCAAAGAGACCGGATGTGTATCTGACTGTATGTTGGGGATGGGGGCGAGTGCATCCCATTCCCCCCAGCGAATTCTCCCACATCTTCTCCTCCACGACCCTCCTCTTTGCGGCTGGTGTTAGGGAGGAAAATTCAACCCTTCCCTATGAAGCTGAGCCCTTGAAGGTTTCTGCAAATTTGCCTTTTAATTTTCCAGAAAGTGCAGGATTCCTCTATATGCCTTTCATTCACCCAAAGCAGAACTGCTGAATTAGTTTTTAAAGACCTACCCTCATCTAGTCCTGTATAGTTTAAGGGGAGTTAGGGGACCACCCTCTGCCCCCGGCCCTGACCCAGTCATTCATTTCCTGCAAGGAAGGAAGCTGCCCTTCAGGGCAACCCCGCTGCAGAGAAACAATGCTTGGGTCACCATCCGCACATCACAGGTGAGGAAAGAGGCTCAGGAAGTAGTAAGACATAGCCACAGGCAGAAGGTGGGCCGGTGGGAGATTAGTGCAAGCCCGTCGAGGGAGGGGGCATGGAGAGGCTCCCGTGGGCTGTGAAACCAATGCTGGGGATACGGACTGGCTGGACACCTGCATGGCTCCCCCAGTTCCTTCCCCAAGAGCTTTCCTTCTCTGTGGGTCACAGCTCCTCACAGGACACCTACAAGGACAGGCCCCATATGGAGCCAGGTTCTGGCCTGTGCTGTGGGTCACATGGGTCTGTCTGACCCGGGCCTGCTTCTTCTTGACTGAAACGCCCCGGGCAGCCACACCTCCCAGGTCTTACAAGGTCCAGGTATCAGATGCAAAGCCCCCTCTCTGGGAAAAAAAAAAAAAAACACGCTAGACAGCCAAGGTATCAGACATCATCCACTCCAGCCCTCACTTTCAAGACCAGGCACCTAACGCCACGAGGGGAGAGAGATTTTTGGGGGCCTGCCTGGTTTTCCAGAGGGTGCCCCCTTGTCCTGAGAGCTGAGCCCCGGGGCTGGGCCTGCACGGGCCGTGTGTTTTAATGCTCCCAGAAGTTTCTAGTGCCAGCCAGGGCTACAGACACACGTAGGCTCCCATGTGCACTGTTGTATGTGTGCTAGTGCCCAAAAAAACTCCCTCCAGACTGCTTTCCTTCCTTAAATTGAACCCATTTAGAAAGTTTTCTTTCCTCTCCTCACTGAAGACATCCATCACTCTCCCCGGCAGAGGCGAGGCAGCCGCAACTCCTTCCCAGGGTTTATTAAATACGTTCCAGAGACTATTTGTAGCTGTCATGGAGAAGTCGACGGGGAGGCTGGGATCCTGCTCAGCTCTGCAGCCTGCATTTCCATCTCCAGGTCAGGACCCCTCTACAACTGTTTCTCTATCACAGGCAGAGCTAAAGGGACTCCCCAAGCCCGGGCGCAGTTGGCCCCGCTCTCAATCAGCCACCAGGAGACCACGACGGGGCAGCAGCCAAGGGATCTCAGCTGGGGCCAGCTGGACAAGGACCGAGCCCATCCAGCAGGACACCCACCTCTCATGCATCAGACTCCCACTCAATCCCGGAACCCATGAAGCCACTCAGGGTCATAGATGGGGCCTGGGAGCCTTGGGTGTGGGGACCATACTCCCCCCGACCTGGGCTGTCCTAGCTCAGTCGGGCCCCGGGCTCACAGACAGGGATGCAGCTGGGGAGAGCCCTCCACCTGCTGGCTCAGGGTGGAGGATGGAAGGGAAGCGTATTCCGCAGAGGCCTGCAGGGTTTGTCTGGCCCAGGGAAGGAAGTTTGGGGACAGGAGGCTGTAGTCCTGAAGGACCCCAGAGACCCTGGAAACTCCCTCCCCGTTTAATGGATGAAGACAATGAGCCCCAGAGAGAGGGAGGGCGGGGTTTGCTAGGGTCCCCCACCTTCCTGCCCGGTGTCCCTTCAATGCTCCTTCATCTGAGGACCCAGGCCAACAAGGCTGATTTCCTTCCCTCCCTAGGATTCAAAGAGGTGGGAAAGAGAATCCAAAAGGGACTCAGACTGAAATTAGGAGAGCCAAGCTTCTAGATTTCTTGAGTCATTTCTTTATCTTTGTTATTATGAAATATTTTCAAACGTACAGAAAGAATTGTATAACCAACATCTGTGGACCCACTACCAGTATTAACAAATCCTAATAACTTTAATGATTTCTGTTTTCAAATACGGTATTACTGCTGTATGGTTAGCTGAATTTTTATAGCTCTTTCCAAATGTAAAATAATTTTATTCTTTTCAATAAAGGCATTTCATTAAATGTATAACCAGGATTTAAATTTTAGACCCTGGAAGACTTCATTTAAACACATTCAAAATCAGGAAGGAAAAAAAGCCCTCTCTGTCGGGCGGTGCATCCTCATTTTTCCTTTTGGAAACAGTCTCTGTGGCTGTGGTCTGGCCGGCTTGGAGGGGAGGGAAGTTGCTACAAATTCCCTAGACTCTGGAAAGGTGACATCCTGGGGAAACGCCTTCTTTCAAGCCTTCAAGATGAATCCCCCACCCGGAATGTTTGCTGAGTGAAAAGGAGCATGAGAGGAAGAGAGGAAGTCTAACCTGGGGTGGGCTCTGCCAGGTCTCCCTCAACCCCTCCTCCTGCCTCGAGTCCCTTGCTCCCCAGCCCGCACCCTGTCCACCCCTTCGCCCTCTTCCTACAGGCTCTGCTCCCAGCTACTGTCAGCTTATACTTCTCAGTTAGCATTTACCACGTGCACCTGTCAAGGTGTCACCAAATCCTTAGCTGCACGTGCTGGACCTGCTCATACCAGCTCAGAGAGCCAGTTATGTCTCTCCTCCTGACTCCTCATTCAGGGACACCATGTTAGTAGCCTGTAGTTGGCTACAGTAGGATTGATCCCATGAAAATCAACCCACAGGCACTCCAAAAGGAAAGAGCTTCCTCTCTCCCTGAGAGCTGGCTGTTAACCATTTGCCAGCACACCACTGGTATTCGTTGTTCCGAGAATATTTGCATTCAAGAGGTCTCCTACAGAAGAAACACACTTAGGAGCCAAAGGAATGAATCCCAAATGGTCAAATTTCAGATATGAGTCTGAGAACGAGAGGGGTTTCATCTCAGCGAAGCGGCCACTGCTTAGCATTTTGTGGCCGAACAGGTTTCTAGAAGTTACACTGTCCAAGCTTGTCAGGTTAGAAAGCAAAACGGAGTCCAGAGAGAGAGCACGACTTGCCCAAGGTCACGAAACTCGTTAATGACACAGGTGGGCCTAAAATTCAGTTTCCTTTCTTGGTACTTGTTACACGGTGTTACAATCCCATGCTTCCTTTTATGTCACTGGAGCAGGAGCGTGGTGTTAACGGTGGCGAGAGGCAGAAGTTTGGGCTAAACCAGACTGTGAAGGGGAACGGGGGTGGGAGGGGGTGAGGCAGGCAGAAGGGAGACTCAGGGAGTGGGCGGCAGAAGGGAAGGGAGATGAGGAGAGAACCACTCCGGCTAGAAGAAGGCAAGCAGAAAGCAGGACCTGCCAGCAATGCAAGGAAATAAAGTGCAGGAGGATGGCGCAAGGAAAGGAGAAAGAGGAGCCACGCCCCCGGAGCCACGCCCCCCCAGCCACTCTGGACCTGGCATCTGCTCAGACCTCCTCCTCCCCCCCAGGGCAGCACGGGACCCTGTGGAGGTGCATCTGGGCCTCCAGTCCCGCGTACGTGCACAGACTCAGTGAGGTGCCCCAACCCAGGCGCTGCGGCCCAGAAGCAGCCCACGGTGGCCGCGCCATCCAGCCCTGCACGGAGGCTCTGCCTGCCCACGCTCCCAGTGGCCAGCCCCCGCCCCCGCCCTGGCCCCGGCCCCTTCATCCCCTCTCCCTGCCAGCGCCATCTGTGCCTTCTTTGTGCACTTGCCCTCTGCCGAGGAGAGCCGCGGTGACCTGGAAAGCAGAAGGCCTGGCTCTGCTACCCAGCTGTGTGTCCCTGGGGTGAGTTCCTTCCACCCTGGAAACCCCAGGGGAAGGTGCGGGGCAGGCCGTGAGGGGGGTGCTCCTGGCTTCCCTGGAGGGGCAGGCTCAAGGCTGAGCGGGCAGCCGATCTCCCAAGCACCAAAGCCCTTTCTGAAAAGGACTACAAGCAAAGCCAGACTTGCTTCTGTGCAGGCCCCCTTGGCCTGCCCTGGTTACTGGGACTGAGTTCAACTCCTGTGCATCAGGAGAAATCAAGTATGAGCCAAGAAGAGAAGACAGGTGTCTGGAGGGCAGCAGCTGTGGGCCCTGGCCTACAGAGTGATGCAGGCTTTGGGGTCAGGCAAACACCGGGTGTGTGGCTGGTTCACAGCCACCCAGGTGTGACTGGCCTTCACTGCAAGATGGGGACGGTGGTGACCCCTCACCCTGTGGTTGGGTGGAGAGAGAAATGAGTGGTGCACACTCCCTCCTGCTAGCTGCTCAGTACAGGTCCCTTCCCTTCCAGCTCCAGCAACCTCGGGGGACCCTGACTCCATGGGGGCCTCCACCAGAGTTGGGAGGTGAAAGTTCTGCAAACACGTGCTCGTTCCCGGGGAGGTAAGTGTCTGCCTCTGAGACGTACACCAAGGTAGGGACTGGGAGATGCCCATAAGCGCAGACTTAAGCTGTCCATAGGGCAACAAACAAGTTCTCCAGCACCTGATCTGGCCAGGAATTGTGCCTAGTGCTTTACTTACATTATCTCTGCCACGGACCCAAAGGGGAGAATCCATCTCCCTGGCCCGGTCAAGTCCCCCACGGCCCCTGCCATACTCCTGTCCTTCCAGACACAATGGTTCAACCTTCACATCATTGACCCGCCACCTCCCTGGCTTCCTGTGGTCACCGGGCCTGGGCTAGTGTCTCTGGCCTCTTCCAGGGCTGCTGCAGCCCCAGCCCCACATGGGTCCAGCCCAGGCTCCCTCCTGTCTGGCTCCTTACTGATCTTCCAGCTCTGGGCTGCCCCATTGAACTAAGCCCTCACTTTATTATGAGAGTAATTATCTTAAAATACTACCGGCTAAAACTTTTGAAATACTTAGTGGATAACGTACAAAACTCTTGGTCCCAAATTTGCTCCCAAACTACATTTCTGGACCTCTCTCCCATTTTGTACTCCCCAGACAGGCCCAGGGCTTGTTCACCTCTAGGATTTTGCTCCCTCCCTGCTACACTGGGAGTCTGCAAGGTTCTTCCTCTGCCTCTCTGAAACACAACCCTCCAAGGTGCCTCTTGGGAAGCTTTTCTAGATGGTTCCTCATCAGAGCCCCTGCTCAGTTTGCCCTTTGGTTGGCAGAACATCCTGGAAAGGGTGCTGAAATGGGGTTGGCAGCTGGCCATGCCACCAGCTGCGCAAGTTAATAAATCCTCTGGTCTCAGTTTCCTCACTGGTGCAGTGCATCAGGGCATGAACTGCATCAGGGGTCCCCACATAGGACTCCTCACTGGCCTCCTCTGGGGACTTTCAGAAAGCACCGATTCCTTGGCCCCAGCCTGGGCCTTCTGAGTCTGGATCTGAAGGGTGGGGCCTGGGAATTGGTTTGGGGACACTCCCCAGATGATTTGGAGCCCCTGCCCATTTGGGGAGCCCCTGGACTGGAGAACCTATAGACTGGCCTGGTGTTAAAGGCTTTTTACAGAGGATAAATTTCAAAGGACCTGGTCTTTTTTGCAGGTTCACAAGGCCTCAGTGGGGACATTCAGAAGATGCTTAACAAATGAAAGTTGAATGAAGGAGTGAATGAATGAATGAATGAAGGCCCTGAAGGGAAATAGTTATAGCTTACGTATACCGAAGTGAGAACAAACACAGTTGCCCAGGCAAACATTCATGTGTACAGGTAAACACCTAATGGCAGGCACACCTGTGTGCAAATGCAATTTGAACATAATACAAAAATTCTGCATTGGCATGTATTCATACGTCTTTTTTTTTTTTTTTACAAAACCTCAAACGTATGGGATTTATTTCCAGTAGGGACACCCCATCCATTTAAAAATAATGATGAATTTCCATATTTTGTTACATCAGGATGCTAGGTGATGATGAGGGATGGGCACGCATGTGAGAGAGAGAGAGAGAGAGAGAGAGAGTGTGTGTGTAGGGCAGGATGGGGGGGGTGGCTTGCTAGGATTATCAAGATTACTGGAGACAGCTAAAGGCTCTTAGGACCAGGCAGCTAATGTCCAGCTTCCCACTGTGCCTGTGGTCAGGGGCTCAAGCCCGCAGGGAGCACACAGGGCCAGGGTCTGAGAGGTTCTCTGGAATAGTCCAGTGGGCCCCAGAGAATCCAGGCAGTGAGGATTCCCCAGGGACCATGCAGGAATATCGCTGGTGGATGTGTCATGGTGAGGGACCCGTGAGTTTGGCCCTGTGACCATGAGACACACAGAAATGGCTTGGTTTGTGAGGCACTTCCCCCAAGCCTAGGGCACAGACTAAGGCCACACTTTGACCAAAACCGCAGTCCAAAGTGCTTTGCTTTTACAGCCTGTCACAGCTGCAGCCTCTGCCCACAGGTGCTGGACCAGTGTCCCCTTGCCTTGGTCTCAGCCTGGGGATGGGTCAAGGGAGAGAAATGGATAAGACCCCAGAGGCCACCCTGCTGGGGGCTGCAGTAGGACACATCTGTCCCATGGACCCTGTCCTCCTCACTCCAGTGCTCACTGATGCTCTGCTCTCTGAGCCCTGTGTTGCACTTCTAGTAAAGTAAGAATAATTAGACCCATAAAATTTTGTCATCCTTCAGAATTTCAAAGTATTTTCTTGACATGATCTGGTTTGAAAGTCAAAGTTTCCCTTCAAGGGAGAAGTCCTCATTCCCTCCTGCAGCCCAGGGAGCTATGGGGGTGCCAGTTGCCCCCACCCCAAGACTAGTGTGGTTACCGCCATCCATATCTGGGAGTCAAGGCTCCCAGGGTCGCCCAGTCTTGCCTCTCTCTGTCTTCAGAGTGGTTCCCCTAAACCAGCAAGGCCTGGTGCATTTGGCCTTGGGGCTCCATCCTTGTCAGAGCTCTCAGATTACAAGGCTGAAAGGCAAACCTTGGACCACGCTGGATGGATCCAGCAGCCCTGGGAGGCCTCGTAGGAGGGGAGGCCCAAACTTTGAAACCACTGCCTGGCCTCTGCAAGGTCTTCCCCTTTATGGAAGACACAGACAGCACTAGTCGAATGAGTCCCAGGTATGTTGCCTATTCTCAAATGGTTAAACACAGAGTTACTGCTGACCCAGCATGGCCACTCCTAGGCATGTGCCCAAGAAAAATGAAAACGTACATCCCCATGAAAACGTGTACGTGAATGTTTATGGCAGCAGCATTCATAAGAGTCAAGAGGAGGAAACAGCCCAAAAGTCCATTAACTGATAAGTGGACAAAGAAAATGAGGCATATCCATAGCAGGGAATATTATTCAGGAATAAAATGGAAGAAGCTACTAAAATCCACTACAAAGTGGGTAAACCTTGAAAATGTTATGCTGAGCGAAAGAAACCAGACACAAAAGGCCACATGTTGAAGGATCCCATTTATAAGAAACGTCCAAACTAGCCAAACCTATAGGGACAGAAAGTAGACTGTTGGTTGCTTAGGACTTGGGGGAGATGGTGAGGAGGTGTTTAGGGGGCACCACATAAAGGGTAGGGGGTTTCTTTCTGGGGTGATGCAAATGTCCTAAAATTACAGGGCTGGTTGCACATACATGGGAATGTACTAAAAAGCCATTGTATAGATATATTTTTTAAAGACTTTATTTATTTGAGAAAGAGAGAGAGCATGAACAGCAAGGAGGGGCAGAGGGAGAAGCAGACCCCCTGCTGAGCAGGGAGCCCCACACGGGACTCGATCCCAGGACCTCGGGATCTTGACCTGAGCTGAAGGTAGATGCTCAGCCAACTGAGCGACCCAGACGTTCCCAAAACCATTGCAGAATTTCAATAGATTAATCGTGTGCAATGTGAATTATACCTTGGTAAAGCATTATAAGAAAATGTTAAAAGAGAACAGCAAACTGAGAGATGGGGGCTGACCTTCGGGATATGCCACTCGTGTGCTCTATAACCCTAGAGAAGCTGCTGCTTTCTCTGCACCCCCGCCAGCCCTTCCATGAGGAGAGAGAGAGACACTCCTGCCGGCCTCTCAGGGGCGCTGGGAGGAAGAGGGGACGGAAGGTGCCTTGAGGAGCTGAATAGGAACAGAGGCATTATTTAAATGCGCAAGATTTACTGTCGAGATGTCACTGCCCTGGGAAGTTGCAACGTCCTTGAGTTACAGGCTCAGAAGCCCCGCAGAATGTTAAGTCACAAGGGACCTTAGAGAACAAGCAAGAACACAGGTAGGTACTGCCAGGTACGTGTGCCCGCCCCCTTCCCCAAACGTTTATGGGAGGCACGGAGGGCCCTGAGCTGATGGAAAAGCAGTGGGAAGGAACCGCAGTGCTTTCCTTATGGTACCCTGATGGGAACGGCCACCTGCAATGGCATTCTCTTTCTTCTCTACCCCCGGATGTAAAACACGCAGTCAGAGGCCATCTCTGAAATCTGTCTGAAACACAAAACCTTCCTCCCGTGTTTGCCTCCCAGACCCAGTGCCAGGTATCCAGATGTTGTGGCAGCTGCCGGCACATTCCCTCTTTCCAAACCCTGAGTACACAGCCCAAGGCAGACCGTGGCTTCAAGCCTCGCTACCACCCCGAGGCCTGGCTCCCATGCACACTTGGGCAACCACCCATCTACCCTCTTGATACCCTGATACCGTGGTCCATCTGCAGGTCCATCTGCAGGGAGAGCTACACTGGCAGGCACTGGGCTGGCTGGGATATGTGTGTCGTGGGGGTCTGGGGTGTGCCCAATTCAGGACAGGTGCAGGGTCAATGTGCAGGCAGAAGAAGACTGGCTATTTGGAGGCTTTGGGTCCTGGAGCAGCAAGATACAGTACTGATTATGCTCATCCCACTAATAAAACCAATACTACAAATAAGTAGCTTCCACTTTATTGTGGGCATAGACTTTACAGGTATCGTGAATCGAAGTCACAACAACATGAGGAAGTGCATATTATCATCCTCATTTTATAGATCTGGACACTAAGGCTCAGAGAGGTTAAGTATCTTGCCCAAGGTCACACAGCTAGTAAACGTTAGAGGTAGGGTTTCAAACTAGATCTGTCTGATGCAGAAATCACTGGAAAGCATAATCCATACATCATCCCCATCAGGCCTTCTACCAGGAGCCAGAAAGCCGAGAGCCACCCAAGCATCCTGAAAATGATTGCTCTCTAAAGGGTAATCTCAGGGACCGCCCCAGCCCCTGTGGGAATCAGGTACAGCCCCAAAGATTGCATTTATATCAGGCGCCACAGGGGTCTTTGTTTAGTCTCGCAACGGAGATGTCGGGGAGAGGAGGCATGCTTTGAAGCTCTTAGTCTGAAAAGCAAATGTGGATACAGAAGGGGCCTGGCCACAGTGGCTGAGACCACCTCCCTCTTGGCCCACGCCACCCCCATGAGAAGTGGCTCCTGGTCGGGGCCACTGGCCGGGGCTGGCATGCGCCGTGCAGTAGAGATTCAGGAAGGGTCCACCCACCACATCAAGGGTGGGACAAGGGGGGTGACCACTCACACTCTTCAGAAGTGGGTGCGAGGTCTCAAGTCAGACGGAACCCTAGCTCCACCCCTTACAGCCCTGTCGCCTGTGACAAGAAACTCACATCTTCGGAGCCTCTGTTCACTGGCTACAAAGTAGGGCTATAATGCCTATGGTGCTGAGATGTTCCGAGAAGAAGGATGGTGATGGCAGTAAGGGATTCTGTCCCATTTACTGCGAGCCAAGGATGTCGGTTCCAAATATCTGCATAGACATCTCCTCGACTATTTATCCTCTGTCTACCTAATATTTTCAACTACCTACTAAGAAAGACACTACTCTAATTTCCCTTTTATAGATGAAAAAAATCAAGGCTCAGAAGCATGAGAACTAGGCCCCAGGATAAAACACCAAGTTAGTGGGGATGCCAGGTTCCGAACCCTAGGTGGCCTGACTCAAGAGTCTGGCCTTTACCGCACACCACGCAGCCTCTGATGCACACACACGAGGGGCCAGCGATGGTGGCCAGATGGGGTGCCGCGCCTGCTGGGGGGGAAGGAGTACCATGGCCGCTGTGTCATCACGTGCCCCAGGTCCTCCGGGGGACCAGAAGCTTATTCAGAGGTTCCCGGTTACGCCACCTGGATCTAACCACTGACTCATTAAGCAGAGAACTAGAAATGTACCCATTGCTCAGAGAGAAGAAAAATAAAGAAGAGCTTCCCTGTTGAATCCAGAAGGGAGACTTCTGTTCAGCTACAGGAGGCTGGTGGAACGCGCCAGCAGCAAGGTGGGTGTGTGTGGGCTGTGGGGCTCGTGGGGACAGAAACGCCCTGTGCCGTCCAGGCCTCCCGGTCCCTGCTTTCATGGCAGCTGGTCCCTGCAGGCAACGTGCCCGCCCCTGCCCCGTCCATCAGCATCCACACCCCAGGTCAAGGGGTTTCCTTCCAGATTCCCAAAGCCTTTGGATCCCTAGGACCTCAGGTGCACACATAACTCGATATGCCCCTGAAAGAAGAAATAGAAAGGAACCATGCCGAGAAGGCCTTGGAACATGAGGGAACTTGGAACATGAGGGCATCGCAGTAGGAAAAGGGATCTGGAAACAAGTCACAACCTCCAGGGTCGCGTGCCCTGGCCAGTAAATGAACGTGGCTCGCTTTAAAATTTAGTACCTGGGGAAAGAGCGTCTCTCCTGCCTTAGTCCTTTTGTCGGACGTCCATGTAACAATCTTATTTCCACTTTTGCCTTTGCTGCCAAAAAAGGCTCAGGGTTGAATTTAATGCACACTGTTAGTAAGCGTCGAATCTCAGGTCCCTGGCAGAAGGACCTCCTCCTCATCCCACCCTCTCTTCTATCTGGGATCTACTTCTCTGACTTGATTTGTAACTGTCAAGGGTCCCCGTTCTCCTTTTCAGAAGCTGGTAGGACACACATTGTAGCTGGCTGCTGGATTACAGAGGGAGATTCTTAGCCTTAATGCGGAGCTAGATTAGTGACCTTTTAAGGCTCCCTTTTAACCCTGCATTTCTGGGACAGTGATCAATAAACAGTCTGCCGTGCTCTTCCTCCACAAAAAAAAGAAAAGAAAAAAAAAAGTCAAGCCTCTTTCCTATCTCTTGGAAAAGGGTGTTTTGCTTTTGGAATGTCAAGGAGTGATTGACTCCAGCGCGCACGGGCTCAGTGCAGTAACCACAGACCTGCTTCTTGCCAGCGTCCCCTTTCGTTGCTGGAGCTGGACTTGCTCCCAGGATGCCAGCTGGCACAGAGGCACAGGGAGCCGACTGCTCGAGAACAATGCAACTGCCTGCTAACTGACAACAAAGGCTTAGCGGGGACCGTGAAGTCATGAGGCTGTCTTTACGACAGGCACAGAATAGAACACGATCCTCTTTCCTGGCGCATGTCTAAGCATACCCAGGAGCTACCCACAGTGTCCCTTCTGCAGCCCTAGAGTCTTCGGAGCTCATGCTGGGCTCCATGTCCATCTGAGCTGGAGTGGTTTGCCAATCCCAAGCCCTGGTTGCGGGCCTGCTGACCTCTATCTCGCGTTCTACTGTCAAGGAGACTTTCCTGATCCACTTTTTTAGGGCAATGAAGTTCAACTCCCTTAGTCTTACAGATTGGCAAACTGAAGCTGGAAAAATTATAACTCGCTGGTTTATCAGCAGAGCCAGAACTCTAATTCACGCTTCCAGAATGAGAGCTGAGATGGGTTGGGGTCTCACACAGGCATTGGCAGGGTGTTATCTTTAGGAAGAGTTTACGGCAGGGCTCCTGGAAGGCTGGACCGCATCCCAGAGCCCAGGTTAACAGCCATGACTTGGACCGATGAAGGGTTAACATCTCAGAGGAGAGTGACAGAAGCTGGAGTCAGCCCCCAGACAATTCGTTCCAGCCTGAAGAAGAGGCAATTAACAGCTCGGGATTAGGAGAAACACATTTTCGAGTGGCAAAGACTCTCCTTAGGTAAAGTGGACTGCGTAGCCATAAACCAACCCCATGCACAGAACTGTCGATGGAACGGTCTGTACATTTCCCCCAGCTCCCCAGCATGCAAATACTCCTCTCCTTGTGTTGTTGACTTGGTGCTCCCAGGTCATTAGGGCAAAGATGGGACCCCTAGCTCCTCCAGCCAGCCCGTCTGTCCCTACTTCCAGTCTGGGTGTGGATCTGACCTCCAGATGCACTGGCCTATGATCACAGCAGTAAAGAGAGATGCTCCCCTCCCCTGCTGACCCGGGAGGCCCCTGTGACTCCAGGCAGCCTGCTCAGGTGACAGGCACTGCTCATATGTCCCCGCTCGAGCGAGCCTCGCTGCTGTGTCAGAGTTTCTGGATGGGAAATCTGTTGGGATTTAAGGCGAGCTTAGTTCAGTGTTGTTCTGCAAGAACACAGAGCTAGTAGTACTTGACTGCTTTTCCTTTGTGCCTAGCTTCTGTTTCCTGACACCCAGAGGTGAATGTAAGGAAAGAGGCTCCCTGGCAGTGGTGATCACAGCCAACACTGGGATATTATTATCATGCATTTAACTTATAGAGTACTTTCAGACAGATTGAACATAAGCCTGACCACAGACTACGAAGCCAATCATAATATTTGCACTTAACACTAGGAAACCGAGGCCACAAAAAGTTAAGGGCCTTGATCAAGGCCAGCTAGCTAATGAAGAAGTCAGGACCAGAAATTTGGGTTCCTGCTTCCTTAGTGAAATGAGACTGTCTTTCAGAACAGCTTGGCTAATCTAGCCCCTGGCCAAGACACTGCTTTATTTCAGCACAGACCCTTTTGAGGTCCAAAGGCACCAGTCTGTGGAACTTGCTGGCCTCCCTAAGCACCTGCTAGGGGTTGTGGAGGAGGCTACTGGGCTCCGCTCTGCAGGGGTTCAGGGCTGCTTTGGGCCAGAGCATCTCACCTACTGAGTTCCCCAACTCAGCTGACACTCTGTCTTCTGGCCCACATCCATGTCCTTCCCTTCCCAGAATTAGTCCTCTCTTTCCCCGCTTCCTGCTCTTGCTCTAACTCTCCTCCCAACACAGGCTGTAGGAAGTGGTCCAACTGCATAAGCAGAGTCCCCTGCTTCAGGGTCCAAGTCCCCGCCCAGGGCCCTGGTCCTATGGAGGCAGCTCAGAATTCAAAACTCCACGTAGGGGAGACTGAAACCACCCAGAGCTTCCAGCTCCCCAGCCCCTCTGCACTGGGAAGGAGCTGGTATCATGGTCTGATGTGGAAAGCACCACAGAGGAACCAGATACAAATTGAAGGCCCAGAGCAGGCATGGCCCATGCGTCCTTGGGCATGTGGCTTTTCTTGTCCGGGCCTCAGTTTCCCCATCTGATAAAGGACGGGTTGGATTCTGTGACCTCTGTGTTCCTCGATGCTCTTAGAGACTCTGTGAGGATTCACTAAATCAGCAGCAAGAGCAAAGCCTTCGTATGGCTCCCATCCTCTGAAATGACTTTGCCATAAAAGGGGCGGCTGGAGCAGGCACTAATGGATTCATGGAAACTCTGGAGAGTCCAAAAAGGATTTTAATTAAAATGTAAATGTGGTAAACATTCAAACTCACTCCACCCTGGGAGCTGGAGCCCAGCTGCCGAGAGGGGTCAGGGGACCATTCACCATCATTAGCTTTAGCAGGTGCCCTGTATATGTTGCTGATGCAAAATTCTGTTAGGGGATCTCGTTCACATGGAACACCCATGCAAGAGGAGATGGGGTGTCCTCCAGTGGGTTGTACCTTGAGGTGGTCTTGTGGCTGGATTTTGAGAAAGAGCCCTGGCCCCCAATATTTCCCCCTCCTATTATATGCACATGTATATTCATACTTTATGTACACATTCTATATAAAATCCCATCACTGGGGGTTTGTCTGAGTTAGGGATCATGCTCCTATAAGTAGGCAAACAGCGCACAAGAGATACTCTATTTGTTAACAACCACTTCCTAGCTGTGCCATCTTGGGCATCAGTCTTGTTCTTTCTTAGAAACAGTGACAAAAATGTTTGGGCACTTTTTCAGGGATGAGGGGTGCTGCAGTGGCCTGGCCCCTGGACTTTCTTCCTGGGGACCCAGAATCCTAGAATTATGCTCAATCTTCTTAGGGCTGATGATCCTGGGACTCGACCCAAAAATAGCAGGGGGTAATCCAAGGACTGGGAACCAGAGAGAGGTGCCTCACAGGACCACAGACCCCAGCCAAGCCACAACAGAGTGGCTGGGGAGGTAGCCATGGCAATGAAAGGCCCTCCCCTGGGGCTTCTACTACAAGGGAAGAGGAAAATGAGCATACAACAGGTGCACACCAATAGCGAATATCACCACGGGCTGGGTTTTGCATTCACTCTACTCACTACAACTTTTGGTGATTGTCTAATTATGGCTCATTACAAACATCAAGTTACATTTTGCAAGGTCGTAACTACAGGGGAAGGATACAATTATTATAATGAAGCCGCCCTAGCCCCAGACTCTTTCCCCTCCAATCAGTCCAAATGCCGCTGCTCAAATCATCTTCCTTGCCTGCCACCTGGTCCTCCCGGGTCTGCTCTCCTGCATCCCTTCCCAAGGCCAAGGCGACAGAGCATGATCCAGGGGGTAGTCCCTCTGTGGCCTGTCTGCACCCAGGGTGTGTTTCTCCCTTTTCTTTCTCTAATGGGCAGCTTTCTCCTGGGTCTGCCTTGGTGGGAGGGAGGAGCTAAGGATGTAAGACGAGTGAACCAGGATGTGAACCAGAAGTTTAGCGTCTTCTAGCACAGTCTGTGGCTGGGACCCACCTGCTGGCTGGAGCCAGGCAAACACTTCCTCCAACGCCAGATACTGATCCACATACTCTGGGAAAGTGAGGCCTCAACAGCAGGGAGTGGGAAAGGCTTGGAGTGGCCTGGATACACCTGTGTCTTGCCTTTCTTAGAAGTCCTTCTCTCCCCAGAGACGGTCCCGGGTTGGGGGCGGGCAACCTCCTTCCTGGTAAAGGCCATTTTCCGGGGAAAGGCTAGTCTCTATCCAGAAAAGGAGAGGGAGTTTATCTTAGTTCCTCCTTCTGCTGGTCAGCTTCCTTCCAGGAATAAGGCACCACTTTTAAAGAGGACAATCACAAACTTCAGTACTCAGAAACAGGAAACCAGAAGGATGAGAGGTCTGGGCAAGCTCTTTCTTTCATGGAACTGGTATTTTTTAGCCTAGAAAAGAGACTTCAAGGGAACATGACAGCCGGCTTCAAAATCTGAAGGGCTGTCATGGAGAAGAGGAAGCAGATTTGGCCCATGTGCCCGGAGGCAGAATCAGGATCTGCAAGCCAGCCAGCCATGGACTTGGCCATCTCACGCAGTAGTGAGTTCACGGATGACAAATGGTCAAGGAAGCCATGGAGGAGGCTTGGTCTCTGCATGGCAGATGGGCTCTGAGGTCCCTTCTATTCTAAGACTGTGATTCTAGGCAACAGCCCCTGGCATCACACCTTGCACCCAGTAGCTGCCCAATCGATGTTTTCAGGTTGTTGAATAGACAATACGAAATTACACAGGGGTGGGGCGCCTGGGTGGCTTGTTGATTGAGCGACGACACCTGATTTCAGTGCAGATCGTGATCTCAGGGTGGCTCCACCCTCACCAGCGACTCTACCAGAGTCTCTCTCTCTCTCCCCCTCTCTCTGCCCCTCCCCCAGCTCATGCATGTGCATGCTCTCTCTCAAATAAATAAATCCTTTTAAAACGTTACGCAGGGGAATCAGCTTGCAAGTAGGTGGTAGAGACGTTCCCTGGCAAAACTTTTCCCAACCAAAGGCACCAAATGTAGCTCCTACTAGGGGTTATCCAAAGTCACGTAATTGGGAGTCACCCATGGTTCTCATTTAAAGTGCAGTTTCTGGAGCCCCACCCAGAATTTGGATTCTGCACGTCTAGAAGAAGGACAAGAAATCTGTATTTTAAAATAAGTTCCTGGGTGGCTCAGTCGGATAAGCGTCCAACTCTTGATTTCGGCTCAGGTCATGAGCTCAGGGGCATGAGATCGAGCCCCATGCCAGGCTCTGTGCTGGGCATGGAGCCTACTTAAGATTCTCTCTCCCTCTCCTCCCACATCCTGTCTCTCAAAAAACCAAACCAAACCAAAACAAATAAAATAAAATAAGCTCCAGATGATTCCTATGCGTGGGATTACCAGGACACACTTAAAGAAATGTAGACCTGTGATAAGAAGCTATAGGTTCTTCTGGCTCCTTGATAATCAGCCCCATCAGAGCCGCTACTGCCTTTGACTTTCCATATCCATTTGGCCCTGGAGAAGGAAGAGACTTCCATCTCATCAAGCTGAACCCCAGAAAGCTCTGAGGCCCAGAGAGCAGGAAGAAAATAAAGGGCTCTTTCAGCTCCAACCCATCACCAAGCAATATATTCCATGCCACAGCAAAGCTGGTCTCTGAGACCCCTGCTACCACACACTCAGTCCTGGGAGCTGGCCCACGCCCTCCACGCTTCTGGGCTTGCAACTTCCCTTCCTGTTAGGCTCCACCTGGTCCTCCTACCTAGGTTCGGTCTTTGGCTTCCACTTTGCCCATGACTTGGGCTCCATTTCTGGTTCCACCACCTTGGGCTACCCAGCCTGGCTCCCAGGACCCTCCCCCTCGGGGCTGTCCCTTGTCATTTCCTCTGACTCTGTGCTCCAGGCCTGCAAGCAGCCAGCCTCCTCCTGTGAGCTCTCTCACTTGCTGGGTTGGGGGAAAAAAAAAAGAAGGGTCTAGACTTTCATGACAGCCCTCCTTTTCCAGGCAGCTCTCCCTGTCCTCTGTGCTTCTGCTCCACTCCCACCACATCAGAATGAATGAAACCTGGCTCTTCCAGAATGTTCTTTCAGTCCCCAAATCACTGGCAAGCACCCCATCTGGCCAGACTCTCCCCTCCCCTCTGCCCTTTTCCTACAGGGATTGATTTGTTTAGTTTCAACAGTTTAATCTTCCCCTTCCCTAGGAGCAGAGCTGTTTCTTCTGATCCCTGGTGGGAGGCGTTCTGTATTGGACTGAATCAAAGAGGGGTTGGGGGAGGAAGGTAAAAGGAAAAAAAAGAAAGAAAGAAAAGAAAGGAAGAAGGAAAACATACCTCCTGGCAAAACCCAGAGCACCACTTTCGCAACATCTTTCCCAGCTACATTATTTATAGCATGACTGAAACATTTATTCCTCCCCTGCTCTTCCAAAGAGCACCGGCGGTTCCACTGAGCTGTAACAAGTAGAGTGAGCCTGCGCTCAGCACGAACACCAAACATTTGATACACAACATTGTGCCCAGAAAATGCTGTGGCTCCCAGCGGCCAGGAGACCAGGACAGAGGGGCTGGGCCTCGGGAGAGAGAGAGTGTGGCTCCAGGACATAGGGGGAGAGGACAGAGGGAAGGAAGCCACGTGGTGGACAGGAAAGCAGGGTTCTCTAGGCAAACAGCCGAGGGGCCTAAATGAAGCCAGGCCTGCAGAGAACCAGAGGCCAGAGCCCCCCAGGGGCCAGATCTGCAACAGTGACATTCAAAGATGCACTTGGCTGGAGACAGGTTTTATGAGCTGGTAGGTTCATTTATTCCAGTTTACATAAGTAAGTACACTTATTAATTGTGTGAATGGACTTTGGATTCAGAGTAATCTGTTCCAACGTCCCTTATGATATATCTCGGCTGTGTGACTTGGAGCAAGTCACATTATCTGAGGCTTACCTTCCCTTTGTGCAGAAAAGGGGATCCCAACATCCACCTTGCATTGCTGTTTTGGAGCCTTAAGGTCATGTGTGGCTAGTACCTAGCCCTTTAAGTGAATTTCATCTCAATTATAAAAATGAAGTGCCCAGCACAATGCCTAGCCCTTAATGGACATTCCATAAAGGTGGCTCGGTCCATTTTCCTTTGGCAAGCGTTATGAGTACTCACAGGCTTTGCACAACTGTTTCCGAGTGGCCTGGTGTACATGCTAATGAGAATACATGGTACAGTAAGGGAGACCTGACATTCTCGAAGGCCTCCAGCTCTCTTGGAAAGAATAGGCCCACGGACCCATGACAGCAGAGCTGCGTATCCCCATTCATCCTGGCTTTGCTTTAGCTGAGCCAGCAGCCGCCACGTCCGTACCTGGCCACAGGTCTGCTCGGCGCCTTCAGAATCACATTGACCAACGCCTGCTGCAACTGCCCCGTGAGCTAGGCACCCCCGCCCCCGACTTGGCACCCTTTTCTGTCTTTGCTGTTGTTCCTTTCATTTGCAGGAGGAGACACAGCTTTTCCCACCAATTTGTTTTCCAGCGCTTCTTCCTGTCGAGCAGTGACCTTGGATCTAAACTCATTAAAGTCCTATTTGTTTTTATAATCCCTTTCCGGAGAAGAAGGGCGATGAGATCTAGTGGCAGAAGATCTACTAGTGGTGTGGGTGTCTGACTCTAGAGCAAGCAAGGTGACCACTCTGAGAATAAGCCCATTGGCATCCATTCCACGCTAAGGGTTTTATACACACTGTCTCATTTACCCCTACAACCCCCCCGGGGGCTACACATTATTATCTCTACTTTGCTTCTTTCCTTTGTCATTTAGTCATTCCTTTGAAAATATTTTACCACATCTACTGCCTGCCAGATATGGCAGCAGGAAGACAGCGGTGAACGTGACAGCTGTCCTCATGGGAGCTGATAATCCAGACGAGGAAACGGAGACCCAAAACGGTTAGCTAAGGCCGCGTGATTCCTGCCCTGGTGCTTCATACCTCTCTGCTGGCTGCTTTCTGGTCTCCAGATCCCATGGGACTCGCTTATCCCGCCCTCCAGCCGCTGGAATGCTCACAGCAGGACTGGCTTACACGTACGCATGTGTGAGAGCTCCCTTTAAATGGTAGAGCACGATGTGGGCTGGGTGTCTTCTGTCTCATGATCTAGAGCCCAGGGGCTGCCTAGGAGGTGAGCCAGGTCCCCGTCTGACTGCGGGACCCCAGCAGGTGTGCCCAGGAAGATGCCGAGGCCCATCCCTGGGCAGACTGGGCTTCAGGCCGGGAGACTGGCCCTCCCTGGGCCTCCCTCCACTGCTCCGCTCCTGGCTTCCCTCTGACTGCAACGCGACCTGGTCTCACACCAGCCCCTCCTGCCACCAGCTCCATGCCATGTCCTTCCGGCTGATCCCGCGGCTTCAAGGCGTGCAGAGTGGAGAGGAGAGCAGCGTGGCTCGTACAATAGCCAACTTGCCTAAAACCCCAATGCTGGAGTTAATAAAAAGAAATGAACCCATTCAGGCTAGCACTGAAATTACAGTTTCCGTTTCACTGTGGTGATAGGAGGCGGGCACTTCGGCACAGAGCTTGGCGTCGGCGTGGTGGGGGCGGCAGCGGGGGAGGGGAAGGGGCCTCTGCTCCAGACGGGGAAGGCTGGCATTTTGATTTGTTTTCTCCCTTCCTTTCAAGCTGCCCCTCCTCTCCAGGTCTCCCTCCTATGAATATATTTGTTTGTTTATTCCTATTGATTTCCAAAGGCCTAGGTGCCCCCGGGGCCCCTAGCTGCAGGTGCACCAAATGCAAATCCGACAATTACAGTCAATCCGGCAGCAAAAATTCCCCATAAACGAAGAAAGCCAAAGGGCTCCCTGCTGGGAAGTGCGGCCCTCAAAGACAAACCCTCCACTGAAGGGCGGCTTCAATGGGCCTGGCAGTGCTGGCCTGGGCGGGCACCAGCGTGGGCAGATGGCCGGGGCCGGGCCCTTGGGCTGGCTCTGAGAAAGCTCTGCCTCACGTGGCCGGCCGTGGCATCCTGCCCTCGGGAGACCTTTCAGGTCCCCATCTGCGTGAGCTGAGTGAGGGGGAGAGACCAAGGAGGCCCAGGCTGACGTGGCTTCCCCCGGTCCAAGCCTCCTATGTGGGCTCATTCATTCAACAACTATTTAAAGCACATTCTTCATGCCAAGCACTGTTTTAGGCCCTGGGGAAATACCAGTGCCCAAGACAGACAGACAGATGGACATGCTGTGCTAAGAGAGCTTGTGACTTAATCAGAGACATCAGAAAAAAAACAGCAAAGCTGGGAGTTTTAGAGCAGAAACCAGGTAGAGAGACGGACGACAACAGACAATGGCTACTTTAAACAGGGTTGGGAAAGACACATTTATACTGGGACCAGAAGAATGAGATGGAGCCAAATGTGCAGGGTGTGGGGGAAGGGCTTTCCAGGCAGAACAGCACAGGCAAAGGCCCTGGGGTGAGGGGGTCTCGAAAGACCCCGGTTTGTCCGAGAAATTGAGGTTGCTGTAGCTCTAGCTCAAAGAGCAAGGGGACTGTGGCATGAAATGGGGTCAGACAGTGCCAAGGGTCAGACCACGGGGTCTTCAGATGCCTCCAGTGTGGCATCTGGAGTTAACAATGGAAGCATGAGACTCTGGCTGGTGGCCCAGCTGAGACTATGATGCTAAACTCTGGCTCTAAGACTTTGGGGACCTTTGTCTGCCTTTGAGGGAGGACAGGGAAAAAATTAAGATAGCAGTTCTGACACTTTTCACTCCCCCGAATTTTCAGTATGCTCTGCATGCCATCCCTTTGGATTACTCAAGACCAAACCCACCCATTTGCCGATTTATTCATGCCAGGAAGTACCGATTACCTACTAAGTACACAGCAGGAAGGGAGGGGGGCAGGAGGCAAGTGGCGAGTTTGGCTGGATCAGGACGGGCTTTGTATGTCTCCGCAGGTAGTTTGGACTTGATTTTGAGCCCGGAGACCCTCTGAACAAAGGTTTTGAGACGGGAGTGACAGACTTAGATTCTCCCTGCACAAGGTGGTTCTGGCTGCAGTGTGGAGGGGACCGGGGAGGGGACTCCACCGAAGCCGTGGTCAGAGGCCACTGTGGTCATCCAGTGGGAAGTGGTGACCCCTCCTCGGGGCGTCTGCCTACTCCCCAGGATAGAACAAACTTCACGCCTCTGTGCTTGAGTGCCATTTTGTCCCTATTTCTGGTGCGTTCCGGTAAACTTCTATGCCCTCATCTTGAAAACCAATAGATACTGCAAGGGTCCTTTCTTCTTGACTTTAGAATCCGTTAAGCGTTTGGGCAGATGCACAGGGAAGGAAGGAACAGACCTATCCCCTGGTGTCGTTTGGTGGTTGTTGATAGTGAAATGAATTTGCGTTTCTGGGCACAGCAATAACTAGACAGAAGGGAAGGATCCCAGAGGGCCTGGGTGGCAGAGGAAGTGGGACCAGAATGCCTTTTTCTATGCTCATATCCATGTGGATAACTGAGAGCTGGCTGCACCTTGAAAGTGGTGCGCATTTGGAAACTGTGAAGGCCAATTCCCTGTGGCCAGTACCTGGCATAAGGAATGCACTTAACACTAGACTTCAAAGCACCAAGCCAGTCCCCATCTTCCCCAGAGAGGGACGTGGCCTGGGCAACCTGTACCTGCAGCAGTGTTTGATATGCAAATCTCCCATCTCTCTAAGCTAGACTGTTTGTGAACAGAGAGTTAGAATCAGAGTTAAGGAGTTTGAGCCCTTAGAGATCCTGGAGCCCCGTGCCCTCCTCTTATAGAGGAGCTACTAGAGGCATACTGAGGTGAAAGGACTCATCCAGGGACCCTCAGTGAAGGACTTACCCTGGGACCCTCAGTTAAAGGGCTACATCTCTTGCATTGGATGTCAGGGGACCAAGCAGAATCTATATTTACATCTCAGGGCTTACCTGCTAAGCCCAACACATACATAAAATGTCTCCCAACAGCAGTCCTGAGATCTGAGAAATAAATACTTAGATAAAAAGCCATTTACCAAGACCCAAATGCCTTTTAACAGAAGGTATACACCCAGCAGGATAAGCCAATTACCAAAGGATTGTGTTTCAAACGCAGCCTAACTGTCTCAGAGCCATGTCAGGGGGAATCAATAAGTAGTTAATCAATGGATTGATTGATCATTTACTGCTAGTAATTAAATTTTGGGAAAGTACAAATTCTATTACACCTACAGTCAGTCAAAAGCAATGCTCAGATCCTGGAACATGAAAGGAAATAAAAATAGAAGCCCTGTGGCCACAGTATTAGAGTCAGAGAGGGAGAGAGAGAGGGAGAGAGAGCGAGAGAGAGAGAGAGGGAGGGGGAGAGAGAGGGAGAGAGAGCGAGAGAGGGAGAGAGAGCGAGAGAGAGAGAGAGAGGGAGGGAGAGAGAGAATGGGGAGAAAGAGGGAGAGAGAAAATGAGAACAGGAGAGAGAAAAGAGAGAGGAGAGGAGAGAGGAGAGGAGAGGAGAGAAGAGAGAGGCATCTTACAGCATCACAGGTCTTTAGTGTCAAAAGAAGCTCTGAGGACCATCCAGTTTGGCTCCCTCATTTAACGAGGGGTTAAGCAGGGCTCCAGGAGGTTGAGGGACAGGCCCGAGGAAACCAGCGGGTTAGCGTCAAAACAAGGATAACCTCCGGGCCTCTTGCCTCCTGGCCCAGTGCCCTTTAAGAGAAAGGGCAGGCAGTCCCTATTGTACAATTTGGGGGTTAAGTAGCAACATCACTGATGCTTTGTCAACAGCTTTTCCCTCAGGGCACTCACTAGGGTCCCAAGGGGCTGCTTCCCCCTCACCCCCCACACAGGGCTTGTCCATTAACACAGAGATTCACGGAGACGCCTTCTACATCACTGCCGTCTGCCACGTTGGCAGGAAAACCGCTCTACGGAGGAGGCTTGGCCGCCGCGTGGGAAACCTACCATGAGCACAGGCACACGGGACAGCTCCTGGAGCGGCAAGTGCCGCAACTTCAGGACAAGCCCACAGATCGCTTCTCGGCCTTTTGGCTAAGATCAAGTGTAGGACAAGCCCACAGACATCCGGGTGATGCCAGGAGCGGACACACGTGTCATAGGAACACATGTGTTCTGCTCTGTTTCTTCTACAGTCCGAGTCTTTACCACTCTTGGCTCTGTCTGAGGCTTCTCCTGTGGCCCTTAAATTGAGCATCTCTATAGGCCTGACGTATCTGCTGAACTGATTCAAAGACCTGAGATGTGATAGGACAATCCAGGGCAATCGTCCACGCAGGGTGGGTCGCCTCGGAGGCCAGGGACGGAGACAAATGCTGTTTGGGTTTCCCTATGAGTGGAGGTGGGAACTGGAAAGGGGGGAAGCACTTGGGTGGGCTGTAAGTTTTCATACTTGTTCCCCAAAGTAGGCGGCAACTCCTCCAGGAAGCCACCCCAGACTGCCTGTCCGAGTCTAGTCTCTCTCGACCGCTTGTGCTCTGCGGGGCTCGTCCCTCCCCTGGGACAGTTTCATCATCTGTTTCTGAGGCTCTCGGTAGATGAGTTAAAAACCCCGAGTACCTTCCTCCAGCTTGCCAGCGGGACTTGGAACCCCCTTGCCCCGTGCTGCCGGTCTAAATGTGATCAAGGAAGGCCAACACGTTTTTATTACTTGCTTAAGCCAAGCGGAGTTAGGTAGGTAAATCTTCTGGGATGAAAATCAATACATTCCAAAGCCGAATATCAATGATTTCTGAATTATCCTCTGCTTTTGTAAGATCTGTGCTGGTGTTTCTGTTTACGGTAAGCACCTCCCTTGTCATCCTGTGTCTGGACTATAGCCAGTAGTGTCAGCTCCCTGGGGCCAGGAACCCTGCCTCCTCCTCTCCCTCCCTCCCCATGGTGCCTAAGAGAGCGCTTCCTACCGGGGCCGAACCCAAGCGCTCACTTCCCTCTGGAGTCTGTCTCCTGTTCTCACCTACCTCCACCCCTACCCCACACCCCATGCCCAGGGAAGCAAATCAGAGAGATTAAGGATTACTTGACATGCTCTGTGCAGTCATTGGTAACGTCCAAGCCTCCCGCACCCCCCTAATTGGATCTGCTGCAGAGAAGTCTGATTTAATCAGCCTGTGATCACGACTTGGGGTGGGGGGGGGAAGGGGTGGTTCGGGAAAAGGATGAGCCTCCCGGGCCTGGGCTTGCTCTGTTTGCTGGCCCCAGCTGTGTGTGCACAATCAGCCTTTATTAACTATTACACTTCATTCCGGACAGCTGCCTGGGGAGAACATCGATTCATTCCCCAACCTTTTAGGCTGCCCTGGAACTTGGCGTTTCCATTTATTTATCTCCTTAGTTCCGTGCACACGTGCAGGTTAGCCCTGCACTGGGAAGACAGGGCCAGGAAATGGATTCAATTAGAAGCATATCCTCCACTCTCTTGCCTCAAAGTCCCACTTTTCCTTCGGTCTCACCCATGGGGTGGGTTTCCTGCAATTCCTGCTCCCCCCTGCCCCACCCAAACTTGCAAGCCCTAAATAGAAGCATCTCTGAAGGAGGAGTGAGAGCAGTGCTTGCATCCAGAGCAATTTACTTGTCAATACTTGTCCAGGTCTTCTGTGTACCTTACCGTATTTTCGTGAGGAGGCTGGTCAGCCCCATCCCCTCCTGTCTCATGCCCACCTGTGTGCCTGGCACGCACAGAGCCAGGGTACCTTTCTCCAGGGACTGGGGGCTTGCAGGGGGACACTGGGGTGCAGCCACTCCTGGACACTTGGGGTTCTGGGTGAGAGGGCAAGGCTGAAGCAGCAGCCCCATTCTATGACAAAGTAAGAGGGTTCTAGTTAGGGGCATTTTTGATGGGCCAGTTGGACCTGTCCCATTCCTCTCTACACAGAGGGCCCCTCAAATGGCATGCACGCGGTGTCCCGGTAGGGAGATCTGTGCCAAGCACTCCACGTGGGTCATGCCCCCGCATGTCGTCTCACCCCAGATACCCCAGTACAGATTCAGGACCCCCGTTCCTCCACAAGGTCCCGAGCCAGCTCTCCCCTTCTTCTGTACGATGACAGACCATCACACTTACAGAGCGCTGGGTGAGTGGTCCAAGAGAAAGAGGACCCTCATCAAGCCCCCCGAGAAACAGTGCTTTATGTCTCCCCTGCCTGCATGTTCCAAGTCTTTCAGCCGCTACCTCCCGTGTGACTCTGGGCAGATCGGATGATCTCTCTGAGCCTGTGTTTCTGCATATATAAAAAGGGGTCAATCTGCTCTGGCCGCTTGCCCTTTAGGGATGAGGTGTGTACAGATCAATGGCAGAGACCAGAATCTCCTCAGGCAGCCAGGGGAGATGCCAGAGTCAGTTCCCTGGGCTCAAATCCTGCCTGTGCTGTTACTTCACTGTGTGACCTTGGGTAAGTTATTGCCCGTTCTGTGCCTCAGGTTCCAGTTTATCAAATGAGGATAACAGCAGCCACTCCCTCACCAGGCTGTCACACAGATTTAAACAGTTGGTGTATGTGAAGGACCTAGGACAGTGCAGGTTGCCCTTTAGAATAACAGATGTGGGTGGAAGGTCTATCTCCTCCCTGTCCTGCTCTACACACACACACGGCTCCAAACACCATGACTAAATCCTCCCCTCGGGAGGGCAGGGATCTTCTTTTTCTCTGGCCCTGGGTCCCAGTCTGCGGCTGGACTTGTGGGAAGAGACGTGTCCACAGTACAGTCACTATAATGTCGGGCCCGGCGGTGAGGCTGTTTCCTCACGCCAGACCCCTGGCTCTGGGCCGAGGGCAGAGCTGCAGCACCATGGACAGCGCTCCAGGCCCGATGCGAAGGTCACCTCTGGCCCTTTGCACGGCCGCTCTCATCCCTCGTGCACCGGCACCCCCGAAACTAGCCCACGCTCTCAGCTGACCACTTCAGCCTGCAGCTTATCCATATCTCCTCCTTCAATGCAATGCAAAATGCATTGAACTCTTTGCTCTTCAGATTATACTACTGTCTTCATCCTGAGGGATGTCCGCTCTGGGGACCGGCGTTTATGAGTGGAGGGCTGGGCGCGTGGGAGGAGAGCAGGAAGCAAAGGAAACAGGGTTTTCAAGCTGGGAGGCTGCTAACAGGTTCCAAAGCCACCAGATTCTCTCATAAAAAAGTTCATTATGATGGAAACAATAAAATAGAGCCGACAGACGATTAAAGGACCGGCAATCGTATCACAAATTGGCAGGAAAAAAATCAGTGAGAGTTTTGATTACACCGCCCCCCAAAAAGCAGTCACAAGGGAGGAAGGGAGAAGATAGGATAGTTTTCATAAATCACAGGCAGGGAAGGAGCAGACCCTCCGCCGGACAAGAGACAGTGGACACGGTTCTGACAAGTTCTACATCTCTCTCCTCCTTACAAAAGTGAAGAGCTTGGACTAGGGTCAGAGGAAAATCCTTCTGTTAATATCTGAACCCTGCATTTTGAATGTAAGCCCCTCCAGACAACAGGGAGGCACCTTGGTCTCTCCTTCCAGTCCTGTGTCCCCACCACGAGAACAGGCCAAAGACCTTCCCCTTACAGCCTGTGAGCCTCTTCCCCAGAAAGGTCTGAGGTTTCCATCTCCATAACTGCACAGACAGGGGATGTTCCCAAGACCTGACATTCTCCTCTGCCTTCCTCATGGAATCAGTGCTAACACAGGCAGCCTGGGAGGGTCTGGGGCTCTCTGGAAGGACAGGGGGCCGCTCAGTGAACATCTTCCCAAGCAAGTAGTGTGGGTCGGAGCCTCACCTCACGGGGTCAGATGTCAGGGAGGGCCCTAGTCTCTGCCATGGGGCAGCCCCCAGAACCACAGGCCTCCAGCAGGCCCAGGGCCACAGTCACTGGGAAACAGGCCTGAGAGGGGCTATGAGCACTGCCCAGACTCCAGTTAATCCCCTGCTGGGTGTGCATTCCCAAACAGCGTGGGCAGGCCTTGGAGACTCAGCTAAGTAAAGGTGTGGTGGTGCCTAGGAACAACACTGCAACTTTCTCCCCAAGAAGCAGCCTACAAAGTATTGGTGGGACACCCCTGACTAGCAGTGGACTTTCGGGTCAATCATCTTTCTGGGTCTTCGTTTCGGCATAGCTACATGACGGTTTGAACCAGATCGTTAAATCCCCTTGGAATTTCGAACACCGTGTATTTATTATGACTGGGTATAAAACAAAATGTTCCCCATAGTTTCGGAATTTCTTGTGAAGCCCAAAGTATGAGAGTCACAGGGACAAGGAGCTCCCGGCTCTCAGAAGAGGCACTGGGTTCTCCACGCGGGACTGGCTAAGGGGTGAGGGGCACTGACCCTGAGGTCCTGAGCCTGCTACCAGCTCCAACCCGGGTCAAAGCAGCACAGATGTTTGAAGAGACCACAGTGTGAGGGTCTCTCTAAGAGACTGGGCACTCTGTGGGGTCCCTGAGTGTGTCCGAAGCCTGTGTTTCCCCAAGGTCTAAGGGAGGGGCTCGGTGAAGCCAGGGAAGCCGTGGCAACTTGAGAAGGTTCAAGAAAATCCTCAGGAGAGTGAGACAAGTGTTCTGGGGGTGCAGCAGGGGCTGGGAATGAGCCTGGCCTGTGAGCAGAGGGTTGAATGGGGGGCACAAGACCCTCTGCTTACTGAGGGGCGAGTAGATGCCACGGAGGGCAGAAGGGACACTAACTATGGCTACCTTTCACTGAGTAGTTCTGATGGGCCAGTCTCCTTGTTAAGGACCTGTCACATATCAGCTCATTTAAACATCCCACTAACAAAATACTACTGTTCACCCCATATTATGGAGAAGATAACTGAGGCCCAGAGAGGTGAGGGGACTTGCCGGAAGTCAGACTACAGAGCATCAGAGTCCAGGTCCTACCCACCAGGCTGTACTGCCCTCTGCTAGAGCCATCTTAAAGGAAACCGCTCCCAATGCCAGGCTGCCAAGGCCAAAGAACGAGGCCATGTGCTGTATTCTCAAGCAGGGACAAATGGGGGTTCAGGAGACATCAAGCGAAAAGGTCATTGTCTGCATCCGGGGAATGGTGCAGTGTGCACGGTGCCAGAGAGCTTCTTCCAAAGACCTCACCAAACCATCCATGGGGGAGGGGGAGGCTGCCGATCCAGGGCGAGCTACAGTGGCAGCAGCAAACTGAATGACCTCCCGGCCCTTTCCCTCTCACCCCTGTGCAAAAACAGATCACCCCTCCGTTCTCCTTGCAGGTCACCCAGCCAGGGTGAGGCCCATGCCGGGGAGGAGGAGAGGAGAAGTCTTGACAGAGGAGAGACAGAAGCTTTGATGGAGATTCAGGAACAAACGTTAACTGAGCACTTACTATGAGCAGGACCTGCTTTAGGCCCTGAGGATGTAGCAATAAGAAAATGGACAAAATCTCTGTCCTCTTGGGGATTTATGATCCAGGGGAGGGTGTGCAAACAATAAATGAACAAGTAAATACTTTGTATGTCCGATGGTATTAAGTTCTAGGGCGTGTGTAAGTGCTCAGCAAGGCTAGGATGCATGCGGGCAGGTTGTTATTTTATATAGTGGTCAGGGAAGGCATTTCTAACAATTCCTGGTCTTTCCGACTGTCCTGACAGCGGTGAGGGTGGGGAGGGGGAGCCATGGGGCTATCTGCTGGAAGGGCATTCTGGAAGGGGAATGACAAGTGCAAAGTCAGCACAAGAGACAAGTCTGAGGCAGGCAAGGGGCCGCTGTGTTTGGGGCAGGGGTGAGGGGAGTGTTAGGAGGTGAGTAAGGTCTGAGAGATAGCAGGGGCCAGGGTCCTGCAGGCAAGAACTTTGCCTTTAACTCTGAGTGACATGAGAGCCACGAGAAGGTTCTGAGTGGGCAAGTAAGTAGAGTTTTTAAGACTAGAAAATCAGGGCGCCTGGGTGGCTCAGTGGGTTAATGCCTCTGCTTTCGGCTCAGGTCATGATCTCAGGGTCCTGGGATCGAGGCCCGCATCGGGCTCCCTGCTCGGCGGGGAGCCTGCTTCCCCCCCCCCTCTCTGCCTGCCTCTCTGCCTCCTTGTGATCTCTCTCCCTCTGTGAAATAAATAAATAAAATCTTTAAAAAAAAAAAAAAAGACTAGAAAATCAGAGAACAGAAATGCCACAGGATTGCATGAAATATCAGGGAGGAGCCAAGAAGGAAACCCCAACAGAGCAGGTTGGAAGGGGCAGAGGCAGGGGCAAATCAAGCTATTTCCTGATTACACTCTATGAGTCCAGCCTATTCGATAAAGTAGAGACATTACCGCTGATTTATGCATTTCTGAGAAGGCTTTTTAGTAAATCTTCACTGAGCACTTCATCATATCAAGCATGGTATTAAGTATTTAAACTTATTGTCTCATTTAATCCTCATAACACTCTGAGGTGGGGGACATTTCCCCCATTTTATGGATGAGCAGAGTGAGCCTTGGAGAGAGAAGGACTCAAGCCAAGGGCTTCTGCAGCCGAAGCTAAGCTCGGAGGGGACACAGCCAGGGGGGCTCCCAGGCTCAGGGACCACCCGGCCTCCTGCTGCACAGAAGGGCATCTTTGGGTTGGCCCAGCACCTCCCTGCCACCACAGAGGCAAACTTTGGGCCTGGCTACCACTGGGCGATCACTGGTAAGCAGGAACAGAGGGAGAACAGTGGGGGGTGTTAGACCACCAAGTCTGGCAGGAATCAGGGCCCCGGCAGACAGCAGGATTCACAAACCCGGTCCTGGCCTCCAACAACGACTGTCACCAGAGAGCAAGGCGGTGGGGGCCCAGAGTGACAGGAGCAGCATCAGTAGCGGGCAGCAGGAAGGGGGACGGCCAGCTCCCCTCACCCCACCTTGAGGATCAGGGAGAACTTCCAGAAGGAGGGGCACTTGAGAAGGCCTTAAGGCAGAAGATAACTGCCCAATGGCTATTCTGAAATGGGGCTGCTGGTGGGGGATGGGAGCTTTCTCCCCTCCTTGGGGAGCAGCCATGTCCCCTTGACTCTGGCTGTGGCCCTCTCCCCAACATAACCTGCCCCGATTCCTGTCTGTCCCCAGCCTCTCCTCCCTTTCTAGGACAGTTCCTGGCTCTCTGGGCAGAGGCGAGGGTTGGAGGGGGGAGCTTTGGGGTTCTGTGCCTGACACCTTCACCTTCCTTGCTGTCTGAGCCAAAGCCTGTTCTCATGTAATCCACTGAAAGACTGCCCAAGTTCCCCTGGATTCCAGAACAACAGTGGGAGGCCTCCAAACTCACCAGACAGATTTGGTTCAGCTCGTTCTGCAAAGGGGGAAACCAAGCTTAGTGGCCTTTTCCTCTAAGAATGGATAGCACGTGCCCACCGTGAAGACCAGCCCCTCAGCAATGGTCATACAGAACTCTGAAGCTGGATACAAGGCCCTCCTCTCCAAGAGAGACATGCGGGGAACAGTCAGGCCCACAAATTATGTCTCATAACCCCCCGGGCGTGGACAGGTCCTCAGCCGCAGCTTGTGGTGTCTAGACTCCCACCATCTTCACTCTCAGCTCCCGGGGGACCGGTCTGCCCCCTCTCAGTTGCTCAGCGGGCAGGTGAAGGCGATGTCCTCTTAAAGCCAAAGGCAGAAACCCGACCCATGAGCTCTGAGGCTCTACCATCCAACTTTCTTTCTCCATCTTCCTGAGCTAAAATGGGGCAAGGAGTGTTTTTCCTATTATGCAGATGGGACCCCAAGGCCCAGAAAACCCAAGTGGCATGTCCCAGACTGCACAGCAAGAAGCAGAAACAGGCTTTTCGACCCCCAAGTCGGTGGGCCCAGAGTCCCCCCGGCCCTCAAGGGCCCTGCACAGGGAATCCCACCTGCCTTGGGGTCCCTCAAGTCCTACCAGGCCAATAAGCAGAAAGTGCAGGGAGGCGGCTCGGGGGGCCCTAGGGCCCTTCCCACAGATGTAGAAAGCACAGAAGCGGAGGTCCGGGGCTGGAAGGGATGTTCTGGTTAACTGCTCTGAGGCCGCTATCGGCGAGCAGTGGGATCGCCAGGGCAGACCTCCATGCATCCTTGGGGACACACTTCCTGAATCTTCCCACTTTGCCAGGGGCCTGACAGCCCAGGCAACCCTGTCCCCACAGGCAGGTCCCCGGGGCCCCTCTCCACCAAAGCAGCATGAGAGGGGGTGCCTGCAGCACCCCAGCCTCTGCAAACACAGACATGGACCATCTGGCCATAAGATCTGGCCACAGGCTGCCCTGCCTCCAGTCTCTCCACCATCCGCACTCAGCCCCACAGCCTCCTCAAGGACTGGCCGACTCTGGAAGCACAGGGCTAAGGAGGAGGAAACCCCTAGCGTGGCAAGTTATTCAAAGTGTGCCCAGCCAGAGCAACGTGGAAGGACCTCTGTCCTCCCTGTCCTCTCTTCTATCCTCCTCCGACCCCAGAGTCTCACCCTGCAGGAGTGATCAGTGATCGAAACTGATTCAGACTCACCCTTCTCTATCCATCCCATGCCCTCCAAACTTTGCCAGCACCCGCAAACCCCTCTGCAAATGGATGGTCCTGGGATCAACCAGGCTTTGGGCTGTTGCGCTCATTAGCCGTGGTCCATGGACCAGCAGCCTCAGTGGCTCCCGGAAGCTCAGTAGAAACGCAGCCCCTCAGACCCCTGCTGGGCCCAAGCAATCAGAATCTGCATTTTTAGCAAGTGCCCTGAAGTCTGGGAAACACTACTTTGGACACACGGGCTGCCCCCCACTCGAACCCCCTGGCTGGACCCCAGGGCCGCAAAGTCCCACCACACCCGGGAACGCCAAAGCAACCCTCCCCTTGTGCAGGCCATTCCAAGACAGGCAGAAGTTCAAGTTGGAAAAATTAAAGTCCCTCGACGTGCCAGGCCTTTATTGAATTTCCATGTTTAATTTGCAGAGCCATGGTGGCTGGTCAGAGACTGATTTGTCCTCCACTCCCACCCGACCCCGGTCTCGCTCGCCTCGCCCAGCGCCAGCACCCGCCCCCTTCTCCACTTACACACAAAACAGAAACCCCACGTAAGGATATCATTAGTGGATACAGCTTCTTTAATTAATTTAATAAATTAATCCTTGGACTTTTTCTTCACTGCGTCCTTGGGAGTCCCTCCTAAGGCACTGGGAAGAATCGCAAACACCCACATAAAATCCTCCGGCTCACAGGCGCCTCTTCTATTAATATCACTACAAATTAACATGACTATTTAAGCTCCTAACTGGCCCCCGCCTCCTGTCTCTGCACCGTCCCCCCTGAGCCCCACGGCGAGCTTTCGGAGGCATGGGCTTCCCCCTTCAGTGGCCTCCCACCGCCGGCAGAGCGGTTCCCAGACCCTCCCCTTCTAGGTGGTGTTTGGAAATTGGGGGTGTCACAAAGGTGAGGTGTCCGGGCACTAGAGAATTCTCCCCACCCCACCCCGGGTTCTTGCAGCCCCTTATTGTGAAACATGCAAGAATAAGGTCGTGGCCTCAGTGGGTCCTTCTCTACCTTTCTGGTCCTGTCTCCTGATACCCCACCCCGCAACATCACTGTCTTCTCTCTTTCCACCCGTGCCTGCTTCATCCATGAACCTGCACGGACCATGCGCTCACATGACCCACTCTCCAACCAGAAAGCACCTCCATGCGCCCTGCCCGCTCAGCCTGATGAGCTCCTGCTCCTGTTTAAGCTCCAACATGAATGCTGAACCTCTCATGCCCCATCCACCAAGGAAGCCAAATGGGACCTTTGGATGCATCTACGAATTTCATTTGAAGCCAAACTCTCAGCACCACAGGTAACAAAAGTTCCCACATTCCCATGAGAGAGCGGTGGCTAGTAGAGAGAACGTTCGTGTCTTCCTTCCCCACGGGGGCAAGAGGGAACCTGCACCCCTCACCCACCGCCACCGTGGACTGCAGAGAGGTCTGGAGGGAATTGCACCTGTGTCCTTGGACTGGGGCTGACAGAGACAAGTATGTGGCAAGCATGGGACCCTCCTGGGGAAGAGGATGAAGGCCAGGGGCTTGCTGGAGGAGCCACGGAGGGACGTGGCAGGGGACTGAGCTACCCTGAGCAGCTGTCTCCTCTCTTCCACCAACCGTCTCTCCCCTGCCCTGCCCCGCCTGGCCACCATTCTGCAGATGAGGACACTGAAGGCCAAAGAGAATATGTGACTTGCCCAAGTCCCCGTTGTTACTCACTGACTGAAACAGAAGTCAGTCCCAGATCTGCCCCACTTCCCACCAAACCACCAGAGTATGCCCCCTTCCTGGTTGGTCCATTCACTGGTCCATTCATTCATCCCCTCTAGGTTTTCCTTCATTCCTTCTCTCACAAAGTACATGTCCAACACCCACTGCGTTTATTTGTTTGACTAATTTGTATCTTACCCTGCTTCAATAGAACTTAGAGGCAGCTTACAAAGATACCCACAGTATCATGAAATATGATGAAATGAGGGGTGAAGGATGGAACAAGAAAGGGCCAACATTGGAACAACCAGGAAAATTACAGGAGGCCAGAGCATGGCTGGTCCCCAGGACATCCAGGCATACAGGCCTGTAGCATCCCTAAAGGTTGGCGGTAAACTGGACTGCACGCTTCCCAGCGGAAAAGGCTAAGAGTAAGGACCCACTGTGTGTAAAGTCTCCATCAAGCATGTTGATCCCTCTGGAGCACAGAGATGAAAACCTGAGCTCAATTATCCAGGAGTTTATCAACATCACTTCAAAGTTTGCAAAACATCCTGGTGTGCATTTCCCGCTTTGAGTCTCCTAATAATTGAGAAAATGGAAGTTCAGAGAGGTGAGTGCCCTGCCTAAGGCCACACAGCCGACAGGTGAAAGAGGCCTCTGCCTCCGGGTCCCTGCCTGCCGAGCACCAGAGTTAGGCACACAGATTCCAGAGCCCAGCTGCCAGGCTTCATAGCCTGGATCCACCACTTCTGAGCTGTGCAGCTCTGGGCAAGTTACTCACCATCTCGAAGTCTCAGGAGGGCCTGCGTGGAAAATGAGAGAAATAGAGTACTGTGCGTATCTCGTGAGCACTGCATGCCAAACTCCTGGCTCATGTGCGGGTATCAAATAAATGTGAGCTAATACAATTTTATCACACAGCTGGTTGTCTCCTGCCCATTACCCCCATCAAAGTCCCAATCTTGGATTTAAGGAAGGACGGGGAAAGAAGGGCACAAAGGCACAGAGATTATGTGCTGATGGCTTCTGCCGTCATCATTTTCCCCTCCGTACCCTGCCTTCCCTCCCTGGGAATGGATACCAAGGAAGAAACCCGTAGGAGGATTTTCCCTCCTATAAGGCCATCCCCAGCATCAATCCCTCTCTCCTAACCCTCAGATGTACTGATTCACTTCTGGAAGGGGTGGGCCCCCCCTGCCAGTCCCTCTAACCATGCATCGATCAAAAAGACCACGGTAGGGTTGGCGCTCAGGGAGAATAAAAGAGGAACAGATCACACATGAAGGTCTGCACTGATCTTTCCAGCCTCCTTCTTCCTCCCCGCCCCACCTCCTAACAGAGACCTTCCCACTACCAGCCAGGGCATCGTTCAGAACCTACTGCTCCCTCCCACACAGAAAGGTAGGAAACCCATCAGCATTTGTTTTTAGCTGGGAACAAACTGTTCACACATTTCGTGAACCAAAAAAAGAGAGAGAGAGAAAGGGGGTGTGTGGGGTGAAGATGCTAACATATCAAAACCATTTAATTATATACAGAGACTCGGAGGTAAGAAGGAGCAGAGGGGGAGAGGGGATGGGTTTCATTAAAAAAAAAAAAAAAAAGATGGGAGCAGTTTGGAAGGAGGTAGCCCGTTCTTTGTGCTGGTTTTTCTGTGCTGATGAGATGCGTCTAGGTCCTTTCAAAGGTATTGCTTGAGAGTTCAGCACTTTCCGTCAACAGTGTAACACTGAAGAGGATCTGTGTGTGTGCCTGAGGATGGAAGAGCAGGCGCTGAGCAGAGTCTGGCCCCCTCTTCCTACATGGCTGGGGCTTGCCCCCTTCGGATCTTTAGCCCAAGGTGGGGATTGTACTTGCGTGCCTAATCGAGACTCAGAGGGAAAGGCTCCAAAGTTCCCTCATGAAGAAGCCAAGGTGGGCCCCAGTGGAGGTCAGGGCCATGCAGCGAGCACTCTGAGCCCGTCAGGGGAAAACATGGTGAAGAGGAGGTCGCCCATCGAAAGGAGGTAGCTAGGGACCCCTAGGTGGCTTCCTTCAGGCCTGTCACCACATATTGGCATTGGACCACATAGTGGGCAGTAGAATTGTGGGGGAATTTGTAGGGGTCAGGATTTCAGAGCTGGAAGGACTCTTAGACCTCACCTAGTCAGGCACTTTCTTATGCAGAGGAGGAAAGGGAAGCTCAGAGACGTTGTGTGACTGATCTGAGGTCACACAGAAAATTAATGGCCGGGGCTCCTGGTTTCCAGGCAGGTGTTATTCTTCTCTCGCCAACTTCCCGTCATCCCCACCCCCTTTCCCCACCTTGTCTGGTCAGTTCAGCATGCAGGACACCACGGTCATGGGCGGGGCATGCAAAGAGGACCCAGGCAGAGTGACGGGGCACACATGACTCCAAGGACGGTTCTGAGGCCCCATCGCCTCCAGCTATCATGCCTGTGGGAGGACACCACTGCTGGTGGAGGGAATGGGCTTTCCAAATTGCACCTAGGGATGTTCTGGAAAGGCCCGAAGCTTGGCTTTCTACCCCTGAGCTGCTGTGAGTTCTGAGCTTCTCAAGAAGAGATGGAAGGGACTCTTACTTCTGGGTGGCTCTGTGCAGCAAGCCCACCTCTCGGATGGCCACACTGGCCCTACCTGGCTCCTGAAGGTGTGGGGAGAATAAGGTGTGGCCTGGAAAGTCTTGAAAGTTGTACAGTCCCGTCCCTGTGAAGGCCAACGATGACCACTCGTGGCGGTACGAGCACCCTCCCACGGGCAGTGAGAATAAAGCCCTCACATCCCCCTCATTTCCACCTTACTTTTGGAAAGCAGAGCCTGGGGGAATCCTGGGCCCCGGACATGTGCTCTGACCCCTCCTTCCCTGAGGTAGGGAGGGAGTTTGTCCCAGGTCAACCCTCTCTCTGGGGCTGCACCTGTCCTCCCGGTCAGGGGTCAGTGTGCATTCCTGGATTTAGCCCAGAGGCAAGAGCCTGCTGGGGCGGGGCTGGAGAGGAGGGGAGCTGAGGTCCCAGGCTCCCTCCCCAGCCTGGGGGCACCAGCTCCGGGCCAAACAGGCAGACAGCTGAGCCTGACTGGACAGCGGTCTGGAGGAGGGCAGGGGGAGAGGGGTGCTGGACTCGGCCGGGTCACCCCTTGGCTTAGAGTTCAGTAACAAGCATATCCCCAATATCGAGCTGCCCTGCATGTTGGCTAGGTGCAGTAAAGTGCTCCTCCCGCCCTCTGTGAGTACCCAGCGTGAGTAGCTTCTAGGGCACGCTACAGTGCGGGCTGGGTTTGGCCCAGGGCTAACTAGACAGAACAGAACCTAGCCTCCTCGCTGCTGGTCTAGAGCTGGTGTCTTTGCACCAGACTCCCCTCCCTGGGTCCTCATCCTGCTCCGCAGAGCACCCCCTATGAGCGCCTCCGAGACTTGCAGCCAAGTCCTCTTAACTGCTGGCGGTGGCCAAGGCTGACATGGTCAGGTGTACATGACCGTGAGGACTTCGAGTATCCCTTCCTGAGGGCACTTGAGTTAAAGGGGATCCAGAGTCTTGAGGGAGGGGCAGGCATATAGCCGGGGGTAGGAGATGTGGACCAGTGAGAAGGCGAGGACTGCAGGTGGGGAAGGATGTACGGGGAGAGAGAAAGGAGGCCAAGGAGAAGAGGCCAGAGGGGAAGGAGGAAGGCAGAAGAGTTCATGGTCAAGGGAACTGAAGGAGGAGGAACAAGTCCACGGGCGTTCTGGATTTGGGAGCCCATCTGCCCCCCAGTCCCCAGTTCTGCAGGGCAGTCCTGTCGCCACGGACGGAGCGTGGTCTGCGCACCCAGCCCCGCACGGTATGCCGTGCTCCCCCAGACCTGGGGAGGCTCACATTACCATTCCTTGGACAGGCGAGGAAATCAAAGCTTATAAGACTAATCTGTCTAGGCTGTAAGGGCAGAAATCAAGCCTCTGACAAGTTAAAACCATTATGGGCAGCTTCATAGACAGCGGGTGTCCTGCATTCCCACGTGAGGGCCCCCGGGGAGCTCAGAACAAAGAAGGCTGGGTGGCTGGGACGGCGGATCCAAGCACCCGTCCCAGCCAGTCCCAGTCACAAGGGGGGCAATTGACACCCTGAGATGCAACCCGGGCAGCCCTTCCTGCAGGCCCAGAATGAGGCTGGCCCACTCCCCTTCTCGTGACAGCGGTCGGAGGAAGGCGAAGCTCCTTCGGGGGTCGGAGGAAGGAGAAGCTCCTTCGGGGGCCCCTTTGGGGAAAGAACCGGCGCTGGGAGGAGGGAGGGAGGGCGGGAACACTCAGCGGCAGCAACGACGGAGAAACAGAATGGAGTCTGGGAAGACGACTTAGAGGATTCGGAGCCTGGGACTGAGGTGCCAACCCCCAGAGGCACAGCAGGCAGGAACACGGTTGTGCCCACGACCCATCAGCGGTGGCACGGGGTAGGTTCGCAAGCCCTTCTCCCCTCCAGGCGGAGGGGGTGTGGGGAGTGTGTGCTCCGCGCTGGGCCCGGGCCAGGCCTGCTGCTACTCCCTGACAAGGGCCCGGAGTCTCAGCAGGAGAGCAGTTGGGAAGAGTAGGGAGAGGCATGGCTTCCTTCCTGCCTCCTCAGCCCAATATCAGCCAAGGGGGCAAACAGCCATCCTCTCCTTGTCGCAGCCCTGCAGACCCCATGTCTCCTCCCCTCACACCCCTGCAGCCCCCACCTTCAAGGGCAGCAAGAACACAGGACCAGGAGGCAAGTGACGGGCTTCTGGGCTGGGGTCCACCAAGGGTAAACCTGTGTGACCTTGGGCAAGTCTCTGAACCTCTCTGGGCCTTGTATCGGCTGCACACGGATAATGAACGCCCACCTTACTTGCCTTAAAGGGCTGTAAAGAGAAGCTTCAGTTAGATCCTCCCAAGAGAATAAAAGCTTTAATTGAATCTACTATCCAATCACCAGCATCTCTTCTTTAAAACGGTTAAATGCTGAATAATACCCTGAGTCACACAAATAGTCTTCCTTTTCCTTTTAAACCGAGGTCAGCCTAACTGGGCTGGGAATTAGCTCTCCCCTGCTGGCAACCTCCAAACTACCCACTTGGCCGCCAGGTACCACTGAGGACACTGGTCCTACAGAAGGATCAGTCTCCAGAGTCGCACGGGTCGCTTCCCCACCCGATAGCGCCGGGAAATGACGTGGCCCCATTCTCCTCCCTTTCCAGGGCATTTCTTCCAGCAGGTGCCTTGTCTTCCCTCGGTGCCAGGCATGGTGCTCTTCACCCTCACACAGCTCCAGAGAGAGCTCTTCTCCTGTTTCACTGATGAGGAAGCCAAGACTCATAGAGGCTAAGGAATTTGCAGACAAAGAGTCGTTTCAGCAGAGACAGAAACGTCGAAGGGACCGCAGAAATTAACTCAGAGAAACAGGGCTACTTATTTTTTGTTTCTGTGTCTGTTTCACCTTCACCGTGTATTTTTTACTGATCTGTTTTCTAAAGCCTCATTACTTCACATATGCTTTGTGGAACAGCACTGCTAACTTTGTGGTTAGCAATGCAGACTCTCAGGCCTTGCCCCAGAATCTGGTTTTTAGGAAGACCCTGGGGTAAGTAGGAGACATGGTGAATGTGAAAATCGTGTATCTAAAACAGAGTGGCACAGAGCAAGAACGGTTGGTTTCGCTCTAAAGAAAAAATTCCTACCAGCTGGTTATAAAATACGCTCATGGAAGAGACGGAAGAGGTCCAGGCAGAGATCCTCAGGTTTCTGGGATGCTCAGATGGGATGGGGCGGGGGTGGACAAGATGATTGCTTAAGGCTCCCTCCTGCCTGGGAGCCATGTCCTAGGCCCTTCTGGGGTCTTCCTGAGGAGGAGCCCAAGGGGGTCCCACAAGCCCCTGCAGTTTCCCTGTCTGCTAGAGACTTGGATTCAAATGCAGCCACCTCTGTCGAGCTGAGACCAGCAGGCTTAATTCACATTCTCCTGGAGGACAGGTATTTGCATCAGAAATTACCCTGGAACTTAATTCTGCATAATGTTGCTCAGACAAACGACACCCCTGAAACTCTTTGCCAAGGCCAATAATAACATAACTGCAGACAGAAATAATGAATAGGAGCAGAGGGAAAGGGAAAATCAAGGAGGCGGGGGAGTGGCGGAGGCAGAGAGATGGGCTTCCAGCCAGAGGTGTTCTGATCTTTTCATACAGCTACTAGCTAGGCACCAGCACACAGTAGGTACTCAGTGGTTTTGAAAAGCCCAGACTATTTAAAAAAACAAATAATGAAGTGAAGCTAATGGGAGAAATTGCTCCAGTTCACCAACTAACTAATCTATTAAACAGTTCATTGACCCAACCATTCCTTTGTTCTACAGATTCTACTGGGCACCTACTAGGGTCAGGGCCTGTGGTCCCTGCCCTCATGGCCAAGTCAAGCCCTGGGCTGAGCCTCCTGTGAGCAAACCCACCAATCTGGAGCTGGGGGGAGGGGGTGGGCTGTTGAGGCCCCTGCCAGGGGAAGTATAAAGCCCAAGAGCAGAGCCCAGGCAATTGGGGAAGCAAGTAAAGGCATGCAGGTGTCAAACACTGTCCAGGTTCCCCCTTCTGAGCCTTTCACTTCTACTGCCCTGGTCCCTGGACAACGTGATATCCTCGAGGACTGTACGTGCCTTCGCTTTCCGAGCTGGAAGGGATACCGGAGACCCTCTTTCTGTCTCTATTCATTTCACAAACAGGAAAGTGAGGTTCAGAGACGCAGCGAGCTGTGTCCAAGGCCCCCAGCCAGTTAGCAGCAGAGCTGAAGGAAGAACCCAGTTCCCCCTTCAACCACATTGCACACCTCCCCGGGAGGCAAGGGACCTCGTTCTAGCTCCTGGGGCAGGCAAGCCACATCTGTCTGGACCTCAGCCTCATTGTCTGGAAACTGAGAGGGGAGTACCTTTCAGTAGGTCTCACGCTGTGCTCTACAGTCATGCCTCAGGGACCCATGGGAGAGGCAGGGGCGTGGCCAGCGAGCGGGGCGCTGGGCGCCCACCCTGCTCCCATCAGAAGAGCTCTCTTGTTCAGTGGGCTCCCATGAAACCGTCTGTTTGAACTAAAGTTTCCATGGCTGAAAACCCAAACCAAAACAACTACTCCTGGAAATTTCCCTAGGGTTCCCGCAACGCAAGTATCGTGTACTTGGCGATTATGCAGGAAGAGAAGCCAGGTTCTCCGGCCCCTGGCTGCACCGCTACATTAAGGAGGAGGAAGCACACACATGAACAGACCGGAGAGCTGCAGGAACAGCATTTAGTAATAACCGCCCATCCCCGGAGCACGTGAAGTCTAAAGTGACCCACGGCCCCCGGCTGATGTGTGGGATGTGGAAGCCGACCGACATGGTCTCCCCGCCCGCGGGGCTCCCGGAGAGACGGGCCTCCCTGCAAACACACAGACTGGCCACAAGGGCACCCAGGCTTCTGACTTTCTGCTTTTGGGGATCCACCGTCATCCACCGGGTGCCACTGTCCATCCGCCCATCCCCACCAACCTCCCCCTCCTCCCACCAACTCAACCCAATTATGCGTGTTTACATTACAGTTACATATAATTCTGCCATTTACATTCAGTTGCCGGCTTCTCTGTGTGCTCATAAAATATTAACATTGGAGGGCTGCTTGTTGCAGAAATGTTTATAATTTCTCTTCCCCATTATGGGCTTATTAATGATAATAATGCCGTTTCCCTGCTTAGGAGCTGGGACTACGGAAAGGCAATCACTCACCATAGCTGAAATATGACAGTGGGAAGTCAGATCCCGTTCCCTGCTCGGCATTTAATCTTAATAACATTTTATCTTGGACGACAAGTGTGTGTAATGTTGTTTAAAAGCCATGACTACATCGACACTCCGTGTTCAGGAGAGGGAGTGGGGGAGGGCCGGGCCGGGGCCTGTCCTCCCCGCTCCTCCACCTCCCCTCCCCCGTCCAGCCTCCCCAGCCTCCGTCCAGCCCCGAGTTCGGCATTTCTGCAATGAAAGGATTTTTTTGTAACCTGTGAGAATGAAAAGTACTTACGAGTCCATCAGCCTTTGAAAACACAACTACCTCAAATGGGCTCTATTAAAAATAAATAAGTCCATTTGGGCTGGAGAGCCAGGCCTAAGGGAGTGGGAAGCATTTAAGCTGCCTTGCGGAGGGACAGGTGCAGGTTTCCCTTCCCTAAGGCAAGGTTCCCAGTGATACAGTCCTTGGGCCAATCTCTCCTGGCCACGCTCCATGGTTCTCCCTCCACCTCATCTAGGTCCCTGTTCCCCATTTCCAGCCTGCTTCTCGCTTTGCTAAACCAGCCCCTTGGGTCTGACTCTTGCTTACTGTGGCTCAGAAGAGAGGTGGTACTCGCCTGGTGCCTGTCACATCCCCTGCCCCCACCATCCCACTTGGCGGGGTCCTGAGATACAGAAGGGTGTAGGCCTTGTTTTTTGTATTGCCCTCCCTAAACAGAAGGCTCTTATGGGAGGACAGGTGCAGGGGCTGAATACCCGGATGGTACAGGCGGTGGGGATGGGTTCACGTGTGTACACTGCTCTCCAAACTCATTAAGTTGTCTACATGAAATACGTACAGCTTTCTCTATGTCGATCACACCTCAATAAAATGGTTTTTTTAAAAAAAAGATCACCATAAGGATAAAACTATAGGTATTCATGGTGTAGCACACCCAGAACATGAATTATATTCTAAGGTTACAATAACCATATTTCCTTTCTTCATTTCTCAGTCATCTAAGAAACTAATTTTATTCAGCTTTAAAAAAAAACAACCCAAAAGACACCTAGGATAGGATTGTATCCATAGTAGGTACTCAGTGTCCAAAGGTTCATTGGGATTTGGGGATTTTAAACTAAAACAACCACTTAGCTTGAGAATGGTATTGGGTTGAGAAAGGGGAGTGTTGTTTTTTTACAAGACCAGTTTTTTGGCTTATTTAAAAAGATTTTATTTATTTACTTGAGAGAGAATCTAAAGCAGACTTCACTCAGCGTGGAGCCTGACATGGAGCTTGACCTCAGGACCCTGAGACCATGAGCTGAGCTGAAATCAAGAGTCAAATGCTTAACCAACTTAGCCACTCTGGTGCCCCTCAAGACCAGTTTTCTAAAAGAATGCAGGATCACAGAATCATAGCCACTAGTAATTGGAAGGGCCCCTCATGATCACCGAAATCAGCCTTTTCCCCAAGAGCACCTCCGCCCTGCTTCCCAGACAGGGGGTCATCCGGGCCCGACTAGCACAAGGTCAGCAACACGGAGCTCAGAGTTTGCACAGATGTACTGCTGGCCACAGAAAGGTTTTCCCTGCTCAGGACCCAAATCTGCTGACCTGCAGCTCCGGGTTCTGCCCTCAGGAGCTCATGGAACCTCGTAACAACAATCTGCAGTCTTTTCCCCAGACTCACGGCTCTCCTTGTTTCAAGTGTGTCTCATCTGACAAAACTTCTAGACTCCTCGCTGTCCTGAGCTCCTGCCTCCGACAGGTTCAGTTTGACAAAGCCTGTCCCAAAGCGTGGTGCTCAGGACCAGGGCTCTGACATGGTCCAAGCTGCACAGAATACGGGAGAAGCAGCACGTCCTCTGCTTTGGAATCTCCCTTTTATTGATTCAGAATCGGACTGTCTTCAGCATCTTGCTGGGGCTATTTTAGCAGCCAAGATCCTCCCGCTATCAACTCAGACACAAAGGCTTTTGCCACCGGAACCTACATCAAGTCAAGTTTCCCCAGCCTTCACTTATGGAATTGATCTTTTGGAAGGCTCAGCGCAAGACTTTTCATTTATTCCTATTAGTTTCATCCCCGTGCCCTCGGCCCGTGTTGCTGGATGCAAGGTGTTCCAGATCCTGATTCTGGAGTCCCCCAGAGCAGCCATCCCTTCTGCATCTGTGTCACTGCTATACTTGAAAACATGCCTGCTGGGCTTTGCTCCAAAGCTTGATACATTCCTAAGTGGGCAAGTCAAGGCTCCGGCCCCGCAGCGTATCACGTGACCTCACCTGCCAGGCGGACGGCAGCCAGGTTCAAAACTTTCTTTTGGGCACGACTGCTCAGTGGGCTACCCACCATGGACTCTAGGAAAAGCCTGTGTCAGCAGAGTCTCCGGAACTGGAGAAGTAGACCGCGGGCCCTGTTATGCTGCCAGTAAGATGTGTTTCTACAGAAAACTGAGATTTTTAGAGCCTCGGTCTCTTTCCCTGTCTGGGAGGAGGCTAGACTGGGCGGCCCAGGGTTCTCTCCTAGCTCAGGACCTGGACGAGTCAGCCACCACCCTGCAAACCATGCGGCTCAGCCCTGCTCACAGGGACACTGTGAGCCACTCTGTCAAAAGCCTCATCCAAGTCCAGACACCCCACAGCTATGATGATCCCCTCTCCTACCAGTCTGGGGTCCTCCTGGTAACAGGAGACGAGTTTTGTGACATGATTTGTTTCGAGGGAACACAAGCTAATTTCCCATGACCACAGAAATGCAATGTGGTTCCCCCCCCCCATCATTTCTGGTCCTTTTTTTTTTTTTCCCCCAAATTTGGACATGTTTCCACCTATAGACTCCAGCCCCTGTGCTGTGTATCAAAACAGGTACAGGGTGCTCATGCCATGTCCTTTTCACAGTGGAGGAAAGCAAGGTGCCTGCACTGTGTGGCCCGGGACGTGTCCGCTTGAACCACTCACCATAGTGCGATGTGGGAAGGGCCGGGCGGGCAGTCTGGACTAAGTCTAAGGACAAGGGATCGCTCATGATGAAGGGAAGTTCTGGAAGAAATGTGGGAGATGAAAGCAAGAAACCTGGCCCAAGGTATAAGGGCCACATTTTCCAGACCGACAGCAGTCAAGTCTGGAGCCCCCAGATGGCAGACCGAGCTGGTCCGTACCTGGCGGGCTTTCTCTTCCCGGCGGTGGTGTGTTTCTGCTGAGAGGGGCTCAGCTGCCCTGGGCTCTGGAGAGAGGGAAAGGCCTGGACTGGGGCTGGGAAGAAGAAAGCCGCGATTGAAGAACAGAACCTGCTGGTGTCACAGCTCTGGCTGGAGACCAGAGACAATTGCCGTGTGTTATCTGAGGCTCATTTACTACAGAGAAATAGAAGGTAGGAAGTTCTGCTTCTCCTGGTTCAGGTCGCCTGCGAACACAGCACCCTCTTCCCCACAGAGGCCGCCCCTCAGGGTGGCCTGGGGGCTTCTCCACCTCCCGCCCCCCTCACCGCCTAGCCAGGGAGTAGCTGTCCGGGCTCCCGACCCCCCAAGCTGGTACCGCAGCGCGCAGCACAGAGCAGAGCGGTGCCCACTGACTCAATGACTTCCCTTTCGGAGTTATCTGGCCTCATGTGGGGGCTGGAAATGCTAATCTCTCATCATTAAACCACAAGCTCATACTCGCTATTCAGCTCACTCTCAGCATGTTCAACTCCTGCTCAACACCCGGGAAAAGGACAGCTCACATGCTCGCCCATTAATAGTACAACCTCCCTTGTCATCCGAGGCAGCCGCTGGCATTTAAACAGCCTGAAAATCCCTACCTCCTCCACACAAACTTCAGGGTCTAATATGGAAGCTAACATGCAACAAGGCCCTTCTATTTGCCAGGAAACTCCTCGTGTACACCGCAGACAGTGTTTATCTTCACAGCAGCTCTGGTGTTGCTAGGATTGTGACCTTATTTTATCAAGAAGGAACCAAAGGCTCAGAGAGGTTAGCTCATTTGTCCTAAGTCACACAGCACCGAGTTGGCAGCACTGAGATCAAGCCCTGGCTTGGCTGATTCCGGTTCCTACGCTCAGTCCCCCACACTGGGCTACCTGCCCTCGTAGAGCTCCTGGTCTGCAGGGATCCCCTATGGCAGTCCCTCCTGGTGTCCAACCTGTGTTCACAACTTTGGTCCTGCCTGTGGCATATCCTGGCTAGAAGATGGGAAGTAGAGATTCTCAGGCAAACCTGAGATCTATCTGTCTCCTTCTTCTCTTATGGTAAAACCACGCTTACCCCACCCTGATTTTTTTTTTATTGTGGTAAAATACATAGAAATTTACCACCTTAATTGTTTTAAGTGCATAGTTTAGCCATATTAAGTATAGGCACATTGTTAGGCAATCATCACCACCATCCATCCCCAGAAATTTTTCATCTTTCCAAACTGAAACTCCACAACCATTCGACACTGACTCCCCATTTCCCCTGCCCCCTAGACGCAGACAAACAGCACTGAACTTTCTGTCTTTATGAAGCTGAAGACTCCAGGTACTTACATAAGTGGGATTGTATGCTATTTGCCTTTTTGTGCTTGGCTTATTTCCCTTAGTATAACGTCCCTGAGGTTCCTCCACGTTGTAGCACGTGTCAGAATGTCCTGCCCTTCTAGGGCTAATAATCCACTGTATGTCTAGACCACATTCTGTACGTCCATCCCCCGCTGTGCAAGCTCACTTGGGTTGCTTTCACGTTTTGGCTCTCATGTCTAATGCCGCTATGAATGTGGGTGTACAGATCTCTCTCTGGGCTCCTGCTCTCAACTTTGGAGGGGCACATACCCAGAAGCGGAATTGCTACATCAGATAGAAATGGTATTTTTAATTTTTTGAGGAGCCACCGTACTGTTTTCCACAACAGCTGCACCATTTCACATTCCCGCCAACAGTGCACAAGGGCTCCCATTTCTCCACATCCTCACTAGCACTCGTTGTTTTCTTTTTTCTTCCTTTTTTTTTTATTATAGCATTCGTCCTAATGGGTGCGAGGTGTTTCCCATGTGGTTTTTATTTGCATTTCCTTAACAATTAATAATACTGAGCATCTTTTCATGTGCTTGTGGGCCATTTTCATTTCTCCTTTGGATAAATGTCCATTCAACCCTTTTTTGAATCTGGTTTCAAGCCATGATTTAAAAAAAAAAAAATCCTGACCCTCTGCCCTCTGCACCTCCACACATATTCTCAGGACACTTCATCAGCAGGGCTCTGAGGGAGCAAAATGAATCCCTTTGCTCCCCACCCCCCCCCATCCTATGAGGTTTGGCCAGCACAGAACTTTGAGACCAAATGACACGACAGACTTTTGGGCTAAGGCACTGAAAACTTCTGTCAACGAGTAAGTGTTACCCGGAAGAGGTAATTCATCAAGTCACTGGGACTCATTAACACTCTAGCTTGGATTCCTTAACCTGTGTTGCTATCTGGCTATCCATCAAGGAAAGGGCCACTGGACAGGCAGGTCCTGACGGGGTGAAAGCAAGCCCTGATGGAATCAGGCCATGAAGGGAAGGAGAGGGGACCAGGCCACGTGTGCAAGCAAACCAGGGGCTGGCCAAGGCAGCAGGGGGGCGGACCTGTGTGGAAAGCCCTCACCTTGGTGGGCAGAGCGCAGAGGGGTCATGGTACAGGAAAGGGGCCAGGAACACAGGCTCTTTGACAGGAGGAGGAAGGTGAGGGGGCGTTTAGGGGAAGAGATTTTAGGTTCAGATGAATGGAGAGGGTCGTGTGACTTTACAGGCTCTGGGTGGGAGTTGCAGCAAAAAAGAGAAATGCTGGAGGCTACAGGACAGTGATGGGGGACAGCAGGACGTGGCAGCCACGGGAATGTACTGCACGGTCGGCCACCAGCCCCCAGCCGTGGCACCCTGGACCTCTACCAAGCTCTGATGCCAGGACTGGGCTCTCCGGACAGCTCCCAGCCAGTCATGGAGATGGTGCAGACGCAAGAGCCGGGCCACCCCCAACACAGACTCCCCTCGGAGCTGCACTGCCGTCTGTGGCCCTTCCTGCCTGGGCCCCTTTCTTCCTTCTCTCCTCCCCCTGCTCTCCGTCACACCCCAGCAGCACTGAAGGCTCTCCTCACCCACTGCTGCCCCCTCCACAGAACTTCTCTGAGTAAGTCAGCTGCACATCTAATCCATCTGACCTCTGACCCCAACTGACGCAGAAGACAGCCCAATACCTCTGCCCGCCATGCCCCACGGCCCCATCCAGCCTCCATTAAAGCCCACTTCCCTCCCTCCCTAGTTGGCCTCCCCATATTTCCAGAGGCTGAACGGTAATCGAAGGAGGAGCAGCCTACGTTTATGGGCATCAGAGAGTTCACAACAAAAGTATGCCACAAAGGCATACACTGACTTATGTGTTCATATTTTTGGTGGGTAGGAGGACCCTTAGTAATGAGACCTCACACCCATGTGATGTCTTTCTCTTTGTGGGAGCTCACGGATTAGGTGACAGTCATTCAAAGACCTGGCCATATTCAACCCTGAATCCACAGGGCCTTGAATAGTGCCTGGCATCCATTCAATTTAAAGAATGAATGGTTGTATTCATCATAATACTCCTCAAAAATTTCCCCCAGTTTTTTAAGTGTAAACATTCACTCTGTTTTCCCCATGACTCTATCAAGTGGGCTGGGCAGAGGTGGTCTCAGAGATGCTCATCTGAAGCCCACAGAGGTTGAGGAAGTCGGCGCTGCCCCAGGGCCCACGCCAATAAAATCCTCTCATCTAGAGCCCCCCCGGACAGCAGCGTGGGGCCCTTGCTCCCTACCCACTTATGACCACCAGGGCATCCAGGCCAGGTCCAGCCCAAGCCCAGAGAAGCAGCAGCTCAGAGCACAAGGCCTGAATTAGGCCCAAAATAGATGTGTGAGGCCAACTAGCTATTGACTGACCTATTTTGCACTGTCAATAACTAATACTTCAATCATGACCAACCAGGTTCCTAGGATGTATCTAAGGAGCACGGATCAGCGGGGAGAAGCCAGGAGCACAGACGTCCTGGCAGGAGCAGTGGCTGGACAGAGGCAAATCTATACGCCTGGCTTGCCCCCACGTGAGCAGTGCCCTGTGGGGTGCCAGGAGCAGAAGCCCTAATGTGGGCCGGGGGCTCCCCTCCACCCAGCCAGAAGCCTTGCACCCTCTTCTTCGATGTTCTAACCACACCGTGCTCTACCCAATCCCCACTAGGGACAGAGCCACAGACTACAAGTGCTTGAACAAACAGCTTTGGGTCCCTGCCTTGGAAGACAGAACGGAGTTTGCTTTCTTTTCTCCTATTTTTAACATGAAACAAAACTAAAGCAAGAGAAGCAACTGGGGGGCCAGGGGAACACGCACTTCGTGAGCGAGCGATGACACCACTCTGGGCACGTCTGTCCCCTGGAGAATAAACCACCACTGGAGACAAAAAGGCTTTGATAACCTGCTCATGGTCAATTAAAAATCCCAATTAACACTCCTGAAAAATAGTTCAATATTTGTCACTGAGCTCAGGATGACATTTATCTAGTGGCGAGTGGGGGGAGATGAGCCCCCTTCAGGGGAGGAAGAGCTGGAAGGCTATGGAAAAGATCTCGCCTCAACAAAACCAGCAGGACAGCTCTAGCCCCACTCTCACCTTCCCAACTGTTGTTCCTGAACCTTCTAACACAGTGCTGCTGAGGAGCTCAGCCCTGCCATTCAGGCACAGCCCCTCTGCCCGTCCCGTGCCTCCAGTTCCTGGCTCAGTGCTCGCCCACCTACCCTCAGGCCTGCTGGCCTGCATGTCCTGGGGACGTCACACTCAACACCCAGCCTCGTAACTCCCAGGCCATTCACCCCAGGCCGGTCGTACGGAAGGCAAACAACAGGTGCTCTGCGGGCCACAGACCATGCATGACAGCTGTGATCATGGCCTTGTTGTTGTCCCTTTAGAGGGCTCCCCCTCCCTCCCGTACACGTCCTCCAGTTACACCTTGTCTGGTACTGGAGCCCACTACTCCAGTCCCTCTTCCCACACCTCAGTCAGGCCCCTGCCGCTTCTCGTCTGGGTTCCCAGCTGACACCCTTAGCTGCTGCCGGAATGATCTAACATACAAATAGGATCGTCTCAGTCCCCTCCCTTGAAATAGCTCAATGGCCCCTATTGCTTTCAGGAAAATTCAGACCCATTGTTGAGGCACAGAAAACCCTCAGTGACCTTGACTGGCCTTCATCCTACTTCTTAAACTTAGGCCCACAGTGCACACGTGCGTACACACAAACACACATACACCCTCCATGTGCTGCCCTCTGGAGCCCCCTAGAACATGCGATCCTCTTCCTGTGGGATATTTCCTCTGCTGGGATATCCCTTTCTCCTCCTCTTCCACTGGCAAACACGCACTCTCCATTAGCTTAAGCTTTGCCTCCTCCAAGAAACCTTTCCCGACTGCTCCTCCTCTATGGGTCCATTGTGTCTGCTACTTACCCTTCTCACAGCAATTTCCCTGCCACACCTTCAAGGTCGATTTCTTGGTCCTTGAAGTTTCCTTGACACCAAGAACTACATCTTTATTCACATCACATTTCCTGGTATGTAGTAGGTAGTCAATATACATTTGTTGGATGAATGAATGAATGAAAATCAAATATAGCTTTATAAAAATTGTGTAATCACTGAGTATTTGGGACTCAAACAGTATTTCCCAGTGAGCTTTGTTATAATGTCAGAGGTGCTTCACCCTCGTTTCCAACAGTTAAAATATCAATGGTGGTTCAAATCCTCTAACTTTCCATATCTTCCCCCAAAGCCTCTGCCAGGTATAACTCAACCCCAGGATGGTCTAGTAGAAGCTGATAGTTAAAGGATTCTTGTGGTTAAGACTTGTTGTAAAATAGAAGACTTTCTGGAGTGCAAATAACCACCTCCTAATTTGTCTACTTCGTAAGTTTGAATTTGGAGATTGCTTTAAATTAGCGGAGCACACTTGCAGTTTCTCTGAAAATGTGACCGCAGTGGTGGCTGTCCCATAAGGATGCAGATAAAGGGGCAGCAGCCATTGGAGAACATGGGAACCGTGGGGAAAAGAGATAGAGGCCCACGGAGAATTTCAGGGCTGCTTGGCAACTCCATTATGCAAACCAGTGATTTTGAAGGAATATTGCTTGGAGCTCAGGCCTCCGACTCTCAATTACCCCAGGGCTATTCCATCTTGAGATTATCCAGCTGTCTTTACCACCCACCTAATGCTCTAAGGGGGAACTGGAAAGACAGTCCCTGGTTCCATTTGGAATCCTTTTGTCTGCCACTCAGAGAGCTGCCTGCTCCATGCCACGGCCCCTTCCCAGACACCGGATCCCGACCTGGGAGAGTTTACTTACCACATGTGGCAAATATTGACACTAACACCAACTGCTTCTGCACCTGTTAGTTTTCTGGTCCCAGGAAACCCTGGTTCCCAAGTGCAAATGGATTCTAGGTCCATTAGCTAGCCTATCATCGAAACACCAAATCTCAGGGGTGACTGAATGGCTCAGTCAGTTAACCGTCTGCCTTCGACTCAGGTCATGATCCCGGGGTCCTGGGATCGAGCCCCATGTGTGTGTGTGGGGGGGGGTCCCTGCTCAGTGGGATTCTGCTTCTCCCTCTGCCCCTTCCCCTGTTCATGCTCTCTAATAAATAAATAAAATCTTTAAGGAAAAATAAGTAACACTAAATCTAACCCTCTTCTCCACGCCTGACCTTGTCCAACAGCTGGAAATCAGGGTTTTTCCTTCAAGCATTCAGCCATATGCCACGCAGAATCTCAGGCCTAAAGAGAGTTGAGTGGAAGTGGGCACAAACGTGTTACCCCGAAGGTGTGGGACAGGTGCCCTGAGCACAGGGCCTTCTACTGGACTTCTGTCTCCTAGGTCCAGAGCCTGGCCCAGAACCTCATACCTAGAGGCGGCCCAATAAAAGTTGGAAGTAACGATGACAGTGATGATCTTAATCATACCGACTATCACCACCCCACCCCGACCAGACCTCCCATTATACAGTGCTCACTGTGTGTTGGGCCTGGTCTGACCCTCGCCAGCATCATCTAGGTCAGTTCTCCCCAGCAGGACTGTGCCCATTTTACAGATGGCAAGACTGAGGATTCAGAGATTAAATAACTTGTCTAGGATCACACAGTGGACAAAGTTCTCTGTGGAAAAAGGAGGAAAGAAGAGCAGAGGAGAAAGAAATGTGAGAAAAGGAAGAACAGAGAGGAAGACAGATAGACTGACCTGCAACAAAGCAGGGAAGGTCAAGATAGTGACATTTACTCCAGAAAGAAAGAAAGAAGTCCTTCACGATCACTCCCAGACTTCCTCCCTGACAAGTTCCAAGTGTTGTCATCTCTGTGCATTTTCCTTCCTACACCCCAACAAGGCAAGCCAGGATGTCTGGGAGCCTCTGTCCCTCTCATCCCTCCCTGCCCCCCGTCCCACCTTCATCCTCGCCTATTCCCATATACACCCTTAAAGAATTTTTTTAGACAGATGGCAAAATCAAAGTCTGGAAGAATCTCACGGCTAAAATGCATACACCCGGCTCCCTGGCCCGGACACCACGGGCCACACCGGGCACACTGACGGGGAGGGTCAGAGGCTGAGCCTCCTCCGGACACTTGGCCTTCCCCCCACCGGTGACTGGGCTGGGAACCCCGGCAACCAGAACATATGTTCCCTGGTTTCACTCCAGCCAAAGGGAAAAGGTAGAGGTCATGCATGCCCACACGCCAGGAACAACGCAAGTATTAATAGCTGTCTTAATTGTATGCAAGTCTCAGCATATCTCCCCGCACGGTGCCTCCAAAGCCATTTATTTTGGTACCTCATAGCGGGGACGGTACTATCCACCGGGGGCCCAGCCAGGCGGGCGGTGACTAACAGGCAAGTCTTCATTCAGGGGAATGGTGGAAACGCATTTCCATTTCTCCTGTGCACACTAGGTGGGCGGCGAAGGCAGTGAGCTAAGTAGGGGCTGTCGAGGTGTGCCTGCGCGCCCCGATGTGTGTGCGGGGGGTGGCAGCTCCCCCTACCCACGCCAGGGGAGGCACGTCTAGGGGCTGGGAGGGGTGGGGAGTGAAGATAACCCCCTACGATGCATAACCTAAAAATAGAATGCGTGTGCCTTTGACTGGCAATATACAATTTCCCTCCCAGCAAAATCACCTTTCTAATTTTATTTTGCTTCGGCTGTTATTAAAATGAATTTGTATTCTCAGAGAACACTGGGATGGCCGCGGAAGCCAGGCGAGGGCTAGGTGGCATGGAAATCCAACCTGGGAGTTTACATTTGTCTTGGACAATCCTAATTCAGAGCCAATTAACTCTGAGTATGAATATTGTTTTCCTTTGAAGATCATATTATATTTTTTTTCTTTTGTTAGAGACAAGACACTTCCACCCGCCAGAGCCGTTAAGGAGAAAGATTTTCTTCCCCTGCTAAAAATTCCACTTCTTCTCACCCCCACCATCTACCATGATTAACATATGTTCTGTACAGTAGATACTCTCTGTGACAAACACAGGACTCTGAGGCTCAAAACCACCAGGGGAGTGGTCCAGAATTATCTCCAGTTGAGAGTGGGAAAATGGTGCAAAGAGAGCCTGATGAGGGTCCAAATCACTCACCCACATATCTTGCCCATCCGTTTGCCTCTAAGCAGAATTATGACTACATAAGCCCAAGCAGGCGAATGTCTTCTTAGTACTTCCACCCACCTCCCAGAGTCTCAGAATGTTTTGTCTCTTTGGTAGTGACGTTTGGAATTCTGAATTCCTGTAAGTTCAATGGTGGGGGAGACAGGAAGCAGGTGGAGATGGGAAGTATGACCTCAAGCCAGGGCTTCACCTCTCTGAGCCTCAATCTTCTCACTTGTCCAGTGGGGACGGAATATGTACCTTGCACCGTGATGTGCCTACTCCCCTGCCTGGCACATAAGAATTCTAAGGGGGCCTCACTCCCAACCTCTGTTCACAGTGAACTTGGGCAAGCAGAGTGCCTTCAGCGTGGATGCCTGGCTCCTTGGTCTAGCCCGGTCCTCTCTGATACAGTTGAAAAGGTGAGGGTGCCTCACCCCAGTGAGCTTTATTTGGAGAGACCAGTGGGAATAAAAGGTCTTCAGTGAACCAGAGTGCTAGCTATGGACACCAAAACCTTGGCCTCTGTGACTAAGTCACATGTGAAAATAGATCATTGCAAATGGGCCCCGATTCCCATATGCAGTGGTAGGCATAAGCTTATGGTTCCCCTCTCTACCGGGCTTTCTTTCTCCAACTTACATGAGTAGTCTCTGCTCCTGGGTGGTCTTGCCTAGGTTTGGAGTTAGTTGGTTGGTTGGTTGGTTGGTTGGTTGGTTGGTTTCGGCCTCTCCATGTTACAGCGGGAGAACCCGAAGCCTACAGGGAGGTAGAGGTTAGAGTTTGGATAACCTCTAATTTTCCCATGACTCCATGCTGGTCTGTTCCCAGGGAGGACAGCAATCAGACCTCAGTGTTTAGTTTAGATAATCCAGCAGGATTAAGGGCTAGAAGGCAGCGGTGTGAATGGAAGGCCCTCCGTGTGGTGAATCCCTTCAGCACACGTGTTCTGAGCCAGGCTGACTTCTGGTAAACTGCAAGCCAGGAGGGAGGCAGACACATCTGGGCGAACACTCATGTGTCCAAGCAAACTCCCTCATCTGCACATACACCTGTAGTGTGAGTGGGAGACGGGGGGCCTATGGTCTGGCCCACATAGGACACTAATATCTTGACCAAGTCCCTAAATTTGGTTTTCTTAAACTTGCTCAATTATAAATACCACCTGGGGCCCTTATTTCAAGGGCAGAGTCTTCACAGAACTACTGACATAGAGGAATCAAATCACACAGAATCTTGAGAAGTTCGAGAACCACTAGTTGAGATCCCTGGTTTTAGACCTTTGTTCTCTCCTCTGCAAAATAAGGGGATAGATCGAAGGCCTGCTAAAGCAGTATCCTGAGGCCTGTGTTCCAGCACTGAAGTCGCGTGTGTCTGTGACTAAGGGGGTTTTACGTTACCTACGAAGTCTGTACTTTGGGGGAGCTATTGCTCCAAGTCCCTGACGCAACCGACCCTCAGCCCAGCAGGTGAGTGGTCCTGACCAGGTGGACACCTGTGACGGGGCACATTAGTTAGCGGCAGCCACTTCCTTGCCCAGAGAGTCAGCTGAAATTTCAGGTGATTAAATAAATACTACCTTTTGAAAGCTAGAAAAATGGTGGCATCCATGTCCCGGCTGCCCGAGAAAAGGCAAAGAGGAGAGAGTGAATGATCTCAGAGGTTCTCTGGGCTCTTCTCTCCTCTGCATCTTCATCCTCCTCCCAAAGGGAGTGCCTCCTAAGCCACGCTTCCAAATGTCTTCCCGAGCCAGCAAGCTGAGCCCACTGGCACGCACGCCAAAATGCTGGTGGAGGTAGACGGCAGAGCTGCCCGGAGGTGGGTAGATCAGACGTTTCTAAAGCGGTATCATGAGGCTAGCTTTCCAGTCTTGGGGGACAGGGGTGAGTACCCCTCTCCATTCCTGAGGGGCTGAAGCAGAGACTGGACTCCCGGTGTAGACTCACCAAGGGGTGAAGACACAGACTGGATTAGGACAGTGGTGAATTTGAGAACTGTCCATTGTAAAGGACAAACCATGTCTCCGATATACCACTCCCAGTCCATGTCCTATACTTCCCATTCCCACCAGGACAGTGTGACACTCAGTTTTTCCACACTAACTATGGGCGGTCAAGGAGACTTGGGTCGGAAGGGACTTCAGACCTGCTTAGTTTAACCCCAATATCCAAAGCCACGGCTCTGTCACATTATTCTGATCCAAATCAGGGGAGTGTCTCTCTTCTGCTGGACAATCTGTAGTGACAAGAGACTCACTACTGGTCCAAATCTCTCTGGACAATCCTGCTATAAAGTCGGCTTGATAGCAAATCTCCAACTACCTTAGTTACTCAAGGCCCTCTTGCTCTTCCCAAACCAATTAAATTCTGTTTAACTTTGGGCATGTTTCTTAACCTCTCTAAGCTTAATTTCCTTTTTCATAACATGGGGATGATAGTAAGACCTAACTCAAAGGACTGCTATTCGAGTCATGTGAAATAGTAAACAGACAGTGCTTGGCACATCGTGAGCCCTCTAGAAGTGTTAGTGGCTAGTATTTTGCTTTAGAGAAACATATAACACACACAAACACACACACACACCCCTTTGCACCTCAGGCATTCCAGAAGAGACACACACTGTCCTGAGAGTGAGAGTTCTCGGGTGCTCTGGAGACGTGGGCAGGAAGTACAGGTCAGAGCTGGCACAGAGCACACAAGTGAAACCATACCGTCCCCTCAAGGCCCAAGACAACCTGGTTCCTGCTGGAGGTCAGCGGTGGGTTGAGGTGCAGGCTCCTGTTATACGCCACCCCATAAACCATCCTGATTTCACCCAAGGTGGAGTCCAATCCGAAAATCAGAGCCTGTCCGAGTTGGAAAAATTTCAATTGTACCCACTTGCTTTTTGACTAAGGCAAGATTTAAGCTCTCTGAGGCAGAGTTTCCTCATCAAATGGGGATACTGATCCCACCTCATGGACTTTTCACTTTGGAATAAGCTGAAATGAGGTACCTGACTTATGCCAAAGTTGGTACATTATTACAGGACTTCGGATACTGCCTGGTATCATGTGGTGGGCGAGTCAGTCATTAGCCTTGTGAAACAAGATGGCAGCCATCTCAGTCAGCTCGGGCTGAGGTAACAAAACACCATAGGCTAAGTGACTTAAATATCAGAAGTTTCTTCTCTCACAGTTCTGGAGACTGGAAATCCAAGATCAAGGTACCAACAGGCTCAGTCTCTGGTGAAGATGCTCTCCTTGAGTTGCAGGCATTTGCTGCCTCCTTGCTGTGCGCTCACACGGTAGAGAGGAGAGAGAGCACACTTTCTGGTGGTTCTTCATATAAAGACACTAATCCTATCGGTGTGCTGCTATCTTCAGATACAGTCTCTTGGGAGCTTAAGACTTCAACATAGGAATTTAGTGTCAGGGCGGGGTAAGGTAAACAAATATTCAGTCCATAAAAGTAGCCAATGGGGGTCTGTAAGTGGCTAATTCAATAAATTTCATGGGGAAGGCAGATAGTTACAGGACCACAGCTTTCCCCTCCGCCTCCCCAACCTCCTTCTGGGTTCACTAGCCTTGGGGTCAGGTTTCAGAGGACAGAAGCCAATTGGTCGGCATCTCTGGACACCAGGCAAGTGTCCCAATCCTTGTCAGCCTCAGCAGCAGTTGTGAGAAAGATGAGATCCCAGGGAGCTGATCCAGGTCCCTGAGGATCCAATCCCTAAAGGTGACACTGACAATGGGACAGACCCAGACCAAAGGAGCAAGGAGCAGAGAGCCGGTTCAGCATCCCTGCCCCAGGCTAGGCTCCTCAGTAACACATGCAAAGAGTCAATCACTCCACCCAGCCTCCGCATAGTCTCGCCCTTGGTGTAAGAAGGGCTTTCCCCTCTGCAAGGAACAGGTCCTAGAAGGCCTTGTCCTGCTGACAGATTACTATGCTGATGGCCGGGGATTTGTATTTTACTTTGCTTCCTCTAACACGGCCTTGCTTATTGCACGGATATTTCATCTCCCAGATTCATCTTGGGATCATGGTTAAAGGTTCCTTCTCTGCTCACTGAGATGTCTCTGCTAATCATAAAAATCTACATTGCGGGACACCTGGGTGGCTCAGTTGGTTAAGCAGCTGCCTTTGGCTCAGGTCATGATCCCAGGGTCCTGGGGTCAAGTCCCACATCAGTCTCCTTGCTCAGCAGGGAGCCTGTTTCTCCCTCTGCCTTTACCTGCCACTCTGCCTGCTTGTGCTCTCTCTCTTTCTCTGACAAATAAATAAATAAAATCTTAAAAAAAAATCTACATTGCAATTTCAGATTAATTAAAGCTGTAAACTGGGGGACCTAGTGACTGTAAGTTATATTCCCCACTTCTCTGCACCTCTCAAAATCCTATCATTTTATGATACTCTTCCTAAGACTAATTTTACCCCCAAAACCTATCTTTAGCTAGCAAGCATTCTTCCTTGGGTTGGGCTACCCTCCAGTCATGGCTTCCTGCCTGTGGACAGTGGGATCTAACACACATTCTGGGCAAAGAGCCACCTCCACAATTTTAGCATCCCACACATGTGTCCAGCATGACACTTCGGGACTAGCACTGGGGAAACGGACTCCTAATTCAACCCCAGTTCTGTGTGGCTGTGTGACTTAGTCCATCTGTGACTCAGTTTCCCTGTCTGTGAAATGGAGATGACCACGGTATCTACCTAGTACGTTGTGTTAGTATTATGAAAAATGCTCTGTAAAGCACCTAGAAAAGCACGGAGTGCCCAGTAAATGTCTGTGGTAGGCAGTGTCTGCTGACCCCAGCATCTGGATGACCCTTTGGGTGACACGGTAGCTGCGGTGCCCTCTGCACACTGACCCTCCAATCAGGGAAATGGGACAGAATCCAAAGAAGGAGCGTACAGAGCCTGAAGCCACATGGTACCTGTAATCAATACAATTGGAGTTGGATCCCTTCAAGGTCACACAGCTGCACTCAGCGAGGGCTGCTCTCCATCTACACCCCACCCACCGCCCCCAACATTGCCAGACTGCTGGAGAAGCAAATCCAGTGGTTCAAGCTTTGCTGCTCCTGCCTTCTCCAGAGAAAATCAAGAAAACTGAGTGACATTCTTGAATGGCCTTTTCCCTTTGTGCTTCAAAGTTGTGGCTATGATTTCTGCTTTGTGGGGCAGGCTGAGCCCAGTAAGGGCAAAGAAAAATGAGGTTGGATGAAGTTATGGCTGCTCTGCTTTGTACCACCCTCCTTTCTTTTGAGGAGTTAAGATGTGAAACCCATCACCCTCAAAAATGCACTAACTATGAGAAAGCACTGCTGTTCCCATTTTGCAGAAGAGGAAAACTGAGGGTGGAATAGCTTGCGGAAGTCTCTGAGTGGAACCAGTTGTGGGGCTCGATAAAATAACTCAGGGTCCTATAGGGCAACCTGGCCTGGATGAGGATCCAGGCACTTCCTTCCCTCACCATCCTTTTCCCCCACCCCACCCCCACCCCCGCCCAGCGGGCAGGGGTGTCCAATCCCCGGCACAGACAAATCCAGGGATGACACCGGTGGCATACTCTGACTTCTTTACTCAAACATCTCCAAGTCCAGACTTGAGAAAGAAGATTCGATTCTGCAGCTTCTTTTCTCCCTTCCTTCCTTCCTTTCTCTGCCTTTTTTTTTTTTTTCAATTTCATCCCCATCACCTTAGTAATTGCATATCTGGATTATTTAATTCCACAATGAAGCCACTTCTGCTTATAACTGGCCTATCATCAGCTAGGATTAAGATTCATTTCAAATAAGAGGGCTTTTTTTTCCCTCGTTCCCCCCTCTTTCATTCCCAAACTAAATTTGCATTACAAAAAAATTAAACAAAAGCAGCTTTTTGAATCTCCACTCATTACTCCCATTACATTTGTTAACATCATTATCCTCAACTGAAGATGGCAACTATTATCAAATGTTGCCGTGCTTTTGTGGACCTCTTGCTATATTAGTTTAGAAAATTGCTTTAATGCATATGCTTTTAGAGGTTTAAAATCTACCATGGCATTATAAGCTATATAATGCTGTACATTTTTTAATCTAATAGTGCATGTATTTTTTTTTTAAAGCACGTTGCCCCGAAATAAAAAATGCATGCCTGTGGTAAGGAGGAATAGATGCAGAAGCAGGCTCCTGACTGGCAGACCCTCTTCCATTCCCTTCTTCCCAGGAGAAGAAATCACTCCTCCTGAAACCCAAACCCTGAGGCCCTAATGGGCCTAATGTGTGGAGAGGGTGGGGATGGGGGTGGGGGTGGGCTGGGTGCTCGCTGACCCTGTGATGGGGAAGGAAACTGTTCTGTTTAGGGCTCTAAGCAAAAGCAAGCTCCTGCTCCTCATTAACACAGAAAAGCACGGTTTCAGGGGCAATTACCGAATTTCTATATTCATAGAAATCCAGTTTCCCTGGAGAGAAAGGCTCAGGTTGGAACATTTATGAAGCGCTGGTTTCTTATGGAAATAAAAATTTTGGGTAATTACACAGGAGCTGCTCTTTATCTGCTTCTGCATTTTAATGATGGGGAATGGTATTTTGTTTCTTTTTTTTTTTTTTTTTTAGTATTAAAGCACACACAGGCGACAGCATCCTTGCTGGCATCCCGGGGATCCATTCATCCTAATAGCTGAGAACGAGCGTCTGCGTTCCTGCTCAATCACACTCAATCACTCTGCTCACCAAACCAGAGAGAGCAGAGATGCAAAAGACAGACCGTCCCCAGCCTGGCTGGCTCCGTGCTCTGGGCTGGTAGCTCAGCACCTCCAATTCCTCCCCCAGGGTCTTCTGTTTTCTCCCCCCAACACGCACCGCCCTTGCCCCTCCTCCAAACCATCCCCCTTTCTTGGGGCCAATTTTAGGATGAAGAGGTATACGGTATGTGGGATTGTCTTATGTCGTCCCTCCCAACTCCCCTTTCTGCAGCAAATGCCCACCCCAGTACACGGGACTCATAGAAACATGAGCGATTCCGTGTCACTGGAGTGGGGCTCACAGAACAAGGCTCCCTGCCTCGGTTTCCCCATGGCTCCCTCCATTCCCAAGGCCCTTGTTGATAGCTTCTAATCTCATCCTTGATTGGTCTTGTGGGACCCACTGGGTCTCCTCCCTCCATTCCCCATTTCTGAGACCTCGCTCCATGGAAGGACCCCTCTCTCCCAGGGAGGCCCGCCATAGGACACCAACCCCCCCTCCCAGAGCTATTGGAGCTGATTTATAATGGTTATAAAAGAGGTCAGAGCTTGATTAAGCTTAATAGATCCATTAATTACACCAAACAAAACAAACATAATGAACATAAAAATTTACGACCTCCATCACCGGCTCAGATGTGTCCCCTTGTCAGGCCCTGACAGATTCGGCAGAGCCCATCCATCTCAACATTCTGTAGGATCAACGGCCTGTGGCCGCGTGGCCCTGTGGATGGTGGTGGGTGGCAGAGGTGGACTTGCCCTGGGCCCCCGGACTCCACTGCTGAGGGACGAGTCACCCTGGAACCACTGTCCCTCCTGCCACCCACGTGCACAGAGCGACACAGTGCAGGTTAGCCCAGTGGTCACACCATCATGGTGAGCGGCTGGGGCCTGACTAACTGGGCCAGATCCTGGCTTTGCCACTCGCTCACTATATGCCATCGGGCAAGTCAGTCCATCTTCCTGGGTCCTCGACTCTGCATCCACGACAGGGAAATATTCGTAGTCCCTCTCCCGTGGGGTGGTTATTGGATTCACAGAGTTAATGCGTCTGAGGTAACTCAGACTGTCACCTGGTCCATGCTCTGTTACCTGTGTTTCTTTGGGCCTTATTGTTAACACAGTTGGAATAAAGACCAGAAACTAGAGCTCCAGTATTTCTTGGGGAGCTGCATTTTTCCCTTTTGTGAAGGATAGGGAACTCTGTCCTGACGTAACCCATCCCTAAGTACTAAAATCTACTGAATGCCTAGCATTTGGTTGAGGGTTAAAAGAGTACCGCACCTTCTGCGGGAAGTGTATGTCCAGAAGTGACTTAAGCACCAGCAAGAGCTCAGAAGATCATCTAATGGCATGCTTCCCCGCCCTGGCCGTTTCCCACAGGAAGAGCGGGACAACAAGAAAGGTTTGAAGGGATTTGCACAAGGAAGCTGGAACCAGCCCAGACCCCTGGGCTCCTGACCGGTCCAGGTGTCCTTCTGTCCACCCTCCCTTGCATGCAATCGCGCCCATCTTCCCACCCATGTGGTTATCACAAACCCAGAGAAGCCGCGCCAGGAGGAAGAGAAAGCAGCGTGGGAAAATATGAATTGAAACCGGAAACCGTAATCCTCTGGCTTGGCATTACGGTTCTTGGAGTTCCCAACGTTCTTTGGTTCCTGAAGCAACAGTCCTACCTTCTCCAGGTCTTTGCTCGAGCTGCTCCTGCCCTGACATGCTCTCCTCCCCTCCTTGTTCCTTTGACCAACTCCATTTCCACCTCAAGACCCTGCTGAGGTTTTCCCTCCTCTTCAGCTTCCCTAAACCATCCCGAGATGTCCTAGAAATGAGAGCATCCTCGCCTCCTCTCTGCTGCCCACATGCCCAGGCACGGTCCATTGTCAGTGTGGCAACTAATGCTTCGGTGTGACTTGTTTTTTGGCTTGGACATTTCCCTATTCACCAGAAAATAGATGGAGCGCCTGCTCCAGGCCAGGCAGTGTCCTCAGCACGGGGAACATGGTGGTGAACTAGAGAGCCATAGTGCTTGATCTCATGGACCTTACCATCTAGTGACGCTAATTTCAACTCATGCATCTTCGACTCCTCTGTGCCCACCAAGGGCCTAACAGAACAGTCCCTCCATGGTGCATGATGCAGCAGTGGCTGGGGTACTTGGGGGAGAGGCACCGGCGGCCAGTGGGTGGGCTGGCGGGGGAAGACCGGCAGGCAGGTGGATTACTGGGACCTCTTTACAGAGCAGGGGCAGGAGTTATGGTTCTGCCTAGGGCCCACCCACAGGGCTTGCGACAAGCCTGGGGGAGTACAAAGATATCCATTCGGTGTGGTTTAACCATATATAACCCTCCCCCATCCATTATTCCATCCTTGGATATCAATTCCTAGTCGGTCACTCAGCCCACAAGACCCTGAAAATAGATTTAAATTATTGCTTTATTTCCTATCCAGCTCAGGATGTTGATTTATGCTGCCCAAACAATCAAGGCTTTATCTCAGTCACCCAGCAGCATTAGCCGCAATTTATCATGGTTTACTTCTCTCTTTACTACCCAACGCCCGTGCCTATTGGCTGTGTCCTTCTCAGGAAGGTGCGGCAGCAAGCGGGTGTGAGCAATAATGGTAGCAGAGGCCAGGATCGCTCCCTGACAGCCTGGAGCAGGGAGGCCAAGAAGATGCTTAGCCTGGAGACCCTTTTATCTCATGTAGAGCGGAAAGACTCCAGATCCAGACGCCAGGGGTCCTGGTCCCAGCTGGGCTGTTAACCAGATGAGCAATGTGAGCCAATCGCCTCCTCTCTTTGGTCTCCATCTTCTCATCTTTGACCCTCTCTAACCACTGAGGCCTCAGGAAAGAGCCGACACAGCTTGGAGAGCTGTCCTGACATAAGAGCTTTGGCTTTTGGCTGTTAAGAGCTTAACCTGGCCAACTCTACCCCCACCTCCCTATTCTGAGACAGACCACGGCCACATTAGAGCCATGAGCTCTGGCGTGAGCCTACCCCGTGGGCACAGGTGCGTGCACTGAGCAAGAGAGGAGAGCAGGAAGTCAGAAGTGCCAACCAAGGGTGCGTGGGTGGCTCAGTTGGTTAAGTGTCTGCCTTTGGCTCAGGTCATGATCCTGGTATCCTGAGATCGAGCCTGTGCTGGGCTCCACACTCAGCCCACCCCTTCTCCTCTCCCCCTGATTGTGCTCATGCACTCTCTCTCTCATAAATAAATAAAATCTTAAAAAAAATAGAAGTGTCATCCAAGTGTGAGACATGATCCAACTAGACCAGAAGTCCAAGTCCGACCCACCGTCTGTTTTGTGCAACCTGAGAGCTAAGAATGGCTCTTACTGGTTAACATACTTGGAGGAAAGAAATTAGAAGAAGATTTCATGACACATAAATATCCCGTGAAATTCAGATTCCAGCGTCCACAGATAAAGGTATTTTAGAACACAACCACACCTGCTAGTTCTCATAGGGTCCACAGCTGCTTTTGGCCTACACGGCAGAGTAGTGTAGTAGCAAGAAACCTTACGATCCACAAAACCCAAAATATTTCCTCTCTGGTCCTTTACAGAAAAAGCCTGTCCAACCTCACCTAGGTGACTGGTGTGTCTGAGACTGGACTTGTGGCCTTTGTTTTCTGCTTAGTTTGGGATGGAGACTCTTCTAGAAGGAAGAAAAGATCTCAGGAGGTTTTGATCAGCTAAGAAACAACCCCCTCCCCAGGGGAGCCAGAGATGAGAGGCAGATTTGAGCCTCCATCACTGGGACGGTTGATCAGGCTGGCTCCTGCCACCTGGTAGAGCGAGAAAAGCCAAGGACACTGCTTGTGTCTCCGGGCCTCTGCCCATACTATGTTCTCCACTAGCACCGTTCTTCTTCCCCATCCACATGTTCCATCCCACCCACCCCTCAAAAGCCACCTCCTCCAGGAAGCCTTCCTTACCTGTCCCCAGTTGGAAGGGTTCCATCTCCCCTCGGAGACCCCTCTGCATCCATTAGAACTTCTCTGACATCACTCATCATTTCCTCCATGGAGGACAACAAATTGGTTTCATCTCAGCCTGGTTCCAAGTGACTGGAGGTGGCTTCTTGTGTTGATAAGGAGCATGAGCCTGCTTGGGGGCTCAGCAAGACTATCCTGATCCACCAGCAATGGCTACTGTGAGTGTGGGAGGGGGGTTAGGGCCTATCCTGGGTACTAGCCTTCCCTGCTCTGTGCTAGACAACGGGGAACAGCATCGACCCCCTTGTGAACTACAGTTGACCCTTGAACAATGTGTGTGTGGAGGGGGGGAGCTAGGAGTGCCAAGACTTGTGCAATAGAAAATCCACATAGAATTTTTGCCCCCCCTCCCCAAAACTTACTGTTGACCAGAAGCCTTAGCAATACCATAAACAGGAGATTACCACAAATTTTGTTATATTGTCTATATTCTATACTATATTCTTACAATAACTTGAGCTAAAGGAAAGAAAATATTTTTTCTTTTTTTAATTAACATATAACATATTATTTGTTTCAGGGGCACAGGTCTGTGAATCATTAGTCTTACACAATGCACAGCGCTCACCATAGCACATACCCTCCCCAATGTCCGTCACCCAGCCACCCCATCCCTCCCACCGGAAAGAAAATTCTATTAAGAAAATCATATGGAAGAGAAAATCCATTTACAGCACCGGGCTGTTACTTATTTTTTAAAGATCTGCATACAGTGGACGTGTGCCTTTCAAACCGTGTTGTTTGAGGGTTAGGCGACAGTGGCTCACACCGCAGCCCTCTGCTGCATGCTGTGCCTGGCCCAGGGCTGCGCTCAGGGCAGGCCAGGGGGCTGTTACCAACGATGCCTCGAAAACACACCCATTCGACGTGTTCTCCAAGGACCGCCCAGCAAGGCACCGCAAGGAGGACGGGGAACACCCCCGCTTCACCCACGGGTCACAGGAGGAAATAAGACAGAGGGAGGGACAGAAGCGCCAGGTCCCACTTTAAGGAGGAATCCTTGGCATTTACACAGCAAACAATACCCAGGTGAGGCAGCGTGTCAACAAGGCCTGACTCAACAGCTCCCATGTCTCAGCGTATTTTAAATGTTTGCCACATGCCAGACATTAATATTTTAACTGCTGCACGTCCCTCGCAGGCGGAGCGGTGTCCGGAACACAGCATAAAAATGGCATGATAATAGCCTGGCTGCATGCGAGGTCAGTGGGGCATGGCAGGCGCAGGCCCGGGCCTCTCCCCAGCCACACGGCCCCCCCAGCCCTCCCCTCGCCAGGCCTCCCCACAAGGCCTGCAGATGCAGGGCTGTCTGTGGGACTGCCATCAGCGGCTGGGGTTCTCGGAGCCTCCAGGACCCCAAAGAGGTTCCCAGACCCTTTGCGAGGCCCCCATCTTGGGAGGACATAAAACGTGCCTAGGGGCCCGCAGACTCCCCTCCTAGCTGAGCTGCACCGCCTCTATCCAATAACCGGACAGCTCTGGACATGGCAATCCTCAGTGATCGAATTCATTAATGGGATTGATCAGTGGAATGGCTCCCAGATCTATCCCTTAGGGCAGAAAATACGGGGCTCAGGGTGGGGGTGGGCAGCCTGTTGAATATTGCTCCCAGTTTTCCTTCCTGAAAATACATGCAAACCAGATAAACATTCAAAACATTCCCCTCCCTCACAGCAGACCTTTAAAAATCCCTCTCTGGTTAGAAAGTCTTAGAAGCTACCTGTTCCTGCCAGCTTGAGGTCAAAACTCTTCCATGAAGCAGCTTGGGAATTACAATTACAATTACTTCTTAATAATGACAGCTAGCATTTAATGAGCATTTTCTATGTTCTAGGCCAGCGGGCAGCAAACTTTTTCTTTTTTTTCATTTGACAAAGACAGTGAGAGAGGAAACACAAGCAGGGTGAGTGGGAGAGGGAGAAGCAGGCTCCCCACTGAGCAGGGAACCCGATGTGGGGCTCAATCCCGGGACCCCAGAATCATGACCTGAGCCTCAAAGGCAGACACTTAACGACTGAGCTACCCAGATGCCCCAGCAAACTTTTTCTGTAAAGGGCCAGATAATAAATACTTTCAGTTTTGTAGGCCCAACTCAACTCTGCTGTTGTTACCCCCAAAGCAGCATGGACAAGTTGGAAAGGAGGAAAGAAAGGCACATGTGATCAAACCAAAGTTTCTTTACAAAACCACGTGGTAGGTGTGACTTGGCCTGTGGGCTACAGTTTGCTGATCCCTTTATGGAAGGGGGAACTACATGTTTTGCACAAATATTTTTTTTAAGATTTTATTTATTTATTTATTTGATGGATAGAGAGAGATCACAAGTAGGCAGAGAGGCAGAGAGAGAGAGGAGGAAGCAGACTCCCTGCTAAGCAGGGAGCCCGATGCGGGCCTCGATCCCAGAACCCTGAGATCATGACCTGAGACGAAGGCAGAGGCTTTAACCCACTGAGCCACCCAGGCGCCCACAAATAATCTTATTTGATCTTCATGATAACCCTAGGAGACAGACACTGTTAGGACACTCATTTTTAGAAATAAAGAAAATCAGGGTTCCTTGCCCACGACCATAACGTTAATATGCAGTGTAGCTGGACTTCATACCACTTAACTTTCCTGTTCTAGTTAAGAATCTTGGAATTGGGACGCCTGGGTGGCTCAGTTGGTTAAGCATCTGACTCTTGATTTTGGCCCAGGAATAATGATAATAATACCAGCGGACTTGTGCGGAGTGCTTACTAGAAATCAGGTACCATTCTGAAGGCTTTTTTTTATCCTTACCACTCCGTTATTATGCCCACTTTACAGATGATGAAACTAAGTGCAGAAGGGTGAAATGACTTGCCCAAGGGCACATGGTTTATCAACATCAGAGGAGAGATTAGAACCCGGGTGGTCTAGTTCACCATTCTGGTGTCTTAACGGCTTAATTCTTAAGACAGTCTTTGGAGCCTTCTGTGGGCTGAAGAGCAGAAGGCTCAGGGGTTTGGGCCTCTGCTGTGTCATTCCCTTGTCACTGGAAAAATGCCAGATCCAACTTCACCTCCCACCATGTCCTCCTGTCCCCGAAGTAGATCACCAGAGAAAGAGCCCACCGTGCCTGGGGCCTTCTGGCCCTGAACATACGTGCAGTTTTCAAGGCAGAAAAGACTTGAAATCCGGATATGAAAGTCTCAGCGGTCTGCCACCCCACCTCCCACCCCCTGGCCTCCACCCAGCCCCTGGCAATTAGTCCCTGCCAGCCCCTGGCAATTAGTCCCTGCCAACCCCGGGCGCTGGAGCCCTTGGTGGACCCTGGAGGGACCAAGGCCCCGCTGGTCCCCGCCGGTGCCGAGTCAGCACCGGTAGGCCCAGAATAGGAGCAGCCCGAGAGCCCCCGCCGCCCGCACACGCCGCTCATAATGACACCCAGGCAGCCAGGTACGGAGCAGATAGCAATTTTCCTTTTTACTTATTGGTGCAAGGCGAGTCAGAGAGCCTGACAGGGCCCCAAACAAGCTGTCAGGAACTTCTAATTAGGGCTGAACGGCATAAAGAGTGCACACGCCCTCCAGCCTGGGAATTAGCAGGACAAAGTGCCGAGATGGAGTCAGACAGGCTGAAAGAGAAAAGCCTGCTGCTGGAGTGGAGTGCGGGAGGCCAGCGAGCCGGGGCTGGATCACGAGGTAGGCCAGCAACACTCTCCAGGGCTCCACGGCAACTCTGAATGAAGAGGAAAACACCAGACCAGATCCCCTGCACCTTCGAACCCCACTGTCTCCTCCTCCTCCTCACTTCCCAAACAACCCCCTGAGTCCCCGGGAGGGAGCAGAGGGACCCTGCAGCAGGGACTTGAGTCAGCCACACCTGGCTTCCACCTGCGCTCTCCCACTATCCTAATTCCAGGTCCCTCACTTACCTCCAGGGGGTGCTGGGAGGATTAAAGGCAAGAATGCCTTCAAAGCTCTGAGTGCCTGCAGCATAGCACACACTCAAGAAATCCAGGACAGCGGTCATGTTCACTGTGAGCCAGGGACTCCTGAGGCTGAGCTGAATCCCGCACTGGGGACAGGGCACAGCCCTATCCTCTGAGGAACATTTACTGGAACGTACAGTATACTTTAGGTATTAGATTAGCCCCCTCACATAGGCAAGGCTCAACCGCTGTCCAAGGCAGGTCTTTATAATCCCCATTTTACAGATGAGGACACTGAGCCCCAGGTGAAATGACACGTGGTAGATCCTGGGTTCACATGCTAAAGTGAATCCCCGTCATCACAATTATAATGCATCAAGCCCTGTGCTGAGCACGTTTCAAGCTATTTCCCCCAATAATTCTCCAGGCATTGGTCCAATGTTGGAGAGCCTGTAGACCTAGAACGTGCATCTTTGCACTAAGCCAAAATGTGCCTCCCTGTAATGTCTGCCATGTGGGTCCTGAGTTCTCCCTTTGGACGTGCAGCGAGTCCAGCCCCCGTGGACATACCAGCCCCGCAGGTGCCAAGGGGAACCATCACCTCCCCACCCCCGCAACCTGTTCTCCAGTTATTTCAACCATCCCTCAATGGTTGACATATTATGCAGTTAGTTAATTATTACAGTCAGAGGTTCTGACTCCACCCTCCTGACCCCGTCCTTCAGCAGGGACCTACTTCATTTGGTCAATGTCCTTTTGAAAACCTGGAGCCTGGAGTCCATGGCTATCAATCTGCTGGCCTGTTACTATCCCGAAGCAATCTTAGGAACCTTGTCCCCCTACTGATTCAGCCAAGATGTAGCCAACCAAGCCCCTAAGAGCTTTTCAGGTATGCTGCTGACAAGTCCTGCACCCCAGCCTGTCTCAATGCCCTTTTGATTCCAGAAACAGTAGTTCTCTTGTATTCTTTTTTTTTTTAAGATTTTATTTATTTATTTGAGAGAGAGAGAGAGAGTGAGAGAGAAGATGAGAGGGGAGAAGGTCAGAGGGAGAAGCAGACTCCCCATGGAGCTAGGAGCCCGATGTGGGACTCGATCCTGGGACTCTGGGATCATGACCTGAGCCGAAGGCAGTTGCCCAACCAACTGAGCCACCCAGGCACCCTCTGGGATCATGACCTGAGCTGAAGGCAGTCGCCCCACCAACTGAGCCACCCAGGCGCCCTGTATTCTTTTTTGAGATCTTATTCATTTATTTGACACACATAGAGAGAAAGCATGAGCAGGCGGAGCAGCAGGCAGAGGGAGAGGGAGAAGCAGGCTCCCCCTCTGAGTAGGGAGCCCAATGCGGCACTGGGATCACGACCCGAGCCCAAGGCAGACCCTTAACTGACTGAGCCACCCAGGCATCCCCTCGTATTCCTATTAGATGTCATCTTATGTTCTGTCCATAATTCTGCTCCACTGAAATCACTTTCTGGCTAAGTCCTGGTTCTACAGCTGGTTACCTTAACCTTTTTATCCTAAGTTTCCTTATATGTAAAATAGGCATAATGATCTTACCTACGTCCTTGGGATGATGAAAAAATTAAATGTTATCATACACAATGTGTTTAGAGAGGCACAATGTGCACTGCTATATAGTCTCAGCTTTTAAATTATTTTACAGATTTTATTTATATATTCAACAGAGAGAGAGAGAGAACGAGCACAAGCATGGGGAACAGCAAGCAGAGAGAGGGAGAAGCAGGCTCCCCGCTGAGCAGGGAGCCTGATGTGGGACTCGATCCCAGGACCCCAGGATCATGACCTGAGCCAAAGGCAGACGCCTAACCGACTGAGCCACCCAGGAATCCCAGGTGTTATTTTTCTCATCACTATTATACAAGGTATTTATTATCCCCTTGTAGCTGGCTTTAGGTCATTCACAAACCTTATTAGTATGTCCCCACATTAGTCGTTGAAAGAATAGGGATCCCTGTGTCCTGAGAAATTTTCTCTCCCGATTGATCTCAATCCATTAGGCATGCATTCCCCCCGGTTTTCGACCTGCTAGAAATACTCCTCATCGGATACCATCCAGGTTACAAATCTGCAGTCTGCCCACAGGATCCTAGGAACAGTGATGACAAACACCATGCTGAAATCCTCATCCTACGTGCAGAACATGCTTTGACCCACCAACACTTCACAAAAGAGCAAGAGGTCTGTCTGTCAGGAAGCCAACCTGATTTTTGGTGATCGCCCCATCACTTCCCTGTGTCTACAGTCATCTATTCCACATCTGTTCTAGAAGCCGGCCTGGTGGCTGGCGTGGAACGCATGGTGGGCTGTTGGCAGCATTGCCCTGCTCTCGCCCTTGCAAGCTAAACCCCTGACCGTCTCTCTGTTACAGCCCGATCTGCCGTTCCTCACCGTTCCGGGAGGCCCCCCGAGGTCCAGCCTCTCTCCCACGGCACCTGCCCCCGGCACCCACCAGCCCGGCCCCTCAGCGGTCCCTCCCGCGGTTCCCTCTCCCCAGTCCCACCACCGTCTCTCAGAGCGTGGCGCTGCGGCCTGACCCCCAACTCCCAAGAGGGCTACACCATCTGTGTCTGGCCACAAACCGGCGTCTCCCTGTTCTTGCCACAAAAACAACTTGAACAGTCCCTTCCTAAGGCTTCAACGTCATTTTCTTGCCTTCCGTCTGACTTCACCGGGGCTTCAGCCGTCCTGACCTGTGTCTTACAGGGTGCCGTGGGCAGGCCCCCAGAGCTCCTTCCGGAAGGTCTGGTGAGAATGTGACTCCCTCGGGGGCTGGAGACACAAGTGCCCAGGCCCCTGGGTCTGCCGGGGGAGGGTCCAGGGAGGGAGTCTGGGCCAGAGCAGGAAGCAAGAGGAGGATGCCCCCCAGGAAGGGGTAGGGGGAGAGGAGGGCTGCCCGCAGCCCAGAGATGTCACACCGGCCGGCCTCCTCCTGTCTGCCCACCGGGACGTGCGGCAGCTCCCCAGCCCGGGCCCTCCTGCTACTCTTTATTCATTAAAATGCTCAGATGCCGACTAACTTTATTTGCTCAGTATTTATTTCACCAGCCTTGAAGCGGGAACAACAGGCAGCTTGATTGAAAGGTTGTCTGGTTTCATTGTGGCTCCTGTAAGTAATTCTACAGCCTCCGTGGAAATGGTATTTTATAACTTGCCAGAGCAGATATCCCTTCGTGAATTGGAATAGAGAGTCCTGCGTCACCTAAGCTGCCTTCTCCCCGATGCCCAGGCCTCTGAGAACCACTGCCTTTCTCTGCCGCATGCCACGACACTCGCCGCTTCTCCAAGGCCTGCGCCCGCGAGCCCTGCTGGGGAGAGTGGAAGAGCCCGTAGCCCCGAGTCTGGCCCCACCCCCGTAGAAGGGAAAGGTCTTGGAACGCAGGGGGTCTCCAGGATGGACCCGGACTCATGCCAAGGGGCGAACCCTGGGGTGGGGGCAGAGAGAGCCTGTGATGTCTCCTCCTTCTGTGGACAGCCTCCAAGGCCAGCCAGCAGCGCTGGGCCCAGTGCTGCCTGGAGAAACGGAAGGCTGAGACGCTTTCTGGAGACCATTAAAAATAGGAGGAATCAGAGCGCACCAGCACTTCCCTCCCACCAACCCCGAATGACTCCCACTCGGAAATTCAACAGGCAGAGCCCGGCACCGTCTCCCTGGACAGGAGGCAGGCTGGATCTGGGCCTGCTGCAGGCTGCGTTCCCTTTGTCTGCCCCTTCAGAGGCCAGAGGCTTACCAGGCAGAGCAGGCCTCTGTGCCCTGAGGCTCCCAGCAGCTCAGAGTGCGCCCCGCCGCACCCCCACCCCTCCGCCGACCCGGCAGCACCTCCTTCTGCTGGGGCTTCGGAAGGCTGGTGCAGAGCGTAGGCAGGCCCGTCTCTTGGGCCCCCAGCATGCTGATTGTAACTCTGATCGCCGCTCTGCAATCACCCTCTCCTTACTATTATGACTAAATCAAGTTGGGTGATTTATTTCCCACTTATCTTTCCCGTTTCCGCTCCCTGTCCGATCCGCACTGTTGAACACACCAGAGTGAAAACATATCATCCGTTGCGATCAGCTGCCACGGAGCCAAAAAGCACTGGCCTCCTGCTGCCTGGCGGCGGAGAGGCCTGTCCGCGGAGGGGAGACCCTCCCCGAGCCCAGAGGCCGGCCCTGGACCCAGAGGGGAAGCACGGGAGGTTCCGGGAGCCTCCGCCGAGGGAACAAGCCGTGGATAGGCTTTAAGAGGGAGGGAGGGGAGAGGTGGGAGAAGCCACAGGCCTCAGCAAGAGGGCACCACAGCCCCAAGGCTGCCTTGAGTCCGGGTGTCACTCGCTGTCCATCTCACCTGTCCCACCCATGTCTTGTACCATGGCAGCTGCCCTGGCCAGACCTGACCCACCAGCGCCACACTGTCCCTGTCCTTCCCCCCTCCAGCTCCCGGGGCCCACGTTGCAGGGTCAGAGGGAACCTACCCAGGCCTGACATCCTCAGCCCAGGCGGCCACCGTCTCTGGATAATGCCATCCGCAGAGGGGCCGGCCGCCCACAGCCCACCCCTCTGTGACCGGCACGACAGTGTAGAGGTCCAGAGCACCGGGGCTGTGGCCAAAAGTCTGGGCAAACTGCGTGGCTTCTTTGGGCCTCAGTTTCCTTATCTGTTAGAAGGGCAATAACAGCCATGGTGCAAAGATTACGTGAGGTCCTGTGTGTAACTAGAATGCTTCAGGAGGTGCTACTTAAACCATTAAGCCAGATTCTTCTGTGTGGGGGAGGGAAGAAGAGGGACCTCACCTTGGTGCCATTTTTTGTTGTTGTTATGACTATTGGAAAATCACTTGGGTGATTTATTTTTATTTCGTGTTATATTTTTATGTTTATTTATATACATAGAAGGCTCCTGGGAAGCTCCTGGCCCAAGCGAAGGGTACGTCAGGATGTTTCCTCTGTGTTTTAGAAAGGCTGACACCTCCACAGGCCTACAGACCCTGTGAAGGTAAAGCCATGTATCAGGGGAACTCGGGGGCCTTCCAGAAGGTTGGGGGGGCAAGAATTCCCACCGTGTCTCTGCAAAGTCTGAAGGTAAATACCATCTGTTAAGTAAGCTAGTGTGGCACTAAAGGTTTGATAACAGGACAGGACCCCAAGGGCCCCCAAGGGAGACTCGCAGTAAGGGAAATGGGCAGTGGGGCTGGTGATGTGCCCAACCAGCAGCAGCAGGATGGCTTTAGGGAATGATGGTGGCATCAGGACGCAGGGAATGGGGACTTCTGCCCTTGTAAGGAAACTGGATCAGTATAAGCAACCTGTAGGAATGGGAGACCTTGGGATGGCAGCCAAAGCAAGAGCATGGTATGTTGTACCCCAGGTGGCATTTAGCTGGATATCAGGCACACGGCATTCAAAAGATGTTGGCTCCTAGTAGTGATGATGGTTGACATTCTTTGAGTGTGCCCTATGCACCAGAGAGTTTCATACCTTTTACATTCACGGACTCATTTAATTCCAACAAAACACTCTTAAGTAGGTACTAGTCTTACCCCAACTTTATAAATTAAGTACGGAGATACAGAAAGGTTAATTAATTTACCCAACATCACAGAGCTAGTAAGTAGAAGAGCTAGGATTTGAACCCAGATTCACAGTTATCATGGTTGATGATGAAGGTTCTAAATCTTCCCCCACCTCAACCACCAAGACCATGTTAACCATTTGAAACCCTGTGGGATTAGGAGGATCCACAGATTACAGACAAGCCTTGGGAAAACATGGGGTCACTGCCCAGAGAGGACAATGACCCTAGCTCTTTCTTTTCCTTCTCTCCTTACCTCCCTAATCACCCATACTCTCCACCTCCCCAAGCAAAACCCTTTCTCCAGAATGTATGGATTGAGTGCGACTGCAGAATTTTACACATTACTTCTGCTGAAATATTTGCCTTTCAACCCAAAACAAACACTTAAGTCAAAGGAATGAACCTCTAAGTGTAGAATATCGGAGCCAAGCGAGGTAAGGGACCACAGCCAGTTGAACACCAGCAGAGATCAAGGTTCCCTTCGTGCGGACATTGCCCATGTCAGAAGCCACACCTAATCTGCTTGGAGAAGCTCATCCTGGCCTCCTCTCCTCACACAGAATCTGGCTGATCCATTTCACTGCTTATGTTTTATCTCTGACTCTGTGAAGATGCTAATTTGGAAGGAAGTCATCTCTGGACAACACGAAGGCACTCAACAAAAGTTGGAGTGCTTCCGGCAAAGTGGTATCAGAATCACAGAGTTCTCATCTTTCAGAAGGTTAAGACAAATGGGGGCCAGAGATTAGGGTTTGTCATGGGCTCAGCTATCTCCAAAAATGGTGGTCCCCTCCTTCCCTGGCCTCCCCACTGCTGGTGCCTTTGGTTTGCTCTCATTGCTGCTGATTTCCAGGTCACCCTCGGTCCTCACTGCACCCCTGTAGCCTGAGCTGTTGCTGCTGGTCCCAGGGAGAAGGCTCTTGCTGGCAAGTCACCTTCTAAAGCCTGTCAGGCCTCCCAGTGCTGGGGCGTAACCATCTCTTGAGTCCAGGTAGGGAGTCTGGGTGAAGTAGGGACACGGAGCATGAAGAGAGCATTAGTTAAGGGCTGAGAAGCCAGAAGAGAACTTCTAGTTCAGTCCTAATGCACTGTGTGACCTTGGCTAAGTCACTCGGCTTCCTGAAATGAAAGTGGAAGGGCAAAACCCTGCTCTGCCTACCTTGCATGGCTGTTGGGCAACTCAAAATCAGAAATGGATTACGTATAGGAGAGGGCTTTGTGGACTATGCTAATGTCAGGATCACTGCTAATATTGTTATTCATAGTCTCTTGTTTCTAGGCCTCTCTACAACTCTGAGGGACTCCATGAGAGTATGTCTTGGGCCAGCGACCTTCTAACTGTGATGGGGACTACCCATAGCCTTAGGACCCCTTTTGCCCCATACCATCATGGAGTGGCCTGGTCCCCAAGGACACCCTCATGGTCAGCAAGGAACAAGGCTGGTCATTAACTACTTGATGCAGGATCTTAGGGAGGATTCCAGAACCAAGATAAATCCTGAAATCAGCAATAGGGGCAAACTAACTTGCCTTTTCTGAGCAAGGGGCTCTGTCAACATGACCTGCACCCCAGAATGCTAGGTCTGGGGCAGGCCTCCTTGAGGGCCAATTCATCTTGGTGTGGTACACAGTTTCCTCCTTCATCATCTACTGAGGCTCCTTGGAGCTCTGCATGGAGGACTCTGGATTCTGTGAGAAAGCTCCAACATCAGCTGGGGTGTCACAGAGGCAGGAGAGCTGCCACTCATGCCCCATTGGGCCAGTTCTAATTGGGTACAACTCTTCTTCTTGAGGGTAAAGACACCAGGCCTAGAGAGGTGAGGCCAAATGCCCAAAGTCACCAAGACAGAGACTGTCCATCGTGGTTTGCAAACTCTGTCCTGTGAAGTCACAAGGTTTTTGAGGACTTCCCTAAAGATCTTCCAGGGAGCAGGAAAGGGAGGCCAGGACAAGGCCCAGTGGGCAGACGCTCAGGCCTTCTACCACTGCTCCAACTTGAGTAACTAACTGCCTCTTTCATAGGTTTTAAATGTCAGGGTTCTATGTAAGATTCCATTTCATGTAAGGATTTTGCTGCCTTAAATATGTTTAAAAATCATTTATACAATACCAAGATACTGAATCATCTCTAAGAACTTCCAATCTCTTGACTTCTAGAAAGTTTCTTGGGCAGATAGACACAAATCATTTAATAGACACTTACTGAGAATTTGCCAGGCCAGTAGGATAATGACCCAGTCCTTGAAGAGCTGCCACTTGAGCAGGGGAGACAGTTAACTAGCAAACTATAGGAAAAAAGGCTAAGTGCTGCCACATGTTACATGGGAAAAATGAAGACAGTGGGGGCTCAGATGGGGAGGGCGCTGTTTGGGTGGATGGAGGGGAGCCACGGGGGAAGGCTTCCTACCCAAGATGACATCTGAGCTATGTGTTAAAGACAGTGAGTTCAAGGGATTATCATTCCCACTGTCATCAGCTAACAGTCTATGGGCTCATGTAGGAAAGATGGAGCCAAGGGAAGTAAGCAGGATCCTTTCAGATGATGTGGTAGGATGGTCTGGGAAGAGGGAGCAGTGATTTGCAGGCCCCAGGGAATCTTGACATCAGAAGAGTTACTTAATGCCAGCCAAATGAATCCAGAAACACACGAGAAAAGATGCTGTTAGGACCAAGTGGGATTTATCCTAGGAATGCAAGGGTGGTTTAATATTGGACAATCAATTAATGTAATAAGCCGCATCAATAAAACAAGAGACAAAAACCACACACTCATCTCCATAGACACAGAAAAAGCATCTGACAAAATTCAACACCTTCATGAATAAAGCATTCACAAACTAGGAATAGAAGGAAACTTTTGCAACTTGATAAAGGTCATCTACAAAAACCCTACAACTGACATCATTTAATGGTTAAAGAGTGATGGCTTTTCCCTAAGATCAGGAGCAAGACAAAGATGTCAACTCTTACCACTTTTATCAGCATTATACTGGAGGTTCTAGCCAGGAAAATTAAATGAGACAATGAAATAAAAGATAAGAGACATCCAGATTGGAGGGGAAGTAGTAAAACTATCTTCTATTTGCAGATGACATGATCCTACATATAGAAAACCCTAAGGAATCCACTTAAAATTATTAAATACATAAAACCAGCAAGATTATAGGATATAAGAACAATACACAAAATCAATTGCATTTCTACACACTAGCAATGAACAATCCAACAATGAAATTCAGAAATCCATACTGTAAAAGTAGCACCAGGAAGAATAAAATGCTTAGGAAAAATTTAACAAAAAAGTGCTTAAATTATTAAAGATTTATTTATTTTTAAAAGATTTATTTATTTGACAGAGAGAGAGAGAGAGAGATCACAAGTAGGCAGAGAGGCAGTCAAGAGAGAGAGAGGAGGAAGCAGGCTCCCCGCTGAGCAGGGAGTCCGATGCGGGGCTCGATCCCAGGACCCTGAGACCATGACCTCAGCCGAAGGCAGAGGCTTTAACCCACTGAGCCACCCAGGTGCCCCAATTATTAAAGATTTAAATTATAAAAGATTATTGAAAGAAATTAAAGAAGACTTAAATAAATAAAAAGACATTCCATGCTCATAGACTGAAAAACTTAATATTGTTAAGACGGCAATACTCCAGGTGCCTGGGTGGCCCAGTGGGTTTAAGCGTCTGCCTTGAGCTCAGGTCATGATCCCAGAGTCCTGGGATCGAGTCCTGCAACAGGCTCCCTGCTCAGTGGGGAGTCTGCTTCTCCCTCAACCCTTCCCTCTGCTTGTGCTCTCTCTCTCAAATAAAATATAAAACCCATTTTTAAAAAGATGGCAATACTCCCCAAGTTGATCTACAGATTCAACCCAGTCCTTATCAGAATTCTCATTGACTTCTTCATAGAAATTAACAAACTGATCTTAAAATTGATAAAAAATGACAAGAGACCCAGAATAGCCAAAACAGTCCTGAAAAAGAACAAAGCTTGAAGATTCACATTTCCCAACTTCAAAACTTACTACAAAGGTACAGTAAACAAAATAAAGTGTTACTGGCATTAGAATAAACATTTTGACTAATGCAATACAAATAGCAGTCAAGAAATAAACTCTTACTATTACAATTAGGGTCAATTCATTTCTTTTAAAGATTTTATTTATTTATTTTAGAGACAGAGAGCGCAAGTGTATGCATAAGCAAGTGTGAGCAAGGGTGGGGCAGAGGGAGAGGAAGAGAGAGAATTTCAAGCAGACTCCATGCTGAGGCAGAGCCCCATGCGGGACTTGATCTCTCGACCCTGAGATCATGACCTGAGCTGAAATGAAGAGTCAGAAGCTTAACTAACTGAGCCACCCAGACACCCCAGAGTCAGTTCATTTTTGACAAGGACAGTCCTTCTTTTTTTTTCTTTCTTTTTTTTTTTTTAGAGAGAGGAGGGGAGGGGCAGAGGGAGAAAGAGCATCTTAAGCAGCACAGAGCCTGACGTGGGGCTCAATCTCAGGATCGTGACCTGAGCTGAAATCAAGAGTCAGATGCTTAACCAACTGTGCCACCTAGAGCCCCAAGTACAGTTTTTTCAACAAATGGTGCCAGGGAAACCAGATCTCTACATGCAAAAAAATAAAATTGGACCCCCTGCCTCACACCATATACAAAAATTAACTCAAAATGAATCCAAGATCTAAATGTAAGAGCTAAAAATATAAAACTCTTTATGTTTTCATACAGGGAAATCTTCAGGACCTCAGATTAGGCAATGGGTTCACATCTATCACACCAAAAGCACAAGCAACAAAAGAAAAAAATAGGTAAATCATATTTCATCAAAGATAAAATATTTTACACTTCAAAAGACACCATCAAAGTGAAAAGACAACAACAGAATGTAAGAAAATATTTGCAAATCATGTATCTGCTAAGTGACTTGTATCTAGAATGTATGGAGAATTCTTGTGACTGGATAATAATAAGACCACCTAATTGAAATGTAGCAAAAGATCTGAATAGACATTTCTCCAAAGAAAATACATAAGTGGGGACATCTGGGTGGCTCAGTGGGTTAAGCGTCTGCCTTCGGCTCAGGTCATGATCTCCAGGTCCTGAGACGGAGTCCCGCACTGGGCTTCCTAAGCAGCAGGGAGTCTGCTTCTCCCTCTCTTTCTCTTCCTCTGCCCCCACTACTTGTTCTCTCTCTCCCTCTCTCAAATTAATTAATTAATTAAATCTTTAAGGAAAAAAATGTACAAGTGGTCAATAAGCCCATGCAAATTTGCAGACACATGTTCATAGCAGTGTTTTTCCGAACACCCAAAAAGTGGAAACAAATCAAATGTCCATCCATGGATGAATGGACAAATAAAATGTGGATTCACGCAACTACACAGACGAACCTTGAAAACATTACACTCAGTGAAAAAGGCCAGACCCAAACAGCCATGTATTGTATGATTCCATTTATGTGCAATGTCCAGGATGGGCAAATCCATCCAGGCACAGATCAGCAGCTGCCTGGCTCAGGGTGTGGGCCAGGAGGAGGGGTGGGGAGTTACCACTCATGGATGTAGGGTTTCTTTTTAGGGTGATGAAAATGTTCTAAATGTGATTATGGTGAGGGTTGCATAACTCTGTGAATATACTAAAAATCATTTAACTATATACTTTATAATCATAAATTGTAAATCATACACCGTATGAATTATATCTCAATGAATTATATCTCAATAAAGGGCAGACTAGAGAGTCTGCCCTGTCCTGCCCTAAGGAGGCAGTTAATCATGGAAGGGTACCATAGAGCTGCCTTAACAAACCAAGTCCAGGAGAAAGAGTGGCAGGCCTCTGGTTTACCTGAGTTGTGATTCTAGGTCGGGGGAAGGTGTGGTCTTCTTATGGCCCAAGGTCCTCAATGTGGACACTGGAAACTCTGCAAAGTTCCCTGCTTCCCTCACCAGCTTTGTCTCCCACTGTTCCAGGACAATGAGGTCACCCAGACACCCAGGCTGCCCCTTCTTCCTATAAACCTCCTTTACGCAACTTCTAAACATCCTCCAAAACCCCATGCAGGTGTGGCTCTCCCCAAGCAGCTTCCCTGAGTCCCCAGAAGCAGGGCAGTTTGCCCACCCCATGCCTCCTCGGGTTCCCCAGCTCCGTGAAGACAGGTCTGCCTATCATCTCACATCACCGTCAATGTCACTGTTCCGTGATTCTTGCACCATGGGCTTTAAGTTCCGTGCGGGCAGAAGTCCTATTCTCTTGGCAGCTTCAGTATCCGCACACAGCAGGTGCTCAGCAAGGTGGATTCGATAGCCCACCAGGCCATTTTCCCAGCCTGAAGCTGGGCAGCCCCAGCTGGGACTCACAGGAGCAAGGAAGGATAAGCATCAAGGACAGGGAGAACAAGAGGGTGTCCAGTGGGTTCTCTTCCCCATCCTCTTGGCAGGTGCCCTCCATGCTAGTGGCCTTTTTGTCCTCCAGCTGCCCCTTCCAGGGACAGTTGTATAGAATCAGCAGACTCTTGGGCGCCTGGGTGGCTCAGTGGGTTAAAGCCTCTGCCTTCGGCTCAGGTCATGATCTCAGGGTCCTGGGATCGAGGGCCGCCTCGGGCTCTCTGCTCAGCAGGGAGCCTGCTTCCTCCTCTCTCTCTGCCTGCCTCTCTGCCTACTTATAATCTCTGTGTGTGTGTGTCAAATAAATAAATAAAATCTTAAAAAAAAAAAAAGAATCAACAGACTCTTGAAGATTGAGGAGCATTGGAAAGAAAAGAGGACAAGCATCCACCGAGCATTCACTGTGTGCAGGTACCGTGCTTGGAGCTCTCCCTATATTCTTTATTCCTCAAAATAAGCAAGGATCATTCTTGCTAAATGTTCCAGACTAAGAAGCATGCCCAGGATCACACGAAGAGCGAGGGGCAAGACAGGAATTCCAGTCTGGTCCTAAGAATTCTGCCTTCCTATTTCACACACAAAGTCCTCTTTTGGGATCTGTTATGAACCGCCCTTGTGCCCTGAGGGGGAAGATCACTCCTCTGGCCCCAGCTCCCCCCATTATAAAAAGAGGCGTCTTTCACTGTTGAATGAATGGTGGGATTTTAGACACAGGCAGGGGCACTGAATGTGCACGATTGCCTGGTACTTCTTAGAGCGCACACACACACACACACACACACACACACACACACGGAAAAGTCACCTCCTGCACCCACATCAAACCCAGCACCCAACACAGGAAGGGCCAGGGTATCGGTCACTTGTCAGGCTGGGCTGCTCTCACCTCTCTCCCTCTGAAAAGTGCACGGTGACTGCCCAGCTTCCCTGGGAGCCAAGCATGAAATCCAGAAAAAGCCAGGAATTATTATTATTATCATTATTAGTGTTATTATTGCATGTAAATTGTGCATGACTAACTCGGGAGGAGGGGCAGGCTTTCTTTTTCCAGATCCTGCAAACATCGGTATGATAATAATAAAAAAAAAATTATATGCTTGAAAACATGCACCCAGAACTGCCCTATGTTTTCTTCTAATTGTTCCCAGAGCCTCCAAGAGCCACATTTAAATAAAATGAAGCAATTATTTAGTCTGCAATTAAAGATCGCAGCGATTTATTTTTAAGTAAGAATATCATCCTCGGGGGGTGAACTGGCAAGAGAGGAGGACAGAAAGGGCCTGTGGCACGAGGTGGAGGCAGGAAGGAGGAACAAGAGGCTCAGGGACAGCCCGGTCCTACACGGGAGCAGCCACGGCTTGGGGGTGGAGGAGGGACGAGTGGTAAGAGCGGACAGGCAGGGGGAGCAGTGGATTTGCAAGAGGCTACCTGAGGCCTGGCCCCTGGGCAGCTCAAAAAGGGTGGGTGGATGGCTCCATGCCCTACAAAGCCCAGAACTGGCCCTCATCTGGCTCTAAGCTGTGCAACTCCGGTCTCCTGAAAGTGCTTACAAATGCTCCCCATTTAGGCCTCGAGCAGTGCCGGGCATACAGGAGGCTCTCTGCAAATCGTGAGTGACAGGTAGAGAAGCAGACTGGTGGTCCATGCCCTCACTTAGAAAGCCTGCACAAGTCAGGGCTCGGTAAGTGCAGCCTGAGAGATACAGCTCGGACTCCATGGGTCTTTGCTCCCTGGGAGTGGCTGCTTTGTCCCTGTGACCATCGAGGGGGCAGACTCTGACAGGCCGTTAAAACAGGCTAATAAAGGGTCTCGGATGAAACCCACCAGAGACGGCTGCCCAAAGGTCATAGTCATAGTCATAGCACCCTGCAGAGGAAAGCAGTGTGACACGGGGGCCCCGACAGGCCATGGGAGCAAGTACGTAGCTGGGGTGGAAGAATGGGGACAAGGTGTTGGATGTGACCTTGAGACTGCCCCCAACTCAGCTCGGACAACCCACACTCCTATTTGAAGCCTCTGCTTCATTGGCAGCTCCTCAGGAAAATCCCCCTGGGGCGCCACCCCTCTACCCCTGTTCTCTCCCGGTGATCGCTTCCTCTTTCCTCACATCTGTGTTTGGGGATGACCGATACTCACCCATAGAGACCCATACTCTAAGCTCCATGGGGGGGGGCGCAGGGACAGGACTGTTTTGCCCCATAATATTTGTCGAACACATGATCTATGGGTAGAGAGGCAAGGAGGGGGGCGGGGAGGGGAGAAGTGGCTCAGGAGGCAAGGCCAGGGCTGACTTTGGAGACAAGGACTCAGACATGCGATGCTCAGCACAAGACGCAGCCTGGAAATCTGGAGGCAGAGCTGCTGTCGCTTGCCTCTCTAGGTGGCTGGTCACCTTCTCACGAGAAAGCCTGGGAGCCATTTAGTGGGGAGCCATGTCACGCGGTGGGAGGCACTCTCCACACGGTGGGCCTCCTCCGGAGGGATGGGGAGCTCATCCCCTGGCCTCACAGCACTTCTGGGAAGGCAGAGGCTGGGGGGAGATGGGCTCTGAGGGTCCCACCCCATCTCCTTTTCCAGGGGCTCATAGCCACCACGGCACCAAGGTCAGGGAGGAAGGAGACCAAACAGGGGCATCTCCGCCCAGAGATGCAGAGCACCGGGTCCCAGGTCACACCAAATCCCAGCAGCAGAGCCCTGATGCTTTACAAAGGACTCTCACCTTCATCCCCCCATTCTGCATCTCACAGGGCATGCATTATTGTCCGCATTTTATAGGTGAGTAAACTAAGGCTCAGAGAAGATGCAACATCACGCTCAAGGTCACACAGGTTAAAAAAAGGCAGATCCAAGACACCTGCCCTGGAGAGAGGAGAGGCCGTGTGTGTCTCCAAGAGCGGAACAATCACCCCTTTAAAAAGCACATGAAAAATCAAGCGAGGAGAAGGCTGGACCTCCACAGAAAGAGAGGGGAACACAAAATATCTTTTTCTTTTCCCAGAATGGCAGCCTGTGGGAGCCTGCGGGGCCCTCACATCTGTCTCCTCATACAAAATGAAAGAGGTTTTGAAAAACAAGAGGGGCTATAATAAAGCATAGACTGTGCTGGACGCGGAGCTGTGCCCAGCGTGTCCTGTCACTGTCACCACCGTGGAGACAGCGGCCACGCTGTTCCCGTACCCAGGCTTGCCCCAACCCCAGGGGCTCTAGGAGAGGTGCAGACAGATGGACACAGGGGGCCCAGAGCCCAGCTGCGTAGGGCACAAGCCCAGAGCCGCAGCTCAGCCCAGGAGCCAACGGGGACTCACGCTCCAACGGGAGCAGTATGATTGTTTCTCCAAGCCCGGCCCCCATCCACAGGGCTCCTCGGGGCTCTCCCAGAAATCGGACTAGCAGTGGCTCTTAATGGGGCTGTGTTAGTTATCTACTGCTGCGTAACGAATCACTCCCGGGTTGAGCAGCTTAAAACGACGGTCATTTATAACCCTGCATAGTTTCTGAAGATCAGGAACCGGGAGTGGCTGGTGGGGGCTGGGGAGGTTCTAGCTCAGGGTCTCACATGACCCTGTCTGGCTGTTGACCTTGGCTGCAGTCAGACCAGAGCTGGGGAAGCCGTCCCCAGCTTACCCATCACGTGGGTGTATCAGGCCTCGATTCCTGCCGGCTGTTGGCTCGGGGCTACTGTCCCTCGCCAAGTGGGCATCTTGCTAAGGCTGCTTATGATGGAGTGACGGGCTTTCCCCAAAGCCAGTAACCCAAGGGCAAGAGCCCAAGACAAGAGCCATAGTCTTTTAAAGTTCCATCTCAGAAGTGACCTCTTCACTTTTGTCATTTCCTAGTGGTCACACAGACCAACCCAGGTACGGTGTGGGAGGGCGCGACAGGTGGGCGTGGATGGTGAGGGCCACCTAGGACGCGCTGCCATGGCCTGCCGCAGCCTTGTGGTTGAGACAATTCTCCACCGAGTGTGGCATCCCTGGCCCTGCCCCCTCAACGTCAGTAGCTCCCCCTGCCCCTCCCCTCCTTCCTCACTCTCTCTCCACCTCACACACTTCCAGAAGCTTCTCTGGAGTATTTCTTCTCAAGGAACCATGGGTTCCATGCCCTCGTGAGCATGTGATGAGAAAGTGGCTTTGGCAGGAATGCAGAAAACATCTGTAAAAGGGCAGAGGAGAACAAGCAGGATACGCAGGCTCACTCAGCCCTGAATTCACAGCCCGCCCCTTACGAACGGTTGTAAACAGGGGCAAGCCCTCTCTCTTCCTTCTTCAAGTTCCCGATCTGGGAAATGGGGATAATAAGAGCCAGCTCGCAGGGCTGTTGTGGGGGGTAAACGGGACGATGTATGCCAAGCACCTGGCACAGGGTAGGAGCTCAACAAACCACTGGGTTTGGCATGGAAATCAGGCTCCAGGCAGAAATCTGCTGTTTCTTTCTTGTCACTGTTTACATGGGACGCCATCGGCAGCAAGAAGTTTGAGCTTCCTGTCTGATGAATCAGGAAGCTCAAACTCTGTTCTTGGTTTTGGGGCAGTGGCTCTAAATTTTCCTGGCCCTCTACTCCCCTCGTTACAAGTTAGAAGAAACCGGTTTCCACTAGTTTATCCTTTCCAGTAATGCAATGAGGAGAAAGAAAGAAAGAATACAAAAGGCTTTTCGGGATATAAAGTTTGAGTGTAGCAGGCAGATTCTGTGTCTGCTGCATTTCAGGTCCCCATGGAGTTTGGCCACTTGGTCAGTAAGTACACACTGAGCGCCCACTATGTGCCAAGAATTCTAGCTTATCAGCCACGCCCAAAGCAGATCACAGGCTAAGGCCCTCAGAGGCTGGCACAGCAGCCATGGGCCTACAGAGCAGAGAACCATCCTTCTGAGAGACAGGCTGGTCCTCCAGGAGAAACTCCTGAATCGGGGGTACAGTATACCCGAGGTTTGCATTTAAGGTAGCATTTACTTTTCTTAAAAAGATGGTAGGCCAGCTCAGCCTCGGCGATATCCTCCAACCCAGCAGCCGTGCCGGTTCATTCGCTGGACCCTGGGAAGGCTTCACTGAGAGACACAGGCAGAGAGGGGTCTGTGGAGAACGACCTGGGCTTCCCACGTCAAGAAGGGTGAGCCAGGCCATGGGAGGGCGAGAGGAAAGGCAGGGGGATGAGAGACGGCGTGCTAGGCTCCAGGGACGGGGAGAAGTCTGACGGATGTAGGTATTTATTACACAGACAGCGAGGAGGCATGAAAGGTTTAAAGTCAGGGGGTGATACAATCAGATCTCTATTTCGGATAGAGGTGGAGAGAGATTGGAGGCACCAAAATCAGTTAGGAAGCAATTGCAGGCTGCAGGGGTGAACGAGGATGGCTGTCCGAACTCGCCACAGGTACTTGCTCCATAGAAGCTTATTGTTGAATGATTGTGTGTGAGTACACATCCATACCCAGAGACACTGCATGTCCTGTTCTAGAACAGGGCCGTTCCAAGTGGCACCTATTCATTGCTTCTCCACCCACACACTCCGCACCCCCTTTCCACCTCCTGCCAGGCCCCAGCCATTCCTACCTTCTGGGGACTTTTCTGGCTAACATCTTCCTCATCTCCCAAACAAAATGAAACCTATTTTGCATTCTGGGTCATTCCCTCCCTACAAAGAATTTTGTGGGCCTAGCAGTAATTAGCTCCCTGTTTCTCCAGTCTTCTGTCGGATGCTGACTTCAGCCAGACCCCTCTGGCTGACTTCAGCATTAGTCACACGATGTCAATGTCAACCACACTTCATCCTCACCTGCTACGGTGTGCACACGGGTTTCAGTGCACACTTGGTCGCACATACACGGCTTACATCTCTATAAAAAAAGCACCCACACGTGGAGGCATAAAAATACGGACTGTCAGCCTTCTGCTCATTCCGCCGGGCTTCCGGGGCCAAAGCCTTGGGTTGCCTGAGCATCCTGTCTGGCTCTGCAAGGATTTTCCTGGGGACCAGGGAAGGAGTTTAGCACAGGCCTCTCCTAGGCTAACTTCCATGACCTGTTGAATGCCCCAGTGAGGATTAACCTCGTATAATGACATCTCGGTTTATGGAGCACTGACCTCGTCGGCTACCAGGTACCAGGCAGGGGTTGGTACCTGCAGCAGTCCCTCATCCTGCATCTTGGTCCTTTTTATGCTAAGAGATGATGGAGTGCATTGTCACATCCTAAAAGGAGAAGACTGTAAGAGTCTCCCAGAACATACCTGCAGCCCATACCTGGAGCAGAAATGACCAACTAAAAACACACTAAGCACTTTTCAGACAGCTTCTAGCCCTCCCACACATGTCGTCTAAACTGATCCTCCAAACAGTGACCCGAGGTACAAAAAGCAGGTGTTTCCACTCCCAATTGATAAGGAGAACGAAGATTCAGAGAGCTGAGGTGACATGTCTAAGCTGATGGCACTAAGAGCCAGAAAAGGGACCTGAACCCTCCTGGCCTCCTGTCTCCCACTGCACAGGTTACCATGAAAGATGAAGCCAGGACAGTGGTTCTCAAATGTGGTCCAGGATCAATATCACCTGAGAAATCGCTAGAAATGCAAACTCGAGGACCCTGTCCCAGATCTACTGAATCAGAAACTCTGGGGGTGGGATCCAGCCATCTGTGTTTTAACAAGCCCTCCAGCTGACTCAGATGTGCACACAAGTTTGAGAACATGACCTAGGACGTGGAGAAGACTAATGAGATATAACAGATAAAAGGACTTTAATCCCACAAAGCCTGCATATCGACAGGGAGTGCCTGGGAGCAGGTGGTGGCTGCCTACTTCAACTGCACACAGCGTGAGCCCTCTCACTGAAATTAACCTTAGTTATCCACTAAAACCCCCAGTATATACTCTGGACTCTGTGCATGGTTATTCAGGTTGTGCACTGCACAATTCAGAAGGGACAGTGTCCCCAGAGACGCGCTGCCAGCCATTAGTGGTAGTCATGCTTATGGGTCTCATTCGATGGCTGCAAAACTGAAATTGGCCAGAAACAAGATGAGAAGGTAGACTCAGCATCATCACATACTTACAACCTTTTGGTTCTAATTCTAGAGCCCCTGGGCTCCTCACCACAGACCCAGTACCAACCCGCTCTATGATGGCACGTCTCAGTCTATACACTGATCTGTCTGCTCAGACAGCCTGAGCACACAACCATCCCCTTAGGAGTTCAGGGGCTGTGATATGGACCAGTCTAGAGGAACCAGTGAGTAAAGATTCGCAAAAGGGATGCTTTTAACAACCAAAGTGAGACAGAGAGAGAACAGGCTGCCTCGGGAGGGAGAGGAAGAGTCAGGCAGAGGCTGAACAATTACCCATAACAGGGGAGAACCAGGATCCTTGGACGTATTTTTAAATCATGGAAGTAGTTCTGGGCAATGTTCATGGTTAACCCCATTCTACTGATGAGGAAAACTGAGGCGTGGAAAGCATAGAGAACTTGCCCTGGGTTGTACAGCCAGTAAATATCAGAGCCAGAATTTAGCCTGGGGCCTGGCTCCAAAGTTCATACTCTTTTGCCTTTGTCATCCCACATCTAATGCTTTGGTGACCAACTCTCCCAGCTTGTCTGTGTCAGGAGTGAGGCGGCGGCTCTGAGGACATGAACTTCCCAGCGCTAAAACCGGCAAAGTCCCTGGCAAAAACTGGAATGAAGCACCCTAACACCGAGAGTCTTCCTTTTTGGGGTCTGGCAGGACGCCATTCCCTGTCCCTCTCAACGACCCCAACCCTGATCAACGGACCTCATTACTGATGCTGAAAACGCCTGCCAGCCGCACCCTGCCCGGCTATCCTGGGAAAAGCTCGTGCCTGACACGTGTGCTCCCTGTCCTTGTCACTTCATCTCCCCTTGATCCCGGCCACCTCACAACTGTTGAGAAGAAACTGTTGGTCCCAAGAAAGCAGCCAGCCCTTGCCGTGGCCGGCCTGTCCTGAGCCTCCCTGACTCCAAGAGCACGTCCTTATCGTTCAAGAAACGAGGCCCGCCGATCATCACAGCCGAGCATGCTGGCGTGTCCCCGTGAGCGTGCTGAGGGGGAGTCCGGGGGGCTCCACCAGGAGGAGCTGCCCGTGGGGTGTGGCTCAGCCGGCCTGAGGCCAGGGGTGTCCCTGGGAACTACACTTGGGCAACTGCAGGCACCCCCAGTGGGCCTCCTGGTCCAGACGCAGACCCCCAGCAAGGGAAAGCAGAAGCCGGTTGCCCAGCACCTACTGTGCACTAGGAGCCTCTTCTCTGTGCTCTTATTCATAGACATTCTCAACAATCCTGGAGGTGCAAGCTTTTTTTTTTTTTTAAAGATTTTATTTATTTATTTGACACAGAGAGAGAGATTCCAAGTAGGCAGAGAGGCAGGCAGAGAGACAGGGAGAGGAGGAAGCAGGCTCCCTGCCGAGCAGAGAGCCCGATGCGGGCCTCGATCCCAGGACCCTGAGATCATGACCTGAGCCGAAGGCAGAGGCTTCAACCCACTGAGCCACCCAGGCGCCCAAGTGCAAGCTTTTGACAGAGAGGGTGTGCCGTTCCTCAGAGACCTGTGCCTCCCCTTTCATGGTGTGAACTTGCTGCTGGCAGCGGGGGCCCAGCAGGGGGGAGGGAGCTTCTTTTCCCAGACTTCCTTCCGTCTCGGTGGGAGGTTCTGGCCCGTGGATGGGATGTGTGTGGAAGCCCTGAATGCAGGCCCTGGGCCCAGCCTCCCCAAACCTCCCACTTCATCCTCCACCGTCTCCCTCTTCTGCTCTCCACCTCTGGTTACTAACGTCCAGTGCCACGCTGAGGGAGCAGGTCGCTAAACACAGGGAAGCCCGGGTTAGTGTGGATCCCTGGACGACCGGGGGAGCCGGCCCCCGCCACCTACCAGAGTCTCCGTGAGCAAGAAATAAATTATGTTAAGCCACTGAGATTTGTTTTTTTTCTATTAAAACAGATTGTGTCACCTTAATGAATACAGTGTTATTCCCACTGACAGACAAGGAAAAGGCACAAAAATGCTCGAGACTTTCCGAAGAACACGTGGCAATTAGGGAAGCTGGCTCCCCAGGTTCCTCTGCACAGGGCATGCTCCCTGGGGCCAGGCCAGGCCAGCCCCCCCGCCCCGCTGAGGCCGTGGGCTTCCAGACTCGGTCCCAGGGCTGCCCCTGGACACGTCAGCCTCCCCAGGAGGCCGGGAGAGCCGCCTGCATCCTGAGGGATGCTGGGGTTCACTCCACATCAGCCCCACACTCCAGACAAAGCCCAGGCTGGCTTTAATGTCGCTTCCTTCTCATCAGGGAAGGCAGAGTGGACCATGGGCCCCCAGGGTGTGGTCCTTACTGGGTGGTCAGGTTGATACTGCTCCCAGGCTGCTGAGGGGAATACCCTGGAGGAAACAAAAGGCAGCATCGTGTCTCCTCGGCACCAGCTCCTTGACCGTGGGTCTTTGGAGGGGGACCCAGCCTGCAGTTGGACAACAGCACCCTCTCTCCTACTGGTCTCGCTTCTAGAAGCTTGCACCTAGGAAGCTCTCAGGATGCATGCTGAGGAATTATAAAACCCAATGAAAGGGCTTACCCCAAGGTCCTACAGTGCATTCAAGGGAAAGACTGAATTTCCTAGATTCCTAGGTCCTACCCTCTTGACTCCCAGTCTAGTGACCACGGGAGCTCATTTGCTGACACAGCTAAGTAAATATATTGTGCCAGAGGCCCATTTTGGGACTACAGGGGCTCTGGGGCTCTCCTGGGGCCCCACCTCAAACCCGGCTGTGGGACATTCCAGCTCCCTAACACAGGAGTCTCCAATGCTCTGAGAAAGAGCAAGGTCAAGTCTGTCTGGTGACATGCTGGGCTTGGAGGGAGTGAGGCGGCTGGGCGGAACATGACCACTGGGAAGACAAGGTGGGGCAGCTTGGTGAGGGAGCCAAGTCAGCCTCCAGGGGCTGTGCCCTGTGCATGCACCCAGTTCCCGCCTGCCATTTACCAACAAACATGTGCTCCACGCGGGCCAGTTTATCCCTTCAGCCCCAATTCTGTCTGCAGAGTCAATATGTTTGGATCAGAAAAAAAATATCTGGAGAAGGCCGCTAGGGGCAGGGGAGGGAGAGGCCAATCTTGTCTCTGATCAAGAACGGGCTCTCTCGAATCCAGCCTGGGCACACCAAGGCACCCCTATCAGACAGCAGTGATAAACACAAGGGGAGCTGGGTTACCTGTGACGCTGTGGCCTCTGCCCCACCCCTACCCCCGGTCTCCAGAGTGTCCCTTCTGGGAGTGCATCTACCGAAGTGGTCACTCCATTCTTCTTCCCTCCTTCCATCCATCCACCCATCCATCCATCCCACCCAGCCACCTGTCCAGCAAGTATAGAGAATCTGCTCTGGGCCAAGCCCTGTGCAGGGTGTGGGAATACAGAGAGAAATAAGACCTGGTTTCTTACCCCCAAGGCACACACAGTCTGTAGGGGAGACAGACAAATAAATGAGCAATTAGAGCAAGGTCTTATGTAGCACAGCCGAGGAGCAGACCCGGAGGAAAGCGGTGAGAGAGAGTAGGAGACAGGCCCAGAGGTGGAGGAGGAGCCTGGACGGACACCAGGCTCCTGGTTCGGGGTCACCCTCCTGGAGGCCTGTGGAACAGCCTTTCTGCACGCACGCACACACACACACACACGAACGAGCACAGACCCGGAGGCCAGCTGGGACCAGCGTCTGCCCCAAGCCTCCCAGATATGCTCAGTTCTGGATATCTCTCCAAACCTATGTGCCTCTGGGGTCCCTGTCCTCCCAGGGAGCCCACCATTTAGTTTCTTGAGATGTAGGGTGCTGAGTGGACTCCCACACCTTGGAGCCACCTCATCTCCCGCTCCCTGGCATAACCACCTGTGTGGCCCTGGCCTGAAGCCCAGCAACTTCCGTGGGCTCACTCGCTGACCCTCCAACAAGGCTCTGCCTCCCCTTTTCTCATTTAATTTAGAGCTTGCTGGGAAAGAAACACCTTGTGCTTATCCTCAACAATTAATCCTGAGCAATTAACTGGCAGAATTTAATATCCATAAACACACCGGCTGCCTGCTTATGTGGCCTGCAGGGATCATATCCCCAGACCTGTGCGGGGAGAAGGTGGCCTCCCCTCCCACTCTACCCCACAACGTAAGACAGCTCTTCTGTCAAGTGCTGGCTCCTTCTGTCTGTCACCTGGAGCAAGACTATTTTTTCATCTGAAAAATAAGTGCCTTGATCTGAAAAATGGGCATAATCCTACTTCCGGTCAGGGCTTTGCTATTAAAAGATGAGCACTTCCCCCAGTCCCGGACACCTAATAAGAGAGAACATTTTTGCTCATCATGTGCTACGTGCTGCTCAAAGTTGTTCCCCTGGGTAATCTCAATGAAAGCTCATGGCAACCCTGTGAGGTAAGTACGATTATTATCTTCATTTTATAGATAATGCTCAGAGAGGTTAAGTAACTTGCTTGAGGTCACACAGTGAGTGGCTGAGCTGGGATCCAAACCCAGACAGTCTGGCCCCAGAGCCCAAGCTCCGGACCACCACAGCATACTGCCCAAAGGCAGGGCCGCTCAAACCTTAACGAGGTGTTAAATGCAGATTCTTTCCCAGTAGCACAGGGTGGGGCCTGAGATTCTGCCCTTTGGACAAGTCCCAGGCCGTGCAGGTACCTCGCCAGGTACCTCGCCACCTCTTTCCCTTTCTTCTCTTACAGAAAGACAAGCTTTACAAGAAACCCGGATTCCTGGGATTTCTGAGTTGGAAGGAACCCTGCCAATCCCTTAGTCCTCCTGCTCGGCATCCCACCAGGCTTGTGGCCGCCGGGTGTTCCCTCTACTCTCCCATGAGCCCCAGCCATGGGTCCTCCTAGTAACCGGGAGGGGGCCACACCAACCACACCCTCTGTCCCTCAAGTGCATCCCATTCAGGCCTGAGCCAGGTTTCGATTCTCGACAGGGAGAACATTAGGAAACCACTGGGGGTAAGACACAGTTCTCGAGTGCACGTGAAAGTGAAGGAATTCACCGAAACAAAGCAGGTCAGCTGTGAGATAAACAAGCCCTGCACCCACCTTGACCCCCAAGGGCCGGCTGGCTGAACGAGAGGAGGTGCAGAGGGCCCAGGACCAGGGGCGGCCGGACAGCCGCAGCCATCAATGCCCAGGACAACAGCAACCTCCCGGGGCAAACCTCACAGGCATCGTGGGGAAGAGGAGAGGCCCGGCTGGAGCCGGCATGCTGCACGCTTCCATTTGCATGACGTTCAAGACCAGGCAACACTAATCCATAGTGACAGGCATCAGGAGGGTGGTCACCTTGGGGGGTGGGAGGAACAGCTGGAGGGACACACGGGAGGCTCTGGGGCGCTGGCGAGATTGATTGAGGGGTCGCTACACGGGTGTGTTCATTTTGTCAAAATCCACTGAACCGTACACTGGAGGTCTGTGTGCGTTTCCGCACGTATGTTATACCTCATTAAAAAGTCAACTAAACACACACACACACACACAACCTGGCTGCAAAACAAAAACAAAAGAAAACAAAACCAGGGTAGGCTACCAAGGGAGTCGAGGCTGCTCCACCCCAGGGAGCGCTCCTCCCCTGAAGGACAAGGTGGGGCAGCCCGGGGACAGGGATAAGGTAGCAATAATCCTACCACCCTCTGTCCTTTGCCTGGAGGCCAGATCAGCACCGGCTGGGGGAGCCCTCCCCGCCCCCGCCCTCCCTGCTCCTGCACCCATGTCTCCCATGCTTTTTCACCAGGGCCATGGGCTGTGGGACGTCGGTACCCAGAGAGACTCACGGCACCCCAGGAGTGGCCCCAGCATCCCCCCTCCCTTCAGACAGGCCAGTTCCTAAGTGGCTGGTCTTCAGCCTCATGCTGCTATGTTGGCTGAGCCTGCAGAGTCTTAACTAGGCTTCCTAGACTCCAATCCAACTCCGGATTATTCGTGTGCCTCCCGGGGCAAGCCCCTTAATTTCTCTGTGCCTCAGTGTCTCCCTCTGTAATATGGGGATAAGTCTCTCCCTCTGTAGTATGTAAAAAAAAAAGCACCCTGCTCATAGGTTCTCCTGAGGATGAAGGGAATTAACATATGATAGAGCTTAGAATAGTGCCTGGCCCACAGTAAGTGCTGTGGAAGTGACTCCTTACACTCTACATTTTGCAAATGTGCTAGGGACCTCAGATATGGGCATTTGGGAGCAGGCCTGAGGTCAGGGGACAGGGACCTGTGCCTGGTGCCGGGGCTGTCTGCGGCTGGCTGTGTGGACGAGGGCTCTACAGCTCCCTCTCTGTGCCTCTTGCCTGGTCCCAGGCCCTGGGAAGCACAGGGAAGCACATGGTAGCTATGGAAGGGCTCAGAGCCCTCAGGAGAGAGGCCGGGCTCCACAGATCTGAGCCATCCTCCCCACTGCTGTGAGAGACCGCTTTCTGAGACACTCATCTGACTGCACTCGTCAGGACCCCTTGCAGCTTTGGGCATGCCAGTGGGCACCACTGGGAGGGTGCCCTCTCCCTCCTCGAGACTCTGTCATACACTGTCCCCATGGCCAGGACCCACTCTCCCAAACTACTCCTCACCTGGCAAACTCCTGCTCCTGCTTCAGCACTCTGGTGACCTGACCTCCCACGTCTTCCATGGAACCTCCCTAAGCCAGCCTGGCCCCCCTCTCAGGGCTCCTCAGCCCCTGGGACATTCCTCCAACGTAGCCCATAACAACACTGGGTGGAAACCTGTGCTCTGGAGGTCTGCCCTGCACCCAGTACATGAGACATGAATAACAGAATGAGGGAATCCAGTCCAGGGGCCACCCAGGCCACACTGCCCCCCCCAACCCCAGGGCCCAGATGCCAGGCTCCCCGCCACCCTCTGCCCACGCTTCCCCCTTCCCGTCCCCGAGTCCAGGCTCACAGTCACACTGTCTCTACTGCCGCTCCCCGCTGGGGCCCCACCTTCAAACCCTGACCTTCTGCGAACACGGGGCCTTCTCTCCACAACAAGATAGGCACCACCTAGGTTTTGTTTTGTTTTTTTTTAGCACCAGTCCCAACCCCTAAGTCCCAGAAGGGAGTTTCTTCAAATTCAAAGTACTCCCTCGATGGGATCCCGGCCTGGGCCTGCTGCTCACGGCGAGCAGCCTTGGTTGTCCTGTGGCCTGGGGGACCAGCGGCCAGTCAGTGGGTACACACTGTCCTCTCTCCGTCCCTCCTCACACGTGTGCCAACAGTACAACGTGAAGGGCAGGACTGTAATTCCAGAGGACTCCGTGAAGACCCATCCTACTCAGAAAGAAGCACACAAACGAATAAAAACGGCAAGGCCCAGGCCTGAGGCCACCATGGCGGCCCCACAGCAAACTGACGGCGGGAGGTGGGGGTCTAGCTCCGTCATAGAACGCAGCAGCTCTGCAACCCTGGACAGACCATCCGGGTCTCCAGACCTCAGTTCCCATTGCTAACACGGACGGGGAGATGCCACGTAACGCTGTAGCGTGTGCGGAATGCAGTACTTCGTGGAGCAGAGTTTTAGTTAAGCTGCCCAACCCTTGCCCTGAGCATCCAGACGAGCCTAGGTGCTGAGGTCAGAATGAAATCAAGGTGATCAGAGGCCGGGGATCAGGGAAAGATGCCGTCACAGGGTCATAAGCCACCAGATCCTCAGAAGGAGAAGGGTCGTGAGCCTTGCCCCCTGAAGTAGGCTTCCCTTCCAGGAGCCCCTAAAATACCCGGAAGAACACAGGCTTGGTGGGACCCAGACCTGTTGTGCTAGCTACAAGCTGTGTGACCTCTGGCAAATGATTTCACTTCTCTGAGCTTACTGCCTCCTGGGCAAAACAGGGTCAATAAAACCTTGATTGTGACTTGTAAAAAAGTGAACACAGAGCAAGAGTATCTGGCACACAGTAGAGACTCAGTAAATGGTAACTAATATTATCAGCATCTGGCCCTGCTTTGGACACACACAGTAATGGTGAATTCACTACCTGGGGAGTGAATCTAAGCCACGGCTTGATACTTAGAAAAGTCCCAGTGACACTAAGCCGCCTCTATCCTTCCCATCACGTTTACCCACAGGTCCTCGTTCTGCCTCTTGGAGCTTCCTGGAACCAGCCCGCTCCCCCTTCCTTGTGTAGCATCCCCAACACTGGAAAGTAGGCAGGAATCCTGTCTCCCCAAATCTTCTCACCTCCAACCAACCAGGCCAGTTCTACCAGCTTTTTCCTAAGACCTACCCCTCCCTGCGCACAGACCACCAGCACCCTGCAGGGAGCAGCCCAGGTCGGAGCCCGTTCCAGCTGGTACTCGGTGCAGGCCCAGGCCCTCTCTCCAGATGTGGATTGGAAGACAAGGGGGCTGGAACTCCAGGCTGGAAGTGTTGCTTATAGCCCGGCCCAGCAACTATGCTGTTACCTGGAGCTTAGATGCCCTGCTGACACCTGTCAGGGAAACCAACTACCTGGGGAGGCAGAAAAGGGGCTGCCCCATCTCTCCCACCTCAGCCGCCCTCGATCAGGACAGGCCACTAGAATGCTGCGGGCAGGGGCTGGCAGACAGGAGCCGGGCCAGGAGGCTCCAGTGGGCTCTGCGGTCCTGCAGCCCAGAGCTGACCTATGACAAAGGCCTTGCAGGGGTCCTGTGGGCTGGAGGGAGGGGTTCTATGGTATTCCTCTCCCGTGCAGGCAGAATGCCCCCATTCCCTGAGAGGAGCCTGTGCCCAGGGATGCAACTGAGGGAAGGACTAGGCCCAGAGCTACGGCTTCCTCCTCCAGCACCCTGTACCCTGGTTCCCTGGTCTCATCTGGGCCAGATGGGGCATGAGCCAGGACGAGGGCCTGCAAACATGCCGGGGACCAGATGCTGCTACAGAGCTGTGCCTTCCCAGGTAAATAAATTACACACCAAACGCAAATAATCTGCTGCCTGCCTCGTCCCATTCGGAGGGCGCCCGTACACAGGAATGAGCCCTCCTCTGAGAAGTGGCTTCTATCCTTGGTTTGGGGGGTGGGGGGAAGGGCTGGCACTTACCCCGCGCCTCCAGTGCTCCGTATCTAACAGCCTGGCCATCTCAGGTCAATGGCTGGAAAAGGAACTTTATAAGCACTCTGCTGAGAGGGCAGTGGAGAGCGACAAGCAGACCTTAGCCCTCAGAACTGGCCCACCTGCTGGGGAGGAGGTGGCGGGGGACCTGGATCCTGGGAGAGCTGCAGCCGAACCCAGCCTGCCAGTGGGGGGCTTCCTAATGGGCTGGGAGTCAGTGAGGCTCTGCCGATGGCAGGGAAGTAGAGAGCTGCGGGAGGGCCCCAGCACACAGCGCAAAGCAGAGGATGCCAGGAGCTCTCCTTCAGCCGGGAGAGAGCTGAGGTGAAGTCCAAGGACTGACCCACAGGAGGTGCTGGAAGAGATGACAGGAGGCTGTGCAAACCTGAGCTCCGGTGGTCCTTCATGACAGAGCCCCAGGCCAGCGGGGACCCTGGGCAGGGGACATGGACACATAGGGCGACAAGCCTGGTTCCATGTCATGTATCATGATTGGATCTGACTGACAAGAGGCACTGAGGAGGGACAGCTCAGAGGCTTGCCTGTGATTCTCCCTTTGCCCCCAACAAGCCATGTGACCCTTCTGGGCCTGGGGTTCTCACCTGGGAAATGTGGGTGCAGGGGCCTTTGTGCTAGCGGAGAGAGAACATGGAGGAGTCATCCTTCTGTAAGAAGTGGGGACAGCACTGAGGGGACCCATGCTCAGGACACCCGAAGCCTTCAGGGGCTTTGTCGTCCTCCTCCTCGACCCCTGGCTCCCCCACGCTGCACACCCTGGCACTGCCCTTACTCTTCACGGAGGGGAATGGGAAGGGCTGGTCTGGGCGAGTAGACACCCATCTCTTTGCTGGGCCCAGGGCAGAGGCGGTGTAGGGGGACTGGCCCTCCAGCACTTTCAGTCTCTACCTCAGATAGTCAATTATGAGGGTGATCACATTGGGGAACTTTCAATGGCTTGAGACCAAGAGCCTCAGAGAAACTGTCAGCTACTCAAAGGCGGTATCTGTGGCCACATGTGCTGGGCTAAGAAGGGTAAACAGTGCCCGGTAAACATTGACCAAGGGGCTGCTGGGTGTGTCTGCTCCGCCAAGTTCATGGACTCGCACATGCATACCATCTTCCCTGGGGTAAGCGACAGAGGGACGAAAGAAAACAGAGTGTCAGCCTCTGTGCTCCTCCTAATCCCAAAGTAAAGCCTCTAAACGAAAGATGCCTGTTGGGGAGTCAGGAGACGGGTTTCCATCCGATCCGGGAATACCTCGAGCAAATGAGCGGAACCACGTAATTTCTGACAATACCTGACTCAATCAGCCGGGTTGGAGAGAGATTGTACAACCATCCAGCCCAGCCCCTGGCCTCTGAGGGCTTATGCTCTATGAAATGGCAGCAGGCTCACGTGGGCTGGACGGGAGCGGGAGGGTGGTCTGGTTTCCTTGAACCTGCCGGGGGGATGCTCCCTCCCAGGGCAGGGTCCACGCGGTCTCCACCTCGGCCTTCAGCCTCCGCCTTCTCGGGCTCCCTGTCTAGGCCTAGTGCTTTTTTGGTGCTTTCCAAGGTTTCCATATGGGGGAGGCCAGAGGCTGAGGGCGGGGGCCGGGGCCGCCCATGCATGCGTGTTTGTGTGTGTTTGTGTGTGCGCAGGCGTGTTGTTGGCACGGACGTGACTCTGCATTATCCAGGCCCGTAATGAGTCCTCATTGCAATGGGTTTGATGGAATAATTATATTCTGGAAAAACTGCAGGAAACTGCGTCCCACTTCTTAAAGGGCAGGATCATCAAACATTTGTGCTACATTATTTGCAGTCACACCTTCTGCCGCATCTGCTCCCTTAAAAAAAAAATCTCCAACTCCAATCTGATCTGAATATATAAATCTGAATTATCACAGCAAAGGCGATATGCTCACACCTTTTTTTCCTTTTTTTTTTTTATCTGTTGCCATGGTGATTAGATAAAATTCACGCCAAGTCTCCAGGGAAGGATGGAATCATTTCAGACAGTTTCTCACCCCTCTCAAGCTACTTCTCCTTGTAACATGCCTGGGCACCATCTCTGAGCTCGGGCAGGAAGACAGGCAAGAGTACAAGTCGCCACCTCTTTAGGAAGCCATGGATGAGCAGAGGAAGGAGGTCTTCTTTCAGAGGTGCTTTCAGGCCAAGCAGGGCCCTGAGCCACAGAGCCAGCCACGTGTCCTCAACTCAACAGCTTCCTCGGCAACCCTAGAAGCCACCTGGGTGGGGGAGATGGAGGCTCAGGGGGGCAACAGACAATGCCCTTGTTCAAGGTCAAGGCAACAGAAATTGCAGAAATTGACCCAGGGCCGTAGCTCTGCCCTCCCCAAGTAGAGCTAAGCAAGGAAAGAGGTTTTCCTCCAAAAGGAGAGTTTCAACCACCAGCACCAGGTCTGCATCTGGGTCCACTTTCCATCAGGGCTTCCGTGGGCTGAGATTCTCACAGGGGCTAATTATCAATGGATGTCATTTATTTAAAGGTTTTGCAAAAAAGGCATTATTGACCTAATTGTTATTTAACACCACCCGTTCATAAACCTCTGCTGCGTGCGTGTACGCGTGTGGGACTTAAACCATCCGGAGTACATTACAGAAGGCAGAGTCTGCCTTCCTCACACAAGCCTTCTCATTTTTATCAAAAGTCCCAATTCCAGGGTAGGGGAGACAGGCACTCGGAGGCCCCTTTTACTGAAGCCTCAGGGAACTGAACTCAACGCTTGTAAAAGCTGAGAGTGGCTCATTATTAAAGCCACAGCTGAGCAAAAAGGGGAGCGCTCTGTCAGCCCAAACCTACAGGGTGGGACCATAATTTGTGTTTATTTACTCAGTGGCTCGCATCAGGGTCTCATTAGAAGTCCCACAGAGAAAGAGGAAGGGGGTTGAGGCTCAACAGTTTTAAGTGTACCTCTCAGCAGGGTTTTACCCCAGGTGAGTTAGGAGAGGGTGCCCTGGAGGACAGGAGAGGAGGCTGGATCTAGCAGAGGGCTCCATTCAGACCCCTCCTGGCCAGCATACATTGAAAAAATGGACCAAAGCAGGTCACTGGGACAAAAAAGACCTCTTTGAGTATGAGCCAGAGGATGTGTCTTGTCAGTTCCCCACCGGGACTAGGACACGCAGCAGAGTAGCCCAGGGAGATGACGGGGTCTGGGGACCAAGACACTGTGGTCTGCTCGAGGCTCTGTGGGAGCCTGCTGAGGACGGTTTCCTCCTCTGGGTCTCAGTTTCCCGCTCTGATGGGCGGAAGCAGCACCCTATTCCTGTCAATGTGGGGAAATGCTGCAAATGCTAACGTCAGGAGTGAGGAGGACCCCAGGGAGACCGAGCAGGTCCCTCCCCAGCCTGGCCTGGAGCACACACGGTGGTGAGCCAGTGAGAACAGCCGTCCCAGGGAGCTGGGACCCCAGGATGGTGGCAAGGGGTGGTGGAAACACAGTGAATGACAGGGGCATCCCGGCTGTGGGCCGAATCCTGCCCAGCACTCCTTAGCTCCCCACGGCTCCCCACCTCGGGCAATGCAACCTCTCTAAGCCTGTTTCCTCGAATGTAAAATGGGAATAAATTGAAAACCTACCCCACAGGGTTGTTGTCAGCTTTAAATTGTATGATGCTTATAAAACATCGAGCATAGTCCCTGGCATATAGTGAAGTCTCAATATGTGGTAGCTGAGATGGCGGTGACGATGGTGATGATGGTGATGACGGTGGAGAAAAACAGGGTGACATCATTTTAGCAGAAGGTGATGCAAAACAGCACCAGCTCGGGAGTGAGGAGATCTGTGGTCTAGCTGTCTGCCGTGTTTTGGGGCATGTCACTTCATCTCTGAACCTTGTTCTTCATGTATAAAATGAGAGCCTACTCTGTTACGAGCTTGTGCAATAAGTCTTATTCTCCATCCTCAAATGAGAAAAAGTGGGCGTCAAGAAGTCAAGCTCTAGGAGTTGCACAAGATCATGGATTAGTTGGTGACTGAGCTAGGATTCAGACCCCAGGGGAAGAGCGTCTCCCTGGGCTTCCACACAGCAATAACCACCGAGGTGACGTGTGTACACTTTTGTTGGTGTTCAAGTGTGACACATGGCTAAGTTGCTGGGTTTTGGCAACAGTCGTGAGAATCACCTTGAATTGGCAGCAGAGACCAGTAACATCGTGGGGCTTAGAAGCTGCTGCTGCTCACCCTGCCTGCTGCCAGAAGAGAGACAGGAGGCCAGGGAGATTATTCTAGAGAGCCTGGTCCTAGTCCCAGCTCTGTGACTAATTATAGGACTCTGGACCAGATTACCTTCGAGTCCCCCTCCCAGTAACTAAGCCTCTGTGATTCCAAGATTCATTCACTGGGCTCCAGGTGAAATAGACACTGTTTGCAAAGGAGAGGCTTAGATCCGACCTAAAGACACCTAAGGGAGATGGGGGAAGGCAGGACCACCAGGAATGCACAGAACCAGCTGAGAAAGATCCTTAGTCCTTTCCCTTTAAGAGGAGCAAAGATCCCTGACTTCTGGATTAGGCTGTGCAAGCCAGGAAGGGGGAGGGGGCAGAAAAGCCCCCTGAGTCTAGAGATTCAAAGGCACCCTGCCCCTGTGTGATGCAGAAATTCTTAATTGGAGCTGTGCGTGCAACCAGCACCGATCACTCCATGATGTGCCTTTTTGAAGCACAGAAGGCAGCCCTTCATTAAATCCGACACCAGGGAATTAATTCACCTCACTGCCATCACTCTGTCTCCGTCATCCTCTCCCCTCCACAGCCATGGCTCCTTGATCTTTCCCACCTTCGTGTCGAAAGTTCTCCTTGAGACGGGAAGCTTCCCCTGACTGTCACCTGCGCTACGACTATATCATGGGCCAGGACCCCGGGGGGCAGAGGCAGGCACGGGTGTATGGGTAGGTGGGCGGAGAGATGGCTCAACACACATACACTGCCATACGGAGAGGAAGGAAGGAGCACGGGCCATGATGGATCCTTCTCCACCACCAGCAGAAGGAGGAAAGGTTTGAACGCTGATGATGACAGCTAACCGGCTCACCCCCTTTTAGCTATTCTTGACACAGTGACTTTATAACTGAAGGCCCCTCGGGAGGCATCATGGGAAGACAAGGGAGGGAGGAAAAGAGAAGGGGCTGCAGGGAAGCCACCCGGGCCACTCTGCATTGTCACGGTGCTGCCTCACCCACAGGAAATGAGCTTCAAACCGCCCCCTCAAGGACCTACAGCTACCTTCCTATCTACCTGTGACATTCCAAGGTTCCTCCGGACTCCGAATTGGGTGACACCCTCCCCCCCATGCAGAGATGGGGCAGGAAGATCCTCACTACCACCTGCAGGGACTGGTCACCCCCCATCATAGACGATGTCCTCCTTTTGCCCCGGATACGCCAAAGCAATATTATCTATGTTCTACCTGTGCTGAGAAGTGCAAACAGTCAGGAAGCCCCACCCTGGGGGCACCCGACTCTGAGATCTGGGGGTCCAAGGAAACAATGCCTCCAAAGCCGTCAATGGCTTGCAGTGTAAGTCACCGGGCAGTGCTAAAGTCTGGTTTCTCTTTCTCCAAGGAGCCCCCAAAGACTTGTCCAGGGCTTGCAAGGAAATATAAACCGCTCATAAGGCCAGGGACAGAGAAGGTGGATTAGGAGAACACTAATCTATGACGGAGAGAGGAAGAATCTCGATAAAGGAAGGACGCAGATCCCCAGTGAAATCCCAGCAGCCGCTCCTGGTTGAGGTGAGAGATAGGCAAGGGAATAATCCGAGGGAAATAATAACTTCCACCAGTACCCCCATTTTATAGGGGAGGAAGTTCTGAGAGGTTAAGTAACTTAGTCCAAGGTGAAACCCAGCCGAGACCAAGGCCCTGGCCTCCTGCCTCCCGCCTCCTCTGGCTTGCTCTCTCCTACACCAGAGCGTTTTCCCTCTGGAAGATTCCCACGGGCTCAAGAATTCCAAGTAGACAACATCTGCCTGTGACTATAATCAAACTGCAGACAGAAATGCAAAACGAGCCATTTTTAAAGAGTTCTGGTTTTATAGCCTCCTTAAGAGATCCCGACATTTCCTTTTCACCGAGTCAGAAAACTGGGTAATAAAGTTCCCCCACCCCTGGTGGGGTGGCCTCCGAGTACCGGGGGATGACACCACCGAAACAAGGGTGCACCTCGCTGCAGAGTGCCGAGGGCAGCCCGCAGCCTGGCCCTGGCCATCCGAGACACTGCGCTCTACCCATCCCACCAGTGCCCCTGGAGTCCCTGTTTCTCTGCACTGCCAGGAGGGCAGCCCCTTTACCCGGGGGGAGGGAAGCCCACTCTTTGGTAAAACATCAGAGGAGAGAAGAAACAGTGCTTCAGTGCACCTCAGTGGCTCCATCGGTTGACTGTGGAACTCTTAGTTTGGGCTCAAGTCATGATCTCAGGGTTGTGGGATCAAGCACTGCGTTGGGCTCTGCACTCAGCTGGGAGTCTGCTTGAGATTCTTTCTCCCTCTCCCTCTGCCCCCCTACCACTGCTCTCTCACTTTCTCTCAAATAAATAAATAAATCTTAAAAAAAAAATCAGAAGAGAGGAGAGGAAAGTACACCACCACGGATTTTCTATTAAATAAATTAATACTCATCAACGCCAACACACTCCCTGAAAGATCCAAATGACCCTCTGAATTCCCCGTTAGGAAGGTTAATTTGGGACAAAGAAAAAGCAGCATCCCTGAAATGCAGAGCAAAGAATAAGACTTTGGCATTGCTGAGAAACCGCAGCCAGGGCGGCCATGAGACCGGGCCCTTCCTGGAGACCATGTTGGGGAAGACATAGGGCGTTTCCTAGGATGTGGGATTGCGATTAGAGGTAATTTTGTAGCTTTTAAGAGGCAGGGGCCATCTTACTGATATCTGGGTTATAGAAAAGTATTCTTGTTCTTCTTTTAGAAACAAGGAAGTTGAGAAATTCGGGACCCAGAGCTACTGAGCGCCAGCAAGCTCAGAAGGAGCCAGGGCCACGGGGTGGCTAATAGAAACCTGATCCCAGCTGTCCTGGGAGAAACAGCATGTTCTGGCCTCGGAGGAGGCTGGAGTCTCACGGAGCCCTCTGTTCATACCATCTGTGGTGCGGGGCTTCTCTCTGGGCCGGGTTTTGAGAAAGATGCTGACAAACTGGGGCATGATGAGAGCGGGCACCCAGGATGACATCAGATCGAATCCCAGAAGGGACGACTGCAGAAATGGGGTGTTTGAGCTGGGAGAAAAGGGACCCGGAGTGGGGGGTGCAGGACAGGATGAGGTCTGTCCCTGCTAACTTCGGGGGCCCCAAGGCAAGAAGGAAAACTCATTCCGTATTAGTCCGGGAGTAGGGAGGGGTTCGGAGGAGGACAGGAGGTGTGAATCTCATGAGAGCACACTTCAGCCCAACAGGAGAAGGAACTTTGTAAAAGAGGAAGTTGCTAGAAAAACAGGAGTAGCTGCGACTTTGCAAGGTACCTGCACTCAGATATAACCTTTCCCATTCTCAAACCATTTCATGTTTAATCTCAACACAGACCTGAAAAATTTGGAAAACTGTAAGAAAGAAAGCAGAAGTCATTCCCAATCTCAGTGCCCAGAGATAACCCCAACAATCCCTAACAGCCTGGAAGCATTTCCTACAAGACATTCATCTACAAGATGTATACATGCATTTCTTTCAACCGGATGGAATCCTGTTACCTAGATAAAAACATACTTTCCACTTAATGTATTATGATCTTTTTCTTGTGTAATTAAAAGCACATTGGAATATTTCATTACATTATTGTACCCATAAATTATTTACTCATTCCCCTAGTATTGGGTATTTAGGACCCTTTTACATTTTTTTTCACTGTTGGAAATAATATTGCCGTAAACAGAAATCTTTACTGCCATCTTTGGCTACTTCTTAAAGAGAGAACCCAAAGTTTATGGGCACCGATGGCTTCACGATGCCAAACTATTTCCCCGAAAGGTTCCACCAGTGTGGACTTGCATGGGTGGTGTGTGAGCATGCCCACCTCTTCACAGGCTTGCCAAGATCACTCAAGGTTTCCCTGAAAAAAGTACTTCTCCATTTGACAGGAGATTCGATATGTTGCTTTTCAGGAACATGTCTGCTCTATGCCTATTTATGATTTTAAAAAAAGGTAGAAACTCTGTCTTGTGCGAACACACACACACATGCGTGCGCGTGTGCACGCTGGTATGCATGCTAATTCTCTGTTCTTTGTTACTCTGGCAAGACTTCTAGACCCTGGAGGACACAAATCTACCCAGTTAAGAGACCGCCCCCCTCATTGTGCAGTAGGAGGCTTCTTGAGGCCTGGATCCCAGGCCCAGTCAAGGCCACAAGGACATCTACAGGATGGGCTCCATGGTTTCCAAGGCCCTTTCTGCCCCGATCATCTACCCATATACCGCCTGCGGGTGCGCCCAGAGAACCTGGGGATGCAAGCGGGCGGGGGGTTAGAGAAGCGGGGACAAGGGAAATCGCTGTTACAGGATAGACTGGGGGGGGAAAGGAGGTGTTGGGAGAGGTGTGGGAGGCGGGGCAGCTGGCGGCCCCGCCCGCCCCCTGCACAGCACACCCTCTGTTCTCCAGGTCCCAAGAGAGTTCCCCAGGAGCACCAGGAAACCGGCTTTCCCTCTCGGCTTTCCTGGTCGCCTATGACCTGCGCTCCCAGCTTTCTCTTGTCATTTGAGCTGGAATTGGGAGTAAATCTCTCCAAGCAGGTAATTATCCGGGCCTCTCCCGCATCCCCAAGTCACCTGTCCCTCCCCAGATGGCCTCTGATACTGACTTACTGTCCCTCGGGACAGGAGGACAGACAGACAGCTGCCAGGACCGTCCTTGGCTCCCAGCTCTGAGGAAAATGGTGCAGCAAAGGACCTCACAGCCCCATGAATACGTGGTCTTCATTTTCAGTGGCCTCCTGCTGGGTCTCCAGACTCTCATTAAACCGGGAAACAGATTACAAGGGGATCCTGAGCCAGACATGTCTCTCCTCCTCTAATATTTATACTACTTTTAAGCGGTGTTATTATCAGTTCTTGAGCACCATCCCTGCCCAAGGCGGCCCCGGGCAGAGGGGGCAGAAAACAGGTCGTGGAGGGCATCACTGACATGGGGGTATGTGCACCTGCCCCCCACCGGCTCCACCAATACAGACCCCCTGGGATCAGCACCCCCATATCCCACACTCACCAACAACCCGCTCTCTCCGCACGCCCAGACCCCCGGCCCTGGAATGTCACCCAAACTGCGACCCCGCCCTTCTCCCCGCATTTGGCGTAGACTGTGGTGAAATAGGTGCTTTTCTAGTGAAATCTATCATGCTTATAGAAAAGGGTAAAAATAATATGAAATCATCCGTGTTTATTTTGGCTATATTTTCTTCGGATCTTTTTAAAAAGAAACATTTTAAGAAATAAGACATTCTGCAAACAGTTGTGTTTCCCTCAGTGAGAGCCCATTGCCTCCTTCTTCAGAGGTAAGCGCTACCCTAAATATGGTGTTTATCATCCTCATGCATGTTTTTATACTTTTGCTACATATGTACGTATCCAGAAACAATGCAGGGGACTGCTCTGCATGTTTTCAAACTTTATACACATGGTACCATAATGTACGCATCTTTCCGCAATTTGCTTTTTCTTCCATTCGACATATTTTTCGTGACATGTCCAGGCTGATTTGTAAAGCTCTGCTTCATGCATTTCCCCTGCAGTATAGTATTTCATTGTAGAAATCTAAGTGATTTAATTTATCCATATTGGTTTCCAATTTCTTGCTTTCACAAACACAGTTGCCATGACAATTCCTGTCTTGCCCATATGCAAGAGGTTCTTTAAGGAACATACATGTTGGAAGCTGTTTTCTTGGCACGTCCATCTCCCCAGCAGGACACGGACCTATCACCATGCCCCCAGGGCCCAGGATGATGGAGGGCTCATGGGGATCAAAGAGTGTAATAAACTGAACCAAGGTGAAAGGGGTGTTAGGAGATCATCTCTTCCAGCCCCTTCACTTACAGATGAGGAAATGGACATCCAGAGAAGGGACATGAAATCGGATGGTGAGAGAGCTCGGGCAGGACCCCTGTGCCCCTCCCCACCTTCCTGGCCCAGTCTCCATCACACCCTGGGGGAGCCGGGGATAGTCAGATAAGCAATCCACACATAAGAGTGAAAGGCAAGGAGCAGAGACATGTTAAAGAGATCATGCCTGTACACTGGGCTCTCAGCCTGGGGGCTGGCCTCCCACTTGGACACTCCCCGTCCGGGTGAAGCCTCATACCTGCACACCCCGATGGAGACCTCAGAGCTGGAACCCCTGCAACCAGACTGAAGCCTGACTTTTGTGGTCTTGTTTCATGTAGCAGGAGTCCTGCTAGCCCAGTCCGGAGGAAGACCCTGAACCTGGGACCCAGGAGACCCAGATGGATGGACTACGGGTGAAGAGGAGGCCCCAGCACCATGTGACTTGGGACGGAGTCCCTGGTCCTCTCCTTACCAACTGTGTGGGATTAGGCAAGATAACTTACCTCTATGTGCTTCGTTTTCTTCATCTAAAAATGAGGCTAGTAATTCCCGTCCTTCATGATATTGGGAGGTCTACACAAGGTCATCTATACAAAGTAATTCACACTGTGCCTGGCACATGCCAAGGGCTGTGGGTTCTATTCTCACCCTCCCCGCCAGATTCCCTGCAAGCAGGTGCAGAGATCCTGCGTGGCCTCACCTCCCACTCTGACTCTACTTCTTGGCCTGAGGACTCCTCACATGATCACTGTATTTATCCACTTGTGTAACTGCTGGTGCGGCCAAGTCTCTGCCCATTCATCACGGGCCACAGACCATGGGAAACAGAAAAGACATTCTATCTTTCAAACGTAAAGTTGCATCTGCGACAGTGCCTGGCTCCACGTCTGGCCCACCATCCAGAAGCTGAACACGCTCTGGCCGTGGTGCGTCCCCGAGCATAGGAGGAACTGACGGGGGAGCGGAGTAAAGTCACAGACCCTCTCTGAGCCCCTGTTTGCGCATCTGAAGTGGAGATGACCATTCCATGCTGCACAGAAACCTTATGAGAGGCCAAGTATAACACATAGAAAGTGTGCTATGAACTGTAAAAGCACAATGCAAACTTAACTCACTAATATTATAAAAAGAGACTGTTTATTTTGTCTTTAATCCTTATACTGCTTAGACTCTGAGGCCTGCCTGAGGGATGCTCAGTGATAATTCCTGGGAAATTCAAGAGTAGACTTAGACTCCAAGAGACAGATGATCTTTGTGTTTCTGGGAACCCCCTTAATCACTGAAGACCAACTTTACAAAGTCTGGACCATTCCTCCACTCAAAATCTTCACTGGCTCCCCACTACTATTTAATTACATTCAGCTCAGTACAGCCTCAGTTACTGCGGACCCAGAGTGTATCCTGAGCTCCAGCCAAACCAGGCTGCTTCCCCGAAGAGCACGCAGCTTTTGTTTTCGGTGCCCTGGGACCTAGCCCCCGCGGCCTCCTGTATGCAGAGCAAGGGGTTTGCAACCCAACTGCTCCCCAGAATCACCTAGGGGGCTGTCACAAATACAGATGATGGGGTCTGACCCTGCAGGGATCTGGACTTAATTGCTCGGGGCGGGCCTGGACAGCGTTTTTTAAAAGCTCCCCAGGTGACTCTGAAGCTGAGAGCCGACAGGTCTAGAACACTCTCCCCGTAGGAGCGCAGCCTGCCAAAACAATCCATTCTCCAGGACCCATGGGAACGGCTGCTTCTTATGTGGCGCCTGCTCTCACCACACCAGACAGGGCTCCCCGCCTTGGAGCCCCCAGGAGCTGTGCCTCTCCTGGGCCCTGATCACACTCTGCCTCATGTTGAGGTCACCTGTGTCCCAAGCTCAACCTGTTAGGCAGCAGGCCTCTCCGAGGCAGGCCCAGGGCTGCTCTACCTTTCAGGCCTCTGCCCACCCTTCCTATAGCCACACCTGACAGTCCTCCTCAAATAGCCATTAAGCCAAGGCTGTCCATAAAACTCAGAACACCTAGTTCACGCTCAGTCCCACCCAGAACATGAAGAGGGGAACAGGGAACTATCCTCTGTCCTGGAGAAAAGACCAAGATCTGTACAGTCACCCAGACACACTCCTGAGCTAGATGTTCCTAGGCCGATGCCCTTCCCCAGAGACAGTGGGTCAAAGTGTCTGCCTTGGGTCTCTACTCTGGGGTGCTTCTGGGGGTCTACACAGGAGTGAGTCTCCTCTTTCCAGAGGCAAAAACTGTGAGTGTGAACATATGAGAAGATGCCCAACCGCACTCATCATCAGGGAAATGTGAATCAAAACCACCATGAGGTAGCAGCTCACACCTGTCAGAATGACTAAAATCAAAAACACAAGAAACAACAGGTGTTGACAAGGATGCAGAGAAAGGAGAACCTTCTCGCACTGTTGGTGGGAATGCAAACTGGTGCAGCCACTCCGAAACACAGTGTGGAGGCTCCTCAGAAAGCTAAAAACAGAGCTACCCTACGATCCAGCAATCGCACTACTGGGTATTTACCCAAAGGATGAAAAAACACTCATTCAAAGGGAGACATGGACCCCGGTGTTCATAGCAGCATTATCTGCAATAGCTTATGGAAACAGCCCAAGTGTCCAGTGAGAGACGAACAGATAGAGAAGAGGTGATACACACATACACACACACACACACACACACACACACACACACACACACACACTGGCATATGACTCAGCCATAAGAATGAATAAAATCCTGCCATTTGTAACGACATGGATGGAGCTAGAGTGTAATGCTAAGTGAAATAAGTCAGGCAGAGAAAGACAAATACCTATGATTTCATTCATATGTGGAATTTAAGAGACAAAACAAGCAACAGGACAGAGAGAGAGAGAGAGAGAGAGAGGCAAACTAAGCAATAGACTCATAACTACAGAGAGCAAACTGCTGGTCACCAAAGGGGAGGAAAGTGGGGGAGGGGGAACAGGTGATGGGGACTACAGAGGGCCCTTGTTGAGCTCCAGGTGTTGAATCACTATATTGCGCCCCTGAAACTAATATCGCACTGTACATTTACCTGGAATTTAAATAAAAACTTTGAAAAACTGGGTGTGAGTACATATATGTACATATTTGATAAGTACAAATTATATCATGCATACTATTTGTACACGCACACATGTATACATTTTAATTAAAATGAGTTTCTTTGGTGTGTAATAAGAGGAATTTCTCCAAATCCCTTGAGAGCCTCAAGCAAAGACCCCTGGGAATCACTGTCTACATAACAACATCTTGCACACAGGAAGTGCTCAAAAAACATTTGCTCAATTAAATAATGAACTGAAAATTCAACCACTGATTGTTGCTTATGGTACTATAGCCATTTAGATAGATTCAGGGGATGAAGCCAACGTAAGACATGGCATTGTCAGCTACCGCCCACTGGAGCCCGTGCCTTTTCCTACGTGCAGGCCCTGAGCCTCTCCAGGCTTGTGTCAGTAAAAACAGGCTCTGGAATGTTCTAGACACAAGCCTTTTCCTTTCTGTGTCCCATTTCAAGGGATGGTGAAGAGGGCCCCCAGCCATATCCTCTCAGAAGGGAGTCCTTTGCTGAACAAAGTCTCAGAGAGCCCCACAGACCACCTCACAGAGGACGAAGGTCATCCAACACCTGATCAACTCCAGTGCCCTTCAAAGCTGAATTCAAAGCCCAGACTCCACTTCCCACTCCCACCCTCACTGCCACTCACTCTCACAGGCTTCTACCTTCCACCTGTTATCTGCCCCACAGCCGAGAGTCCAGGTTCCTAAAGACCTGGGTGTTCAGGTATGTTCTGATCCTGATGTGGGGGACGGTGGGGGAGAAGTGTCTAGGTGTAAGAGGAAAGCACTTCCAACTTAGAGGCCCTGGTGCCAGCCTCTGAGCCCCCCACTGCCATTCCAGAGGCAGAAGGCTGTTCCTGGCTCCAACACCTCAGCATTCCACTGAGGAAGGCAGGCTTCGGCTGACAAAGGCTCATGCCTATGCTCCTGAGGTTTCTTCCCAGAGCAAGATGCCTGCTGGACCACAAAATCCAACATAATATTAGGGTTTGGACTTAGACCTCAGGGGAAGTAGCCTGCCCACGGCCCTGTCCCCTCGATATCCCGGCCTTATGCATCCATCCCTGAAGGCCAAGTGACCCCCATTGTCAGGAGACCCCAGCTCGGCTCCTGTAGGCTCACACCTGGCTGTTTCCACCTCCTTGCTCAGTTCGCATGGAGACCTTCTGGGGCCTGGGGGAGAGGACTAATCCTGAACAGTCATCCTGTGTCTGATCAGTTGACAACCTACATGTAAAGGATCTATATGTAAAAACAAACAAACAAACCAAAACACCCCAAAACAGTATCTATCTAGAAACACTTTAACCATCCATGGAGAATCTATTTTCTCCACCTAGGAAAAGTACCTAACTTCTCATCCGCACAGCTCCTGGAAGTAAGGCTCGGAGAGCTAAAAGGACCCTAGGGTCTCACGGCGAGTAAGTGGAGCGGGTCTCACCAGGCCAGAGCCTACACCCGTTCAGCTCTGCTCCCCCAAGAAGAGATGATAACAGGAGCAAACGAGGGCTGGACTAGCAGCCGCAGAGCCACACCCTTCTGAATCCAAGGGTCAGTGCCCCCCCAACCCCAAGCCGCCCTGGCAGGCATTCGGCAGACCACAGCGGAGTACCTACTGTGTGCTGGGGGGCGCAGCGAAGCTGGTGGCATCGAGGATGCAGACTCTCTTTCCGCAGCTCCCCAGCACCGGCCCCTGCTCACGACGGCAGCCCCGTCCCCACGCAGCTCAGGCCCTGGCCATGAGGTTTCACTGATATGCAACAGAGTTCAAAATCACAGGCTTGGCAGGAAGTGCCATCTATACATAGCTCTCCCATTCTGTAAGCACCGTTGGCTTCTTCTGAATAAATGCTACCCTACATTAAATGCCAGAATTCGGCGAGCAATGCTGCATGTTTGCAATGAGATTGAGAACGAAAGGCAAGATTGATTCTGATGTGAACACCAGCAAAGCAAATGGGTTTTTGAAAACCCTATAATTTCCCTGCAACCCTTGACTTCACTAAACACACATTTTTAGACTACAGCACAGTTAGGTAGGCATTAAACAAAAATGAGGTAGTCTAATGATGATTTATGTGTAGGATAACCTTCTATAAAGAATCCCGCTCTGATTTCAGGGTAACTTACAGAGGTGCCAACTTAACCAAACAATGCCGCTTGCTCCATGTCCACTGCCACGGTGTGATCCCAGGGCAAAGTGTTTGCCTGCAATTGTCTTAAATCTGCAGAAATTCACCCAGTGGGTGCTCTGGAAATGCGGCACCTGCCATGAACTAAATGGAAAAGCAAAACACGACACATGCACACACCGCCAGAGGCACCTGTGAACACAGACGATTTTGCTCGACTGCGGAGCCGTGGCTGATGGTTCTGGAACCAACCAACTGGCGTGCGACTGCAGAGCAGCCAGCCTGCCAGGAGATTGGAAAGGGGACTGGGGAGCTTCGGGCATGCGGTTGGGGTGGGGCCTCACGGGCTCCTGAGGGGCAGGCATCCAGCTGGAGTTCCTGTGTCCGCCCTTCCTGGCTGGGTGACCTTGGACAGGCCTCTCGATCCCCCCAAGCCTTGGTTTCCCCGTCTACAAGGCAAGAATATGGGCCCCTGGGACGGAATTGAAAGATTCACTAAGATGATGCCTGTCAATGGGCTTTATAAACAAGAGCGTCCATACAGAGGAAACGTGACAGAGACCACGGGGTACGGTTGGAGAGCTGGCCCAAGTCCTCTCCAAGAGCTGACATCAAACGGCTCTGGGCCCAGCTCCTCCCTCTGTGGCCTCGAGCAGGTGACTGAGCTCGCTGTACGCCAGGCTTCTCGTCTGCACAACGGAGCTCAGGATGCCAGCCACTATACAAGACACTCGGGGGATTAAAGACAATGACTCCTGAAAAGCATGGATCACCTAAGAGCTAAAAAACTGATCACTTCTTTTCTCACTAACCATGATCATCACCATGATTATCATCTTCAACCAGGCCCTCCGACTAGGGAGAGAATTCCTCTGCCGCTTCGGAAGCTCTCCCTGTCATCTCAAACCTGCAAAGGGTGGTTTACGGCTTGAGAAGGTAAGATTTTCTCTCTGCACCCCAAGGAATAAATTAAGGATGTCTGAATCTAATGCCCCTTCCCCATCAAAGCAGACAAGAAACAAACAACAACAACAACAAAATTAAGGGCCGGCTGCCTTTTTCTCTCTGCAGCTGCCTTGGTGTGGAAAACAGTAATTGCCTAGCATCCCCGAGACAGCCCTCAGGCTGGAGGCATGAAAGCCCGTTAGAGGAAAAGGGCTTGGCTCTGGGTCCAGGCACAAGGATCTGCCACGGAAATGCTGTGTGACCTGGAGCAAATTGCTCAGCCTCTCTGAATCTCATTTCCTTTATTACCTAAGAATGGGGTGGCAGAGGAGAATTCAATGAGAGTACATCCAGATACCTGCTGGCAGAGACCCAAGCCTCACTATAACGGCTTCCTTGCCTGTAAAGCAGGGAAGATAACAGGGGTTACCGTGAAGAGCAAATGAGATCACGCAAAAGCACTTTCTACCCTGGATGGTGGAGATATTAGTTATTACTGAGTCAGAGTTTGAGTGCATTGAGATTAGACCGGGCAGTTTGTGGAAGGGATCTTCACTGCGCTGGCACCAAACCACAGGCCTTCATTCCTTCCTGCAGCATGATTTTTATCGGGTATCGTGCAAGGCACAATTGAATACAGAGATGAATACTGTGATGTCTCAGTCACTTGTTTCCCTCATTCTGCCCAGATACATCACAGACTGTTGGAGTTAAAACTGCCACAGTGGCCCTCTATCTAACCCTAGTCCCACACGGCCTTCTCAGGATCTCACGTTCTGCCGGCAGCCCGACACCCAACATGGTTCAAGGCTGGACAACATCATGAACCTGGGGGGTCATTGCCCTGCTGTGTTTAGGCCACTCTTTCTCCACCTGAGAATTCAAGTCTCTGCAGAGGCCTGATTTCCATCGAAAGGATTCTGTGCACAGGATCCATTATCCCCATTTCACAGATGAATAAACTGAGTCTTATGAAAGTAACTCGATCAAGAGCACCAATTAGGCCTAGCAGACCACAGCCTGCCTTCTTTCCACTGCATCCCACCTCATCTGTAAACTGTCTGCTCCCATCTGTTACCCAGTTTTCTATCGGGTCGTTGTCTTGTGGATTTTCAGCAGTTTTTTAAAATACATTTTTGCATGTCACGTTTTCGTGAGGCAATAGAGTGTATTGCTTCGGAGCACAAACAGTGAAGTCTGAATGCATAAGGGTAAGCTGTGGCTCTACCACTTACTAACTTTAGGCAATTCTCTTAGCTTTACTGAGCCTCAGTTTGTTCATCTCTAAAATGGGGGAGTAATAGATTGCTGTGAAGACCAAAGGAGCTAAACACAGAAAATGCTTAGAACAGAGCCTGGCAACAGAGGAAGGGTTTAGCAAGTACGAGCCATTAGTATTGCGTTGCCCCTTCCCACATACCTTTTTTTCCCTAGAACTGGCAGGCCTTTACGGCTTGGCATTCTTTTCAGACTGCTCTCAACACTTCCCTTACCCTCCAGATCACCCCATCTTCTGCTGCCTTGACTGCCTTTGCCCCTGCTGCCACCTCCACCCGAAGTATGCTTTCTGTCCCCACGGCCCTTGGATTCCAAGACTCGACTCCAGGCCTCCCGCCCCCCATGAGGCCCCACGGGGCCGCCATCATGGCTCATCCTCTTCATGTGAAGGTACCACAACCCCTACCTGGGAGCTGCTGAAGGGAAGAAGCAGGTCACGGGCAAGTGCGACTCCTCTGCAAGGCCTGACCCCATACCCTTCGCCCAGCAGAGGTCCGAACCCCATTTGTGAAATTGCCTTGAGGGCACCATCGACATCACGTTAGCCCAGCTGACCATCCCAACCCCTTTTCTCTATGGCCCTAAAGAGTCAAGAGTGGTGAGCCCCAATTTTAAAATATATATATATTTTTAAGGTTCCATTTATTTATTTGAGAGAGAGAGAAAGCCAAAAAGAGAGAATAAGATTGAGTATGAGCAGGGGGAGGGGCAGAGGGGGAAGCTCGATCCCAGGACCCGGGATCATGACCTGAGCCGAAGGCAGACGTCTAACCGACTGAGCCACCCAGGCGAACCGCAGAGATACCCAGCTTTGCATCTAAACAGCAGAGCGTCACAGGGGGATCCCACAGAAACCATCTCTCTCTGGGTCACTCTGGAGCATCTCAGTGAAATAAACACCAAGGACCACCTAACTTAAACCCTGTAATGCCACGGAGCTTCTTGGTGACCTTACTGAGGGCTCCTCCTTCCTCCTTGCCAAATGACCGTTCAGTGGGGGAAGAGACTGGCATTGTGTCATCTTTGTTAATCATCTTCAGTGAGACCGGAGGGGAGAGGGGCCTGAAGAAAGTAAGGTGCCTGCCCTTGCTGGTTATATATTCTTGTAATGGGAATAACACAGATTTCAAATATTACAGGACAAAACACAGTTAGTGCCTTGAGCAAGGAACTGAGAAAGTCCGGAGGGAGTTCACAAAAGGATCCCCTCGAAGAAGGTTAATCAGGGTGATTTTTAAATCCACTCATAGCAGAAATCGGGAAAGACATCATGGAAAAAGTGGTATTTGAACCAGGCTTTGAAAGATGGGTAGGTTTTAGATAGACAAAGAAAGAAGTCTGATAGTAAAAGCAAAGCACCCCATGAGCAGATAAAACAGTGTGCCCTAAGAATGTCAGGAGAGAAGGGGTGAAGGGGGGCCCTAGAGCACCTCGGTCTGGACCTGGGTTTATCAGTAAGTGTGGAGGCTGGGCCCCAGGACCTCCAGGGCCCTTCCAGCTCTGACGGTCTGTGACTCCATCCTCTTGTGGCCTAGAAGCATCCAAACTGGTTTCCAGGCACCACCCAGCTCGCTCCTGTCTGCAGCATCCCCCGTCCAAGTTGGTGTAGACATATGGGATCTGAGGTAGTCTCAGTATCAGCCTGAGCAAAATGCAATTAATACGCTGAATCTGCATTCCAAAGCAACCAAGATCGTATGTGATTGTTTACTGTGTTGAAATTATCCATCTCTGTCCATCAGAGCTGACAACATGAGCAGAATCCTAAACTCCCAGATCAGGACAGTCTTTGTGTCTCCCACTGAGCCAAAAGAGAGCCAGTGCCCAATAAAGCCTTCTTGTTAGAATGGCCGTTTCGTTCCCAGATCTTTCAGCTGGAGAACTGTGGCCCTTCAGAAAAGCCAGAGCCTCTGGTCACCGAACACACAGCCAGAGGCCAGTGCAAGGGTTGGGGACACATGTCTATCCCCAGGCAAATGCAGGGGACAGGGACAGAAGCTCCTGTCCTGTGAGAACCTGAGGACAGTCCATTCTGGATGAGAAGCGGGCTCTGGGGAGGTGGCAGAAAGCAGAGGCTCCTGGAGAAGCCCGGTTCAAACCCAGGCTGCAGCCTTGACAAGCTGCATGACCTTGGGTAAGTTGCTTAATTTCCCCAGGCTTTGATGTCCTCATATATAAAATGAGAAAAGACCCAACAAAACAAAAAATGTTCTCTCTCTTAAAGGGTTATTGTGAGGATTAGAGATAATTTAGGTCTCAATACATGATAGATATTATCATTAATCTTATTATTATTATGCTGTGACAGGTGCTACGAGGGCCCTGGGGATAAAGCGATGGAAAAGATACAGCTGTGTACCCCCCTGCAGCAGGCAGACAGAAACCACCACCTATCACATAAGAGGAAATGACGGGAGAGCGCCGGGAATGGAACCAAAGGAGCGGTAAGTTCTGTCGGCCGGCTTATGCACGGTCTCCTAGAAGGGGACACACGTGGACCAAGTTTATTAAAGGACAACAGAGGAGTAGGCTATCAAAAAGGAGAGGAGGGGATCAGTACAGAGGGGACAGCAGGATCAAATGAAAACAGGTGTGAAAACACAGGGACGACTGGGCACCCTGGGGACAATCAGGGAGGTGGGCTCAGGGGCTCTCTCCCCAGGGAAGGTGGGCTACGGTCCAGGAGCCCTGCCCGCTCGCCAGAAAGGACCCCTCTGACCAGATTCACCCTTGCCCCTGCTTCTCCCCTCCCCCAGAGCACAGGGCTCCCAGCCCAGGCAGGGCCTGATGACAACCCAGCGTTCCAGAGCCCCATCCTCATAGACGAGGGAGCTGATCCGGGCTTGTCTTCCAGAGCACTGGCGGACACATCTGGCCCACATATGAGCACTGTCCAAAACTCCCCTCTGGGGCCAAGACAGCCAGTCAGGATGCTGGTGAAGAGCATGCTGGGAAACTCCCACAAGGAGCCCGCATCGATATAATCGGGTCTGGTGGAAATTAAAAGCTATTAGGAACAGGGCCGGATTTATCTTTATATCCAATAACATGCATTGTAATGGTGATCATGCAGATGGGAAATTAAACCACATCTCGGCTTCACTGGAGGCCTTAATTTTTATTTATGGTTGTGCATGGCCCTTTGCCCTCTTCCCCCCGCCCCACCCACTGTGGAGAGCCAGTTCTCCTCAAGACCAAGGCCCCCAGGAGAGAAGTAAGGGGTCGGAGTCTGCCAGATCATAGGTGGGAGGTTCTGGACTCTTCCGTCTTTAAATAGCCCAGTGGAAGGAAGAGGACCAGCTTGCAGGAGGGGAAAGGCAGGGGGAGAAGGGGGCACACGTGGTTGGTAGCTTTTGGGGAAAGTACCATTGGGGGAAAGGAAGCATTTTGGTCTCTCCAGTTTCCACCTGGGGAAAGTACAGTGAAAAAGCTGCTACGAGTTCCGGCAGGGAGGCTCCCCTGCCACCCCACCCCTGTCTCCATGTGGACAGCTGGGAAGGCTAGCCTGGGAACACATGCCCAACTCCCAGAGCTGCCTTAGGCACCGAGCCTTTAATTCCTTCCAAAAGCCCTCAGAGAGAGGCGTTGAAGGGCAGGTTCCTCATTCACAGGGGCCTGCGCTCGCCCCCTTGGGCCCCCTCCTCTAAGGGGGTCAGCTCTCCCCCAGGAGATGGGTCCTGGGGCCCTGAGTGACCCGCACGGCCTCCCCATTCCTCCTCCTGCTCTCCAGCACCTGCTCCTGTTGGCCCTGTGGTCTGCGGAGGACCTGAACCAGACCTGCACATCTAGAGATCAAAGTCAACACTTTCTCTTTGCTCCAGAAGCTGACCCTAAGGCATCAGGGGGAAATAAAGGGCTCCTTGATCCTTCTGTTAACTCCAAGGCCATCTAACCATTAAATCTTCCCCCACCGTGAGAAGCTGCCATCCAACCTCCCAGACAACACACACACACACACACACACACTCTCTCTCTCTCTCTCTCTCTCTCTCTCTCTCACACACACACACACACACACTGGGTACAGGGTGAGTTTGGATGGCAGAGAATCCTATTTTTATGGGAAAAAAAATAAACAATTTGCATTTTCCAAAATTAAAGCATGCAGCATGTGGGCCCAAGTTCTGGCCTCTCATCTACAGAGCCTGGAGGAAGCAAAACTCCAGTCTCTGGTTCTCATGGATTCCTCCGGGAGTGTGTTAGCTGGATTCATGTGCTTTGGAAAGTCTGTCCCTGGATCTAAACCACAGATGTAGAAGGATCTAGAATGATTATGGATGGTGCTGGAGGACTGGGCGGGGGAGGAACATTCTCCAAGGCTAAAGGAAAGGGAGGGGTTCCAGAAAGCCAAAGTTTACCAGAGCCACGCAGATTAGCGTCAAGCCCGCTTCCCTGATAATTATGCCCACTGGGGCTATGAGCCTGTCTCAACATCAAAGACAGCCCTGAAGCACCAACTACAAGGGTTGCCTTGGGGAAGTCCCTGCCTCCAGCCCCTATGCCTGGGAGCCAGGTAAAGCTGCCTTCTCGCCCATCTGGCCTGGACTTCTTACCACTCCGCACCCACGGCACTCACCCTTACATCAACACTGTTCCCACCTTCCTTCTGATCGCCTCCAACCTTCCATTCATGCTCCCCTGGAACACTGACTGAGCACCTGCCCTACACGTGCAAAGGGGTGTGTCAGAAGCCAGGGATGTGTGAAGGAAAACGAGCCAGGTCCCACCCTGGGAAACTCAGTCTAATGGGGGACACAGAACCTGTGACATAGTAGAAACGGATACACCATCATCATCATTTTAGCCACAGCTGTCCCGGCAGCATTCGGAATGTTTCACATAGATTAACTTCTCAAGCCCTATAAAGTAGGTCAGTCATCATCCCCATTTTATTACAGTTGGGGAAACTGAGGCACCGTGGGGCCAATGACCTGCCCAGCTGGTTGAACACTGAGGTGCGTCTCAGCCCAGGCAGTCTGGTCCCCAGTCCAGACTCTCCCTCACCTTGATTCCACAAAGCCTTCCCTAAAATCAGACGTTGACTTTTTTCCCCTTCCTGGGGCCAAGCTCTCCTTGTCTAGAACACTCATTTAAAGCCTCGGAGTAACACTCTCCTAACATTTGTACAGGTGTGGGGAGGAAGTTCTGTGTGGGGTGAGTGCACAGGTTGAAGGAACAGACCCGAGTTCAAGCCCAGGCCCCCTGCTTAATAGATCCATTACCCAGAAGAAGTGACTTGACTCCTGTGACCCTCAGTTTCCTCTTCTCTAAAGTGGAGGGAGAAAATACACTTACGGGTTTTTATGAGGATAAAATGAGATCATACATGAAAATTTCTTAGCCTGTGCCTCGCATACAGTAAGCACTCAGAAAATAATAATTGTTATTTAATACTACTACCAATAATTAATATTTCAATGAGTATAACTCTTGGTCCATAAGCTCAAGCGTTTAAGAAATACCACATTTCTTTACGTTCTGTAAAGCACCTTCAATCTGACTCTGTTGGATAAACGGGACCTTCAATCTTCATTACTGGGGCTTCCCCCAGAGATGTGCCAAGGTCTGGGGTCTCTCACCAGCTGGTCATCCCTGCCTGCATGATTCCTTTGGGTCTTGGCTGTGCACCTCTTGCCTCCTTTGGATGCAAGAACACTGGCCCCCGTCCCAGACCCCGTGGAGCCACACACAGTCACCCATTGTGGGGGCCAACCGCTTCCTCCAGCTGTACCCACTAAGCAGCCTACAGTCCCATCCCCATGCCCAGGATTCGTCTGTCTCCTGTTTGTTCCTTGTCCTCAGAGGCTCTCTTCCCCAGCCAGAACACCCATCCTAACCTTTCCTATTAGCTTATGGTTTTACAAAAGGCAGGAAGAGCAGCTGTCTTCAAGTAGATTCGGATTCCTGTCCTGCTAGGAGCTCCGAGGCCAGGAAACATAATGGCCTGGCCATCTGCTTAGAACTGAGAGAAGGAAAAGGTACCAGGAGCAAAACACAAATTAATGTCTCCAGAAGAGTAGCCTGTGGTATTAGCTGTAAATATGCCCAAGTATGGGCCTTTCTCCTAGCTAGGCGTCGGAACCATGGAAAGAGCTTTAAAAATACTGATCACGGGTTCTCCCTCTGAGATACTGATTTGGGGTCAGCCCCAAGCACCAGTGTTTTTCAAAGAGCTCCCCCGGGACTCAGAGGTGCAGCAGGATTCAGAACCTTGGCTTTACAGGTGTGATGCACTGGCGTCTGCGTCCCCCAGCTAACCCGGAGCCCGGCAGCTGGAACCATTTCGTTTGACCAACGATGGGACATCGAGGCTGCCGGGGCACTCAGCACCTAGCCGAGTTCCTCTGTTTCACAGAAAGGGAAAAACCGAGGTCCTCAGCAGAGAAATGAAGAAAAAGCAGAAGAGTCCGCACGAGGTGTCAGGATGTGAGGGCAGCGATGCCGGAGCTGTAGCGGGGGGCGGGGGGACCCACTATTTTGTAACCGAAGACCAAGAGGTATTTTGAGGACTTGAGGTCCTCTCTTGAGGTTTCCAGACCTGACTTCCTGTGGAAGGGAAAGGGAACCAGTAGCGGAAGACTTGTTCCAACAAGGTGAACCTATGACATGGTCCTAACCTCTTCCCCCAATACCAGGCAAGGGGGAGGCCCGCTAGAAATCTAACAGGGTCTTCAGCCAACTCATAAAAAAAAAGTCCTGCATGCATGAAACTCAGGTCTGGTCCTCTAAGGATCCGGTGCTCACTGCTCTAGTCACTCCACGTGGGAACGCAGACCACCGCCAGCTCCCAGCTCCCCTCGCCCACAGCCCTTCACCCTGAAGAGGCCAGCCTCACCTCCCACTGCAAAGAGCCAGGAGCAAAGACCCAGGAGCCAGGAAGGATGGGGGCCCCACTCTTTAGGGGGAGTAGGACCCATCCTCTATCAGATGGGGCATTCGCACACCCAGCAGAGGCCCCCACAGAGACGAACCACGTACCAAGATGAGACCAAAGACGCTTTTTGGCCAGAGCATCACCAGAACACTGAGAACGAATCTGTCACCAGAACCAACCTCAAGAGCTCAGCTCCACAACCAACTCAGCACCTCTGCCTCACCGGTCCCTCCGCCCCTCAGCACCCCTGCCTGCCGCAACCCGACAGCGCTCCTTACCTGGGATGATGGAGACCGTGTCCTTCTCCCAGGACACAACGCTAACATATTCCTGCACTGAAGAGGGGATGAGGCACTTGAAGACGGCCACGTTTCCACGCATTGACCTTTGATCCTCCACCCGGACGGTGTAGGGTTCCCTGAAAACTGCAGAGAGAGGAGGGTGTGGGGAAAAGGGGGGTGTCACAAGGCTGGGACACGGTGGGGGCCCAAGAAGGGAAAAGAGAGCCAGCTCAGCTCCCTCAGCAGCTCCAGGCCTCACCGCCCCCATCACCTCCTCCCCTACCTCCCATTTAACCAGCCCAGAAGTTCCTGCCTTGACCTTACTCCTGCCTGAGCAACCTCCTCCCTGCTCCACGGGGCAGCCTACTCTCCCTCAGAAATATCCAGTCTCCCCATGCAAGGCCGTAAGTCCAACCGGGAACCTTTCCGATTTCAGTGAGTATTTAACAAATCATTGGCTTGGAGGGGCCTGGGGCAACACCTATGGCATCCAACAAGAGGGTGTGTAGGTAATGAGGAAATACATGAGAATTCCTCTGAGGAAACTATACTGGATTTCCTACATTATTCCTGGGCCCACGGTGGCAATAGTTGGGGGCATGATGACCATAATTTACCAAAAATAAGAACTGGGGCACATGATCCAACTGCAGACTTTTGTGCCACTTCAATGTGAAAGGTGGCCTGGGAAAAACGTAGTTGACACATGGAACTTTCTGGAAGGGCTTGTGGTTTATAAGGACAATGAAAGAATATTTAAAACTGTGATTGTCTCCGAAAATGGACGGTTTCCAAGATTCTCTGAAACAAAGAGTCCTTACTGCTTCCTCCTACTTCCTGACACTGCCTACATCCTGACCCCGAGGCTTGCCCCTGCCTCCAACAACCAGCTCTTCCTTCCCTGCACTGTGTGCAGTGGAGGCCCCCTGCTTCAGTCCCAGGGATGGTTTCGGGGAGCACAGTCACCTGCAGCCCATCTACATGTCAGGTTGGACGGGTGTGCTGCATGGGCCTTGCAGGTGGGGCCCAGGGCCGGCCTCTGCCTTGTCCTCCTCTGGTTGGCCTCTTCTGGGGCTCGCTCCATCCTTCCACCCCTCCTCGGCCAAGCAGAGCTGGTGCGTCCAGATCCCCACTGCCTCCCGACCTTGTCCCTCAGCAGGCACCTGGGCAGCGTGCCCTCCTGCTCTCCCGGCCACGGTTGCCAGGGTGATGCTCAGGGCCCCGCGGCCCTCTGGCTGTGCACCTGCAGCCCCTCTGGCTTCATCAAGAGCCGCTTAATTGGCTGTGTCTCCAATCTGGCCAGCCCTGCCCGGCCTCCCCAGGCCCTTTCTTCTTTCCCCGCCTCCGTGGGGTGATCGGACCGGGGAGGAGATACAGCTGAGGTGGAGGAGAGGCAGAGAAGGGGGAGAGGGGAGGAGAGCGGCTCTGCCTGTTCTCTGGGGCAGCGGTCAGGCCTTCCGTGGTTGTGGGCGGGGCACAGCCGGTGGATGTGAGGGGAGCACGCAAGAGGCCAAGGGGGAGCGAACACAAGAGGGAAGCAGAGTGAAGAGGAGAAAAAACTGGGGTTTGGGGTCACACCCCCTGGGAGAGTCCCAGGGAGCCAGCAGAGGCCAGTGGTGAGGAGCAAGCGAGCAGCCCGTGCCTCCTCCTCGGAGCTGCTGCATGACCCTGCTGGTTAGCCTTCGGAGCCTCAGTTTCCTTATTTGTAAAAGGACACAACAATGGTGATAAAAGCGTGTAGACGGCCTGCCTGGGGAAGCACGGCAGAAAGTCTGCTTGTCATTACAGCGACACCTCTGACCCATGGGCCCTGTGCCCTCGGGCAAGCCACTTACCCTCTCCTCATCTTAGTCCCTCATTTGTAAGAAACATTTGGCGGGATTATTGTGAAAACTGCATCCTAACCCAGGATGCCTAACCCATCCTAACCGAGGCTTGCAACAGGAGAACAGGCATGCAACAGGAAATAGGACATTACTTCCTCTTAGCCCAATCCTCCAGACGCTGGAGGCCACAGCGGCACCAAACCCTGGCCTCGGGCCTCCCAGCTCAGCACCTGGTGGTGTGAGGGGAGCAGTGCAAAGGACCTACTCCTGAAAAGAAGTTCCACGGGGAGCCCTAGGAGAGATACCCTGAACATGGTCCTGGGTTCTAAGAAATCACATCTCTCCCCGAAGCGAGCCAAAAGGAGGAAGACTAGCTCATTAATTAAGAGCGCCCACCCCACCCCACCCCTGTATATACCCGTTCCGAGCTACTTGGAACCTCGGACCTGTGAGAGGCATTCTCGAGGCAGAAGGACCCTGGAAGTCAGAGGTCTTGCTGGATCTGTCACTTGGCAGGCAGGTTGGGAGGCCTTCCCCAGAACCTACCCTCCTCCGCCCCACACGCTCACCAGGAAAGATGGCGCCCGCAAGCCCGGTGCCTTCCCAGTGGGCTCTTCTAAAGAGCCAACTTCTAAAGCTCTTCTTAAAAAAAACTGTTCCCCAAACATCAGTGCTTTACTACTATTTAAGGCACGCCTTACAAACGATGACGACACACCAGTGTTTCATGACATCCTAATTAAGAGAAGCTGATCGAAACCATTCCCTTGACTCCTGACCTAACCCTGAGAAACGAGCTTTTCTATTTTCTTTTAAAGACAACAGCTGAGAAACCCTCACTTCCTGGCCTCCATCGACCCTTCCAAAGACCCAAATCCGTCACTGCTAAAATTTTCTGTCATGAATTTTACCTAAACGCCTGTTCTCATGAGCTAGAGCATACTCAAAGATCCATCAACAGCGGAATGGATAAATAAACACGGTAGAGTCGAACAATAGAACAACTACACAGCCATGACAATGAACAACCCCATTCAACAACGCACAGCAGCAGGGGTAAATCCCACAAACATAATAATGTGCAAAGGATTCAAGAGAATACCTGCTGCAGGCCTCCATTTTCATAAAGTGCAAAAATAGGCAAACACCTGTATTGTGAGAAGTCAGGACAATGGTTTCCCCCAGGAGAATGGTGACAGAAAAGAGCGGGAGGGGGGCTTCTGACATGCTGATATTGTGTATCTTGATCTGGATATTAGTTAAAGTTGGTGAAAATTCACCAAGCTATCTACTTATAATATGTGCACTTTTCTTCAGATGTTTTAATAAAGGGGTTTTTAAAAGAAAAACTCGCTGGGTGTGTTTTCCAGGAATCAAGCCCTGAGGTGAACGCGGGATCTAAAGGAGCGCTCTCTTGGTTCACCATTACATGGAGCGATGACCGGGAGGTACCGGCATCAGCGTCCGGGAGGAGAAAGTGCAGATGCGGAGAAGTGTTTGCTTTGACTAAGGACACGCAGTAAGCGGGGAGCTAAGGTTCCAAAGCACTGGAAAATCCTCCTTGAGAGATGACTTCCTCCACGCCCCTCCCCTGAGCACAGCACCCCTGTCTCCCCAGAAGGAGGGGCTCTGCCCACTCCCCATCCGCACCCTCGAGACGGAGCCCCCCCCAACAGGGAGCAGGTGGCTTGTCCCTTACCTGCTTTGACGCGGATGTTGGGGCTCCGGATCTTGCCGGCCGCATTCTCCGCGGTGCAGAAGTAGTCATTGTCGTGGATAAAGCTATTGAAGGCGGAGGGGGAAAAGGGGTAGAGCTGCAGCGTCCCGTTGGCGTGGACGTGCCGGATGTGTGGCACGTCGTAGATGTCGTCCCCGGTGGCCAGGTACCATCGAAGGGCCGCGCTGGGGGAGCCCGCAGCCGGGCAGGGCACCACCACCCCCACGGAGCTGGAAAAGGTCACCTGCTGCAAGGAGTCATTTACAAAGTAGAGGCTGGTGCCGACATCTTCAGGGCGAGCTGCAGGGAAGGGGAGAGGAGGGGCTGGATTAGCCGCGTTCTGCTAATAACCTCCCAGGCCACTGAGGGGTGCGCCCCACCCCCATTCATGGTCCAAACACTGGTCACCCAGGAAGCACCCCCTGAGCACTGACTATACCCCAGCTACTGGCACGGGTAGATAGGAGACAGTTCCTGTCCCACAGAAGCTTCCAGCCTCGCACGAGAGTGGCAAAAGTTAAACACATCTCACTTTCCATGCCAAGCCAAGCCCACAGAGAACAGATTGGCCACTCTGCTAGGTCAAAGGGTCCGAAGCCATGATCCACTATTGGCATCCACTGTTGACATTGGGAGAGATGCAGAAATTGCTTAGATAATAAGCACTTATTGAGCACCTGCTACACGGCGGGCAGGTTCACACCCATGACCGCCATCCATCCGCACAACCCTGACAGGAGCTGGTATCACCTCCCTTTTTTAATCCTTCCCTTCTATAGGCTGAGAATAGTTAGGTGATGTGCCACCATAGTTAGGTGATGCAGCTAATAAGCAACAGAACTGAAATTTGAACCCATCGCTCTTAGGGAGGATCTTCATGCACTTTCTATCATACCGTAGGGGAAAGGTGAAGGGTCTTAAGAGGAAGGAGGATGCTTGCTTGGAGCAGAGAAAACTACAGGAGATGCTGAGAGTGGTCTTCCACCTGTGGAGGCTGATCTAGGAAAGGCCCAGCCTCCGAGGGCCGAATCCACTGTGGGTAGGCAAGATCTGGGTCGGGAAGCAAGAGGTCCACCCAGGTTCTAAACCTGGCCCCGACACGGACTGACTGTGGGGACACTTCCCCTCACTTTCCTCAGCTCCCTCACTTATAAGATGCTGGGGGTGGCGAGGGGGGTGGTGGATGGGGCTACAAAGACCTCACGCATCTCTGACCATCTGACGGGTTCCCATTACAGCACCCGTCACGCAGGAGAACAGGCTCAGGACTGCAGCCTCCTGATGGGGCAGGGCCACCTGACCACGTGGACAGCTGTCTGCAGCCCTCGCACCAGCACGTGGCCTCAGTCTCTGCTACCCGATGGCACGCAGCCCTGAATGGTGGAGTCAGGCCCTCCCGCCCCGCTAAGGAGCCTGCCTTCTGAACCAGGGCCCCTCGGAACAAGTGGGGACAGCCCCGAAGAAGACCAGGCCCAGTCCCAGGTCTCAGCCGCAAACCCCTCCCCTCCGCCAGGCAGATCAAGAAGCAAACAAACCACTCCGCTGCTTACTTAAAGAACGTGGCAGGGGACCCAACTTGACCTCAATTTCCACAACTTTATGAGAAGGAGGAGGGCCTGCATCCGGGCTGTATTAATATTCTTGGCTTAACTCTGAGCCGAGCCTCCAGGGAGAATATGCCGGGCAGCTCGTTGAGGGAGGCCATTAAGCCTCATTGGTCAGAGCAATTCACATCATCTCATAAAAAGCCATGATGAAGCCATTAGCAGCAGTGCTGGAAAACACATTCACGGGCTCCTTGCTGGGGTGTCGGGGGCATCCTCCTGGCAGCAAATGTATTTGCTGTCCTCACCAGGCACCGCACCCTTAGCGGCTTCAAGGCTCTTGGGGAGGCTGTGGTCCCACCTGTCCCTCCTCCTCCTCCTCACACTGCCTCCCCTGGTGACAGCCCCAGTGCTGGTGGGTGAGGGGACCCTCAGAAGCTCAGAAACGTGCCTAACTCACAGTGGCTAGGGTATCCTCTGAGATCATGAAATCACAGCATTGCACAGGTCAGCAAAGGAGGCTTAGGAAGACTTCCCTTAGGACCCACATTTGCCAGGCTCCCTTTCCATGGGCCTGTTCACCTTCTGGGAGATTTCCTTATTGAGATTCATTCAACAAGTATTTGAAAAGCAACTTCTACAAGCCAGGCCCTGTTGTAAGCACTTTACTTACGGGACTTCTTTCAACATTCCAACAGCCCTATGAGGTAGGTACTGCTATCATCCCAGCGTACGGTAAGGCACTGAGAGATCAAAGCAAATTACCCAAGACCACACAGCCGATGAGTGAGGACTCTAGGACGCAGACACAGGAAATCTGAGCCCCGAGTCTGACTTCCATACAATTAGATGATCGTAACCATTGCAATAACACAAAGGGGGGTTTCACCTTCCTCAAACACCACCTGGCCACCAACATCCATATTTAGATGGGCAAGTACAAGATTAATATACCTACACGCACAGATACGCATGCTCCTCATGGGAGGGGCCCTTGTTGAACTCGACATTTCAGACACTGCTTAGCCTGTGGGAGCAGGGACATCACTCTGAGGTTCTGGAAGCTTCCTGAGACAACCTAGTTAATCAGACACCCTCTCCGTGGCAGCTTTATGGATTAGGGGAGCCAAAATCCATCAAGGTGCAGAAAGACTCTACATTGTGCCTGAAAAATGGACGTGGAAAGCTGAGAAAGATTCCTGACAGAGAGGAATTCAGGAATTACCAGATTTAAGAACAGGGTAAGAAAATATTTATGATGTAGCCCTCGGTAATAATAATACCACCAGCAATTAGAACCACCTCGGCTTTCACTGTTAACTCTAGGCCAGGCTCAGAGCTAGACCCATTATAGAGATTATCTCATTTAATCTTCATGGCTCCCTAGGGGATGGTATTAATGTTATTTTGACCTCACAGATAAGGAAATTAAGACTCAAAGTTAACTAACTTCTCCAAAGTAATACAGTGTAAGTTCCAAAGCTGGGACTGGAGCGCAGCATTGCCTTACTTCAGGGCTTAGGTGTGGAGCTGCTCTCTTTTGTGAACCACACTGAAGACAAACCACAAAATCTGGTTTCCCAGGCTGGGTACCTCTCCCCATCCTTCCCTCCGTCTCAACCCCACCCCAGGCACACAGTCCTAGTCTCCTGCTCTCCCGGCTGGAAATCCGTGCCACTGTGAGCCTGCCCCTTCCCCCCAGGCCTCCTCTGTTCCCAGCAGGAGCCCCAGCCATGATGAGAGCAGCCTTCCTGCACTCTGAGCCTTGGATCCTGCCTGAGCCAAGGACACAGGGTTCTCAGCAACTACAAATGGGTAGATTTAATTGATGAATTGACTGGGATTGTCCAGCCACCTGTCAGGGCTGATGAAACGGCAGATTTATAGCAAAAGGTGAGTAGCCTCATATTTCTCCCACCCTGGATGTGAGCAGCTGTCTTCTGAGTCTGGGGGAGCTGGGGAGGATGAGACAAACCATTCATTTCTGCTTAGGGCTCTGACAGTGCATTGCCATTATGAAACATCACCCTCAGGTGTAAAACAATAGCATTCTGCACTTACGTTGGGCCCATACTTTACCATCACAAGGCACCTGTCAGCCCAGAATGCAGAAGCCCTCTAATAAACATTAATTTAGCCTCATCCCACCTGCCAGGAGATAGGAGTGAACAAATCTATAAAGGGGAAACTGAGGCACTGACCACCAAGCAGCCCAAATCTCTGCCCCACGCCAAGATGAAGGTTGGCACAAGGGGCACCTGTGAGTGGCCGCAGCAGCAATGGGCACATTCAGTCACCCAGCCGTAAAAAGGGGGAGTAGCAAGGGACTCACTCCAGCCTCTGTGGGGGCGGGGGCCTCCCCTCCTTCTTGGGCCCCTGTTCGAACCTTCAGAGCAGAGACAAACCTTCAGCAAGCTCTAAGAGGAGCACAGAAGTGTGGTACAATAGACAGAACCCTGGTAGGAGTCTGATGAACTGCTTTCCCTCCTGGAGCTCACGTCGGACCTGCTGTGTGACCTCAGGCAAGCCACTAGCCTTTCTGAGCCTCGATGTCCTCATTCAAAAAGAGAGGGACTGCACCACTTTTCCTGCCGTCTGGGACTGCAGAGCAGGGAAAAGACAATGTGGAAGAATTCGGTTCCCCGTAGAGAGGATGTGTGACTAGGAGGGACAGGACTGCTCTTCGCGTCCCAGTGACCTCTGAGTGGTCCACGGTGCCCACAGTTACTGCAAAGGGTGACCAGGGCCCAGCGCCACTCTGCAGCCCTGCAGAACTCAAAACCCTCTTCCACCCCTCCTTCCTCTCAGCTGACTCCTACACCCTTCCAGACTCTCCTTCCCCAGGTCCCTTCTGACCCCAGGGGACCAGGAAAGTCCTTTCTGGAGGTATTTACAGAGCACCAGCCACACGCTCAGCAGAACCACCACCATGGGTGGGAGACACCACCTTCCAGGAGCTGGTAAAGGAGGCGGAGAACAGGAAAGGGTTAACCCAGAGCCCAGGGCGGTGTGCATAGAAAGTACCAGTTCTGAGGAGAGCCCCCTGAGGGGACATGCAAGTTAGTCAGCAGCTAGGGGACAGCTCTGGAGATGGGGGAGCTCCAGCTGAGCCTGGAAGGCAGATCTAAATGAAGGCACTCCTGCAGAGACACCAGCCTGAACAATGCCTCTGTGGCAGCCAGGGGACAGCACGTTTGGGGGACCCCACGGAACCTTCCAGGCGGGAGCGCTGGCTGGGCTTGGGGAGAAGAGGCAGAAACAGCTAGATTGGCGTGTTGGCCCCTCAGCGGTGAAAGGCAGCAAGGGGGTGTGCAGATTCGGTGACTGGGTTCCTGCAAGTTCTTGTAGCCCTGTGCCTAACTTCATTTTGACCTTACACTTATTTCCCTGAAGGCTTGGTGGCTTGGCTAATGGTTCAAGTTCTCAAAAGAGAGGAGACTCACATTGACTGAGCACCCACTCCGTGCCTGGCCCTGGGCTTGCTTGCGTGTTTCCAGGGCATTCTCTCATTTAACCCTCACACAGAGGTCTAAGGAGGTCCTGTGAGTCTCGGTTTACCAGTAAAGAAAAAGAGGCTCATGGGGAGAATGTACAGCTCGAAGGAGGCAGAGCCAACACTCAGTCAAGGTCCGTCTGGTCCCAAGCCCGAGTGTTTGCTGTCTAAATGCTAGAGAGTTCAAAGTTTGGGGCCTTAGGAGGGACCCCCAACTTCTTCTCTGGAAGCCAGTCCCAGTTTGGAAACCACGTCCTCACAGAGGAAACTCCTACTTCCCCCTCAAATCTCAGCAGCTCCCCTCAAAGCCCCCCCCCAGCTCTTTCTCCTCTGCAGACAGAAGCAGGCATGTTTACAGAGAGAACGAGAGGAGGGGGAAACACTTCATAAATAAAGAGAGAGACATTCAGATCAACAGCAAAGCTTCTTCTGGTCAAAGGGGGAAATGGATTTTTAATAGAAAATGGAAGTTATGGGCTTGGATGTGATGTGACAGACACCCAGACTTAAACCCATTTAATCTTCTCTGCCGTTTAACGTGGAACACCACCCCGATGCCGTGTTTCAGAACACAGGCTCCGAATCGCTGGGAGATTAGAAGCGTAGAAATAGCAGCGCAGTATTTTTAAACCAGAAATCGCCCCGAGGCATTTGGGCTGCCCCCAGGGTCACCACAGAAACCTAAATATCCATCACGTCAACTCGAGGGCTGGCCCTCCCGCCGTCTGGCCATCCGGATGAGTGGGGCAACGGAAACGTGACACCCTGTGTATTGGACACCCGTGGGCCCCCACCCCGCTGGGCTGGGGGTGCCTGGCCCACTGGGGCTTCCTCCCAGCTGTACGCCAAAGTACCCTCATGTCATCGTCCCCAGTCATCACCAATGACAACCCGAGGGGACTGAAATATTAACACCTCGCCACCTCCACTGGGAGAAGTGAGTCATTTTGTTCTTTCCCTTTACCATGTTTACTCATCTCATTCACTGGACTTTTCGACCAGGAGCGTCTGTCAGGGCTGGACCTTGTAAGCCACCCCCCGGTGACGGCCAAGAGCCGGCAAAGGGTGTCCACACCTGGGCGCAGCAAGTGGGTCCCCAGGGCCGCAAGGGCAGGGGGAGCGGACAGGGCTGTGAGCTCCCTGTCACCACTCTATCCCCCGGGCCTTGCACGGCCCTGGGCACTTCGCACAATGGTTCAAGGCCAAGGCTCTGGAGCCAGGCTCCCCAGGTTTGAATCCCTGCTCTGCCACTTACAAGCAAAATAACCTCACCTGTGTGCCTGTTTCTCCATCCATCAAATGGGGGTGACCCCAAGGGTTGTTAGGTTAGATGCATTCATGTAAAGAATAGTTTCTGGTACCTCTGAGTGCCTAGCAGCACGTAAGTATTTGTTGCTATTGTTATGAATATTATCTTAACAGGCAAGTGGTATTTGTGGAGCAGATATCCCACCACAAATACTCACTACTCACCTCTCACCTACAGCAGTAGCAACAACTATTACTTAAGACAGTTCCTGGACACTATGATGTATCACCGGTTGGAGGGCTGGTTAAAAATGCAGATCCTTACCTAACGGGTTTGCCGAGGGCCAGGAAACTATTTCTGATGCATGTGGTCCTCTGCCTACAAGTCGGAGTAACGCTCCCTAGAGAGAAGTAGTTGCCGCACCGGACTTCCACATCACCTTTTCCAACAATAGCCAGTTTTCAAGGGCTTGGCGGACGGGGGCCTTAGCACCGCGTTAATTAACTTAATTTGGTGATCGAGTTAATAAAATAATAGTGGTGTGATCAATAGCAACAAAACATTGCTGCCCCCAGGCCTCACACAGAGTTTTTTTTTTTTTAATGCAGATCTGGCCTGGTGAGTTTCTTGGGTTAATTTGCCAGGTTCATTACCACGCTGCATTTGCACACAAAGGTTTTCACACAAGATAGATTGTTTGTATCCCACAGTTGGGAAAACTGGGCCCGGAAGCGATCCACCAGCGGGACCTCAGCTCAACCACCCCGTCCATCCAAAACCCGGGTCAGGACCCATGAGACAGGGTCTGGCTCCTTAATCAGAAAACCCGCTTCTCGTGTGTTTGCACCTTTGAGACATTCCGAGGCTAGACCCCGGGGAGGAGAAGGGCAAGTCTCTCCAGAACCTGCCAGGCAATCTAAGTTGGTTCTTGCCCCGGAACAAGACTGAGCAACCCAGACCAAGTCCCACGCTTGCCCCCAAACCTAGCGTACCTGCCTTCCCACTTACCATCACCATCACCATTTCCTTCTAGCATTATCTCGTGCGAGGCACTGAGCAGCCCTTGCCTGGCATTACGGTTCATTTCACCCCTACAACCACCTCTAATGTAGCTACTGCCCAAGACCCCATTTTACAGAGAAGAAAATAGGATGTGAGTTGGTGGAATGAGCACCGGGTCTTACACACAACTGAGGAATCGCTAAATTCTACCTCTGAAACTTAAAAAAAAAAAAAGAAAAGAAAAGAAAACAGGATGTCAGGTCAAGTCACACAGCTAGCCGTGGCTGCATTTCTCAATACGCACATCACATTCTAGACTCAGGCTGTCTCCAGGGTGTGAACACAGCATGAGAGGTTTCTGGTGAAGGAGAGCAGTTTGGGGTATGACATTTCTTATGTACTTGGGACTGTCCTGGGCTTCCAACATTTCATCCCTGGGACACCCTCCCACAACTGACTGCCAGCAGCCCCTCCCCAGCCCTGGAGATGACCAGAAAGTCTCTGTCTGCAAATTTCCCTAGGGAAGCAGTCCTGCCCCCATGAGCAGTACTACTCCAAACGCCCAAGTTCTCCACCTCCCCATCAGAGACCGAGGGTTTTTTGGTTTTGTTTTTAAAGATTCTCAGCACAAACATAGTTCCTATAAGTAGCAACCAGAAACCTGTAAGACCCAGTAAAGATCAGTCATCCTTCCACCTACAAGGCACCTCACCACCGGCTCCAGGAGTTATGAGCCAACAGCTGACAGTGGAACAGACTCTTTAATCTCCCAGCCCCTGGTAGACATGCCCTGGGAGGGGAAGGCCCCTTATGGCCAGAAGGTCTTTCTAGGGAGTCGGCTCAGACAGCACAGTTGTCCCTAGAGAGTCCTAGATTTAGATTGTTAACGCTTGAGGGATTTAAGAGATTATTTTGTCCAATCTCCTTCATTTACAGATGGGGAGCCTGAGACCCAGAGGGGCAGAGTAATTCACTCCAGGTACACAGCTCGTCAGTCCCGACTGGGAGTAGACACCTGTCCCTACTGCTCTTTGAATTCCAGCCACCCCGCCTGTACAGCCCAGCAACGTGGGAATAGTGTGTGTGGATGGGTGGGGGGCGGGGCGGGGGGGGTGGGTCATGAAGAAACAAGACACTGATGTTTGTCTACTCCACCGCTACCAGGGGTGCTGGGTGCTTGCAGGAGTGGCCTCCAGGGGGCGCACATCTGTCTGCAGATGGATGCAGCGTTGTGGCGTGGAAGAGGGTTTCACCTGCATCCCTGCAGCCCAAAAGGCAGAACCAGGGCCAGGGAGCAGAAGGCCCAAGACCCAGACCGCTTGGCGGACTCGGGGGATGAGCTCTGTGATAGTTAGAACTGTGTGACCAGAACAGGCTGCCTTCAGAGGCAGGTGTTTGCTGTGGCCGGAAGCGCTGGAGTGGAGGAATTAGGAGACAGCTCCTGTGTCCTCAAAGGTGCTTTCCAACCTGGAGGACTTCTACCCTTGGCAGTCATCGGATCTCTGACACCCCAAAATCAGGTCCTGAGACCTGAGCCCCCTGGATCCCGTGGCTCAAAGAGGCCATTCCAGAAGCAAGGTGGCCACAACCCTGACCCGGCCACATTCTCAGGGCCTAGATTCTGGTCCCCGCTGTTACCTCAAATGAGGTCACACAAGGTAGACCTTTATGCTGACTGCTCTTCCCACAAAGGACTGCGGGTTCCCAGCAGTGAGAATCACCCTTGCAGACGTGTGTCCAGAGGACTATGGAATAAACTCCCAACTAAGGACCTGGGGAGGGAGCAGAGGTAGACACTTCCCTCCCCCACCACACCCTGGGGCCACAGGGGCTACTAAAGGCCAAGTCCACTCCAAGAGGACTATTGTCAGCCTGGCTGGGCCTCGTCTGCTGTTCCCCATGTTGCTAGGAAAATGCTCCATATGTGGGGGACCCAGAAGCAGGGGTAGCCACACACAGCTGGAGACCTTCGTTGCTCCTATATGATGAAGTGACAGTAATTATACCTCACATTTCAGCAAAGGATTTATAAGGCTAAAAGTGGTTTTACTGTTTTTTTACATGTGTGTTTACAGGTTGCCCTGTTTGGTTTACAAAGCATTGCCACATGGTATCCAATGATAGACCCTCATCCTTCCTGCACACACATAATAAGAGGTGCCCCGTGAACATCAGGGCACCGTGATTCTCCCCATTTTACAGATGATGAAATAGAGGTATAGAACTATTAGGTACTTTGCTGAAATTAAGCTGAGATTTGTCATGTAGGCCCACAACGTTCTTTCCAACACGCATACACACAAGCATAATGGATATGCAACAGCACTTGAATAACTCTGCTCTTAATGAAGATGGTGGTGACCTTGGAAACTGTCATTGTGAGCATCAGGGAGAGCAAGGGCATGGGGGAGGTGGGGCTGAGGGGAGCAGCAGCTGGATGGCAGGGGTGGTACCCAAGGCTAATGCTGTTCACACAAAAGCAGCACAGAACCAACATCTGTTAAACAGGGCGCACAGGCTGCTGTGTGCCAAACCACTCCTGTACTCATGGGCCCACAGGCCACAAGCTGCCGTGGGCGGCACTTGACCTCTGGATCGTATGTTGCTTCCCTGTGGCTGACTGGGTCATAAAGGGAGAAGTGGTCCAGGGACCCCCAAGGTCATGAGCTATCAGGGGTGTTCTCTATACACAAAACTACCTGAAAAACAGTGAGGCTCATCCCAGCAGAGAGAGACACAGAAATGTGCGCAGCTACAAGGCTTGGGGGCTCATCCTGCATATAAAACACCATTTATATAAGTGTTATGGCATTAAATCCAAATAGTGCTTATTCTGTCCAACTATGGTAGAGATTTAACAACCAAGCCTTGCCTTCCTTTGGCAGGTGCGCGACTGGCCTTTGCCTCATCCTCACATCCAAGTCCAGAGCCAACCTCTGCCTTCATCTCTTTTCAACTGGTGGCTTAGCTATGCTTAGCTATGGCTCGGGAAAGGGAGTGTGTTGGGTTCCCCAGGGACACCCAGGTACCTGCATGGCCTCAGCTGTCTCGCTGAGGGTGGGTCCTGCAGGTTCCTGGGCTAGGTGACAGAAGGAAGCAGCAATGTCCCGTCCCGGCCACCACACAGTCTTACTGCTACAAGTCTAAGTCGGTTGGTTTGGCCAAAACTGCAGCTGATTGATCCAACTACTCAGGACAGGACCTGATGATCTATTTGGAGGTAAGGGCAGAGGGAGGAAGATGGGAGCGGTGCAGGAAAAAAGAAGAGGTCTAGCATTTATTGAGTACCAACGACATTCTGACTACCTTATGTGTGCTATGGCCCTTAACCGCGGTCAATAGCTGGAGCAAGGCTCAGAGAGACCCGGAGTCACATATCTAGTAAGGGCGGAGCTGGGATATGAATGAAGGGTTTGCTTTGACTCCAAATTTCCAACCACACCAGCGAGTTGCAACCTTTTTTTTCTTTACAACCCCAATATATAAAAGGCTCTGATTGAAAGAACTGGGAATGGAGCGACTTGAAGCTCTGCTTGCTGGCCCTCCCCTCTCTACCTCCAGCCCTCCCCCAGGCTCTACCTAATGCTAGGGCCCTCCCGGATTATTAGATATGCCGAGAGAAAAAAAAAAAAAAAACCTCTGGGAGGCCTTGGAGCTGCACCTGCCAGGGCAGGATTTGCTCCTGCCCCGGAAATGCAGACAAAACCATTTCCGAAGCCACACTCCCACTGCAGGCGTCCCAGCTGGCTCCCTGGGAAGGGGCACTCCAGCTGCCCTGAATGTTTGCTCCTCGAGCAGTAGCCCACAACTTCCCTCTGTGACCCCCGTGCCCGCCTTCCCATGGAAGCTGCCTTAGCAATGTTAGAATGAGCAGCCCAGGAGCCCTTCCTTCATCTCTCAGAGACCACAACCCCCCTCCAAAGCTGGAAGTCCCACCACACCTCTTCCCATCAGTTCCTGCTTCTCCCACTACTGACCACAGCCCCAACCACCCAGCTTCTTCCATTCTGAGGGTGCACGCCCCAGAAGTCTAGGGTTGGTCCTGGGCTCCCACAGCAGGTGTGCCCCCATTCTTCAACCTTCTTCCTGCAGCACCAGAGGGACAACCCATACCCCAGGCTGGTCTGCCTTAGGGTGTGTCTGCCCATCACCGCTCATCTTATCCCAATAACAAGCTCCAGGCTGCCTTAGCAGGTGAGCTCAGCGCTGAGCCCCTGGAGGCCTCAGACTCAGAGGCAGGAGAGAAGCACTACCCAAATCCCCACTCCTTCTTCCCACTCCTGCTCCATCCCCATGCCACGCCAGGAAAAAGTGCCTGGCAGCTACTGAGGTGGAAATCAAGAGGCTACTCACACAGAGAGGGCCAGGCTCTTGGCCTGGCTAGGTCAGCATGCAAATCTGTATGCAAATAACATGCAAATATGGGGCCTGCCCTTGGGTTCCTGGCACCCTGCCATCTCTGTTGCCTGTGGCTCACCCCATTCAGGCACCTGGGTCCTGGCTAGGTCTACCAGGGTGGGGGCTCTTCCTCTTAACTGCTTCCAATGTCTCCAAGAAACACCTCTTCCAAGATCATGTGGGAGGGAAGACTCTCTCAGCCCGGTATCCCTACCCCTGAAAAAAAGCTCTCTGAACACCCACCCGCCCCTTCAATTCATCCACAAATAAAATCCACCTTCACCAGGCTGAGTAGGGGACTGAACAAGTGACAGGGGTGGAGTTCCTGAAGACACAGAGACGGCAAGTGGGGCTTGAGGTCTGCACCCCTCTGCCCAAGGCCAGCAGTCCAAGAGGTGCTCTGGGGCCGACGCCCACCCTGCATCTGGGGGGCTCCCAGGCTGTTTGGGGCTTGCTTGTTTAGCAAAGCACTGCTGGGCCAAACGCCCCTTCGCTTGCCCACCTCCTCCTCGTTCCTCAATCTAAGAAAAACAAGCCTTCCCAGCCAGTCCCCTGGGATCTGCTCAACTTAAGCACTGCCTTTGGGTCAACTGCTTACTTGCTTTTTGTTTCTAATTGAGCTCCCCATTCTGCTGCCAAGATATATTAAAGGCAGCTGACTTTGATGCCCAGAAATACGAAGCATCTGAGAGGTTTGTCGGGCATGATGGCAATTCCATTCTCCCCCACGTTTTTCTAGCAACCGGGGCCTCTCTGCCTACCTACCCCCTCCCCGGGCTCACCGGTCCTTTACCTGCTTCCCCGAAGTTGTGTCTGCCATTTCAAGATTTTCAAAACACCTTCCCCTAGCGTTTCCCCAACCCCCCCCCCCACTTCTAATTAGACACCGAACAGAGTGTTAGAGATTTTCTTAATGGCTTGATGAAGCCTTTTAATTCGGTCTTCTCAAGAGAGAAGAACCATGAGTCCCCGTCCGAGAGGCTGGGGTGGGAAATGAAAAAAATCAATGCAACCCATTATTTTGGCTTTTAGAAAACAGGAATTTTAGTGCGGGGAAGCTTGTTCTTTTACGCAGTAAAAATGCAAATGCAGGCAACACAGATGCCGGCCCGCTGGATGGAACAAGGGAGAGAGCCTCGCTGGGGTTCATCTGGCTGCCCGAACCTGGATTTGTTTTGACAATAATAAGGCAGTTATTGGAGACTCGATAACCGATTATTAAAACACCTCCCCAGTTCAGTTCTGGGGAGTCGGTCTGAGCTCAGGCTTCATCAAAAAAAAGGTATTTCGAGAGGAATGGAAATAACAGAAGCTTAAAACACATTCAATAACTGCTTAATTCCATCCAGAGGACGCTCTATCCCCTCTTGTTTTCTTCTCTCTGCCTCCTCCAGCTCCTCACAGATGGACGTACAAATTATTGCGAGAGGATATTGTTTTCTGTAACAGGCTCGAACATTCACATTTACATTTTCCTTGGTGCCGTGGGGGTGACTGGCAACGAGAGAGAAAATACACCAAACCCCATCGTCCCCACGCTCCCCACGTCACGTCTCCCCCCCGCCGCCTCCGCCAGCCCCCCCGCCCCGCCACCCCAAGCAGAACAGGCCCCGGGGACCAGCCTGGCACCTAAGACCCAATTAAGGCACGAAGGAAAAGAAAGGCCTGTCTGGCGAGTCGCCCTGGCGCCCAACACAGATGATGGAGCCTCTGAATGGCAGGGCTGCCAAGGCTCTGCGGACCGGACCGAAAGGCCACCGAGGAGCCAGCTCACCTGACACCTCCAGTCTCCCCTCCGGCCCAGGGCCACTGGCAACTTCCTTCTCAAGTTGGGAAGGGTTCTGCCCCTCCGGCTGTCCTGTGGCCTTCTGGGCCTTTCTCCACCCGCCCCCCCCACCCCCATCTGCTTCCTCCCTATCAAATAGCTTGGGCTTCATTTATTAATGCCCGGCTTCTGGAAGGGGGAGGGCGGTGTCCTTCAGGTATTTGCTAAGGGACAGCCACTCCTGGGGAATGGGCTATTCTGGAAGAAGTGGGGGACTGTGCAGAATGCAGGCCCGAGGACAAAGCTGGTCAAGAGTGTGCAGAAGCTCCGGCCTGTGCTTTCTCTCCTGACAAAACGGAAAGGGGGTGGGGGGCGGAGAGAGAACTAGCGAGAGAGAGAAAGCTGCCGCTCCTCACCTTATGTATTTTTAATATTAATGTAATTAAAGCTGCGAGCAGCCAGCCTGCGGGGGCGGAGGGAGGCAGGAAGAGCCTGGGGAGAGGGAGCCTGGGGTGTGGGGAGGGGAGGGTGGGGGTTTTGAATGGGAGACAGGCTTCTTGCTCGGCTAAAGTGGGAGGAGAGGGTGCTGAGCAGGGGACAAGGGGTTAACCAACCTACACCAGCCTTGGCGTGTCACCAGTGGGCCCCATTGGGTCTGAGAAACTCGACTACTTTGTCCACGATTCAGAGGCCACCTCTCGCCCCACACCCCGATCTCTAGGCAAACCCCAGCAGTATCTTGGCCTTCGGTCTGGCCTGAACCGGGCGGTATTTACAAATAAAATAAGGGTCACCCTCCCCCCCACCCCCGCCCCCAAGCCCGGAGATACTGCAGTCAGCTCCCGCAGGTTGCAGACTCCAGACCCCTGGGGGCCTCGCCAAGGAAAAACTAGACCCTCCCAGAGCGCCGACCCTCCGCTGGATTGCCCTTCCCCCATCGCCTAGGGGTCAAGAGCTGCGGCTGGGTCAGGGCTACCGGCGGGGCAAGCGGGGGGAGAAGCCACCCCCAGGGCGCGAAGGAGAAAAGTTAGAGGGCTGAACAGGTAAAGCTGAGCTGGTACGAGAGCGTGTGTTCTCCGCTGCGCAAGGGCGCGGAGTTCGGCCGCCTCATCTCCCGCCATCTGCGCGCCCCGGGGCACGTCCTCTGCCAATAGCCTGGAAGCCCTAACGCCAGCGACAGCCTGGTCCCGACTCAGTGCCCAGGTGACTCTGGTCGGAAATGCCTGCCCTCTTCCAACCCCCCCCCCGTCCCGGCTACCTCGAGGATCAGGTGCGCAGCGCCCCAGCAGCAGGTCTGGACATGCCGGACCCCTGGACCCACCCCTAGCAACGCCTTCTCCCCGGGAAAAGCGACACGCCTCCCCCCCACAAACTGAAGACCGTCCCCATGTCCGGCTGACCCGGCGCGGAAGCGGAGAGTCTCGCACCTTGGGGCGCGCTGTCCGAGGTGGCCCCGGGCGGCACAGCGGAGCCCAAGCCCGGGCCAGTGCCCGGGGCAGGGGCGTGAGGCGGGGCTGGGGGGAAGGCGACCTCTGGGTCTGGAGAACAAACTTGCCATTCGAGGGATCCCCGCTCTCGGAACCCCCTGCTCTCCCCGCCCTGCATCCAGCCAAGGCGCCGGGGAGCGCCACGCGGTGCGGCGCGGGGGTCCGAGGCGGCGGAGGGGCGCAGGGCGGCGGAGGACGAGCAAGCCTCGGAGTCCGAGGCCGGAATAGGCGAGGACTCGCGGGAGAACAGTCACGGCCTGAGGACCCCACCACTCGGAGGGCACCCCNACCCGGGGGCCCCAGCGCCACAAAGCCGCAGGAAGTGGGCAAGGGGCTGGGGGAGGGGTCTGGGGCAGAGCTGCGGCCCGGCGGGGGGTGCGGAGACGAGGGGCTCATCCGCCACCCCCACTGCGAGCGCGCCCCAAAACAGCAGGCAAGGGTGACCGGCCGAGCGGTCCGGGGCACACTCTCCCCTGACCTCTCTCCGAGTGCCCGCCCCGCCCCCGCTGCGCCCCGCCCGGGCCCGGCACCGAGGTCGGTCCCCCGGGCACCTGGAGCTCGCCGGGCACCCCACCTCCTGCTGTACCGTA
>LNAC01000073.1:3409077-3471701 GCA_002007465.1 Ailurus styani | reverse complement strand
GGGGGTGTGGGGGTGTGTGTGTGTGGGTGTTTTACCAGTGCTACCTGAAGCAGCTATATGAAGAAACCCTCTCCAATTCAGGTTAATCATGGATATTTGGGGGGTATTATTTTGCCATGTTACATTAGGACTCGAGCCATCATGAGAAACAGCAGATGCTGTTATTATTTAATTCAAACATCAGCTTATATGTTTTGGATACTTTTCTTCAAAAACAAAGGCATATAGGGGCGCCTGGGTGGCTCAGTCATTAAGCCTCTGTCTTCAGCTCAGGTCACGATCCCAGGGTCCTGGGATCAAGCCCTGAATTGGGCTCCCTGCTCAGCAGGAAGCCTGGTTCTCCCTCCCCACTCCCCCCTGCTTGTAGTCCCTCTCTCAATGTCTCTCTCTCTCTGTCAAATAAATAAATAAAATCTTAAACAAAAACAAAGGCATATAGTTATTTTAGCAAAGCCTGCACATGTGCTCTGAAGTTCTTTAACAACTTCACTATAAATATGGTTTTTTATAAAAGAAATCAATACTGAACCAGGTCAGTGTTAAAAACTTAACATTTGGGCTCATATAGCTGATTCGGGGTTGACCTCCTCAGTACTAATTTACCGAACGGAGAAAAAAACAAATAAGGGTTCTCCCCCACCCTTTTTTTTGTAATTGGTTTTGATGTTATAGAAAGAGTCCTGGACTATGAATCAGAAATCCTGGGTTCTAATCTCATCTCCGCCACCTTAGCAGCTGTGTGATCTTGGGCAAGCCACTTTACCCTTTCGGGCCTCAGTTTTCTCACCAAATGAGATGAGCTAGAATGATGACCAAGGTCCCTTCCTAACACCAGAGATGAGGTGAGCACAGACAGGCACACGCCCGAGTCCTGTCTTGTGTAGGGAGGTATGTGCATATCCACACACACGTGCAGGCAAAGAAACACATACACATCTTCATACCCAGATACTCAGAAGCAAACATAAAAAAACTCACACAAAATAAACTGTTTTTACTTCAAATGCATGCATGTGTTTCTAAAATATTTCCATCTTCTTGGAATTCTTTAAATGAATCATTGCAATTCACAAATAATGATGCCTATATAAGAAGGTAGTATATGTCCTTAAATTACCCAGGCTTTTTTCCTTAAACCAAAATTCTATGTGCTTATCTAGAGGAATATCTAGGTATGTTGCACCACTCACTCAATGTTTTAGATTGTAACATTGTAGTTGTAAGCTCACTGGAACAAAGGTCTCAAAGTCTGGAGCCTTCTCCCCCACAGATGGGGTCTCTGGGGTCCCATAGCCCTGTACGGGTCACTGTCTCTGGAGGGCTGGTGGGGGGCTGCAGAAGCCCCCAGCAAGGCTGGAGTCCCCCCAAAATACCACGGCCTCCCTCCTGCTGTTCTCTCTCAGCTCACAACTCCCAGACTGGCTGAGAAGCCAACCCAGGGGGGGCTCCCTGAAGTCCAGATTCTGTGGAGCTGAAGCTCATGGTCTCTCTGGGGCACATTTCTCTCTGGGGGTCAGGTGAGAGAAAATGAAGGAGGAAAATTCAGTGAGTGGGAGCTAACTTTACTGCCTCCCCAAGTTACCTTACTTTCTTCTGGCCCACGAGACACTCACAAATGTGTTCATCAAATTGTATTTGAGCACCTTCCATCCTGGAAAGTGAGCTGTGCTCTTCACTCCTTCCTTCTCAAGGGTACAATGTCCCTCCTCCACCTAAGTGGGCCTTCTTTTTTTTTTAAGATTTTATTTATTTAACAGAGAGAGAGCGAGAGAGACAGAGACAGAGAGCAAGAGAGGGAACAGAAGCAGGGGGAGTGGAGAGGGAAAGCAGTCTTCCCATTGAGCAGGAAGCCAGATGTGGGACTCGATCCCAAGACCCTGAGATCATGATCTGAGCTGAAGGCAGATGCTTAACGACTGAGCCACCCAGGCAACCCCCACCCCCATTTTATTTTATTTATTGACAGAGAGAGAGGCTGTGTGAGCCTTCTTCTGCAGCAGGGCCTGGCCCGCCCCGCAGCTCTCCCGCCACCCCCTGCCCCCAGCCCGGCTTGCCCCAGCCCCAACACAGCCTGCGGCTCTCCTCTCTTTGTCCCGCACTGTGGCTATTCCTGCACGTGTCTGACTTGTCTCCTCTTCTAAACACAGGCTCCTGACTCTGGATTTGCCCCCTGCAGAGCCTAGCCCGGGGCCTGCTCACACTAGGGGCACCAGTTCTCATATTAAGTTTCCAGCCTGGAAGGGGAGCACGTGGCCAGGCAGCTGAGCCCACAGGGCCACTGACACTAACGCTGGTCTCAGCAGACACCTGCCCGGCTGCTGTCGCCAGTGACCTCATCGCTGTCATCGAGTCGGGCTTCTGGGATCCAAAAGTTTCATTGTGCTTTCATTTCGGACCCTGGCCAAAAAATAGACAGATTGGCCCGGAACGGTTTTGTTCAATCTACAGACAGGCCTATGATTTCCCAGAGGCAGATCGACAGTGAGGCTAACACCGCCCAAGCCCCGGGGTCCCATAGGGCCCCAGTCACGTGCTCACGTGGTCAGGTGGTGTTGGTAATCTGGTAGAACACTACAGTTCCAGTGTAATCGGTTATGATCGCTCCTTTTTCCCAGACTTTCGTGCGTCTGATGTGCATTTGGGGGCTGTGACTCAGGACCCCCCGAATGAGTGATGGATCGGTTGGACTTGGGATCGGTGAGGTACATTTCTGGGGTTCCCAGGCACCACCATGTAGCCATCCTGGGGTGGAGAATGACTTGCACAGGTACTCCCACTGCCCCCTGGGCCAGCTCACTTGGCTCTGTCACCACCGAGGTGGCAGAGCTGGGCCTAGAACCAGGCTTTCTGGACTCTGGCCCAGGACTCTTCCCATCACAATCCTTTGCTCAGAGACATAGACAATAATTTGTGTGTTTCTGCAGTGCCATGCACACAGAAGGTACTCAAAAACACCACAGCTCCCGAGGAGATGGGCTTGCGTAGTGAAGGGGAAGTCAAGGCTGAGCCCGGGACAACGACTTGATGTAAGTCCTCTTCCTGGGAACTCTGGCTACTTCATGACAGCCCTGACCTGTCGGTCCACAAAGCAGAGGATCCCAGGGCTGGAAGACAGCTTAGTGCTGCCCAAATCCCCTCTACGCCGCCCCTGTGGACAGCATCCTTCCTGTCGCCGCGATGGGCGTCATCGGCATGGGGGACTGAGCTAGCCCTCACGGCCCGAGAGCCATGGAAGACAGCAATGAACCCTTCCAGACACCCAGAACAGGGAAATCCATGTGCTGGAGGTCAAAGTCACAGAGCCAGGGTATTGGCTGTGGGTGGGAGGCTCCCCGGATGCGAAGGTGAACAAGGACATTGCGTGGGGACAGCAGGTTACATCAGCCCAGCAGCCATAGACATGGCAAGGGGTGGGCAGCGCCTCACAGCTCACCTCCCCCAGGCCCATTGCATACCCATGGGCTCTGCTTACACCACCAGACAGGTGCCAGTGCAGTTCCTGCTTGAATGCTTCCAGGGACAAGGGGCTCCCTCCCCACACAGAGGCCCGTGCTCATTTTACCACCTGAGACCACATACACACTCTTTTCTTTATCAAGCCCAATCTGCCCTAGCCCTCGGGGGTTCACAGGATGCACCCAGTCTCTGCCTGATGACAGCTTTTCAAATATTTGAGAACAGCAACCCCAGGGTCTCCCCAAGCCTTCCTTCCACCAGGCTAAATATTCCAGTTCTGTCAACCTCCTTTTTTCTGACATAATTTCCAGACCCTTCACTCTCGTGGTTTCCCTTTTTACACACACTCAACTTCGACCACAGCTCTCTTAAAAACAGAATGGACCTGACACTCCGGATGAAGTGTGAGCGGCCCCGAGGACAGGAGCTATCACCTCCTGGAGAGTCTCTAAACTACTCGCACTGTTGCCCGAGACTTCATCGGCCTTTTTGGCCACTGTGCTGAAAGCTGGGCCTCTCCGCCATGAATCACGGCTGCACCCGTCTCCCCAGGCCCACGACCCTGATGTGCATGATCTGGGAAGGTGAGCGTGATTAGACACACTTGCTGAATGTTGGGGACTGAAATATCTCGTGTGTCAAATGGTGCCACTTACAGACCCACCGGGTAAGACTATCCCTGCCCCTGGAGCCTCACTCCTCCCCAGAGAGGGTAGCAGACTTCAGCTAAGAACGCAGGAACGTTGAGCCAAAGGTTCTAATTTCAAGACATATGGCTTAAGAGCTTAGTATTTTATTAAACTTGACTTTGTTTTGGGTGCCTGGGTGGCTCAGTGGGTTAAAGCCTCTACCTTCGGCTCAGGTCATGACCTGAGGGTCCCAGGATGGAGGCCCGCATCAGCTCCCTGCTCAGCGGGGAGCCTGCTTCCTCCTCTCTCTCTCTGTCAAATAAATAAATAAATAAATAAATAAATAAATAAATAAATAAATAAATAAAATCTTCAAATTTGACTTTATTTTATTATTTTGGTGGGCGGGGGGAAGAGGGAGAGAGAGAAAGAATCTCAAGCCGACTCCCCACTGAGAACAGAACCCCATGCAGGGCTCGATCCTACAACTCCAAGATCATGATCTGAGCCCAAATCAAGAGTTGGCACTTAACCGACTAAGCTACCCATACCCCCCTAAACTTGACTTGACTTTAAACAAAACAGCTGAAAAGTCAAATAGATCTAACACTGCATTCCCCAAGTGTGTCATGAGGAGAAAATAGGTCATATGCAAAAACTAAATTACGGTCCAATAGGTGTGGAAAACACTGGAATAACCCAAGGTAAATAGGTGCCTGGAGCCTTGGAAACACTAATGGGCACAGCAAACCTCCAAGTGACAGAGACAGGCTGAGGTATTTGGGGATCAGTTTCCCACGTCTCCTGGTCTAAAAATTCTGTCCTTTCACTGGCCACCACCCACATCTTGTCCGTCTATTTATTCTTTCCGCAAGTTTGGGCCCAGCCCCCATGCAGCAGCTCCCAGCGTTCCTAAATGGGTCCCAACATGCGACCACTGCCTTGGGGGAGCTCGGATTCCAGGGGGGCGGCCTGCAGAGACCAGCACAGGGGGGTCGGCATGCTGAGTCGAAGGGTCGGAGTGGGAAGGGGCCTGGAGACCATCTACCACAAGCACCTTGGATCTCAAAGGAGGAAATGGAGGAGGAGGATGAAGGAGGTCCCTGGCCGCATGACCGGAGGGTTAGGGTGGGGCTTAACTCCTGAGGTCCTGACCCCCAGGCCGTACTCTGCCTACTACGGTGTTCATGGCCCCGGTCATGCGGATTGGCCTGGAGGACATCTAACTCTCTTCTAGGGCTGAGATTTAATAAGCCTGTAGAAAGAGCTCTTTAAGGTCAGAGAAAGGGATGGTCAGAAAAAACCCAGGCAGGATGTGGGTGGGCTTGCAGCCCGAGTGACGGGAAGTTGGGAAGACCCTGGACAGGCCCAGCTGGAGGGAGGGGGCCTCCCTGTGGAGTTCCGGGAGAGGGGCTCTGCGGTGTGCTTCCACCTGTCTGAGACACCCAGCACAACGGGGCTGGGGTGACGTCTTCCCAGACTCACTGCTTAGAAGCTTGGAGCTGAGCTGAACGGGTCAGTTGCTTGTCCGAGTCAGCCAAGGTGGGCTTTCCTCTTGGTAAATTAGAACCACGGCCGTCAACTCCTGATAATAATGGTTATTATAATAGCACACTTGCTGCAGGCCTAGCACTATGCTAAGTACCGTAGATGCATCATCTCAGTTCACCCTCAAAACAATCCTGTAAGACCGGTATAACTTTTATCATCCCCATTTTACGGATAATGAAACTGAGCCATAGAGAAATTAAGTGACTTGTCCAACGCACCCAGCTGGTGAACATCAGATGCCCAAGCCTTGAGCTGGACCGTCTGATTTCAGAGACCTCATCCTGTTTTATTGCCATTGGAGGGGGTTGGTAGTGTTTCTGCTGTCACATTTTTAAAAAGGTTTTAATATAGAAAATTTCATATCCAAAGGAGAGAGAATAGTATAATGAATTGCCACATACCCATCTTCTCGCTGCTACAATTGTTGACTCATGGCCAATCGTGTTTCATTTTTATTCCCATACTCCCCCCACCCCACCACCACTTCCCATCACCAAGGATTTTTTCTGAAGCAAATTGCAAGCATTATATAATTTCATCTGCAGATCTTTTAGCATATGCATCTCGAAAAAATAAGGCTGAATCCTCATTCTCAATCACTACACTGTGTGTGTTCTGACTGAGGAGCAGCTTAGGCCAGGTAGTCCCGCCTCCTGTACACAAATACATACAGGCACTGGATTTCAGGCGAGCCGCTGCCTAAAACAGCTGAACTTGCACCCTCTGGGCACAGAAGCAACCAGCTCACTGGGCAGCCAGTCCCAAAGCCCTCAATTCACAGCCTGGCCAAATGGCCTCTCTGGCCCCGCTCAGAGAGTCTTATGACCACTGAAACCCCCTCCAGCAGTCTAGCTCCCTTGGAGACGGAAAACAGCTGGATATGGTGGTCTCCTGCCTAGTGGGGTTGTTGCCACAAAAACAAGTCTTCCTCGGCCAGCCTGGACCTGCCTAAACCAGTCCCAATTTCAAGATAATTCAAGAGGCTCTCCTCTGCCCAGGAGGAAACGGTTCTCCACCCTGCCCGGTCTAAGAGCAATAGGTTTGGAGGAGATGTAGCTGAAGCACCTGGATTCAGTCCACAGAGATTCACCATGCCTCTCATGAACTGGGGGTATCATACCTCACTTCCCTCATCTGTAAATGGGACCATAACACTTACCTGGCAGTACACTTGCAAATGTCCAAAGAGATGGGGAAGGGGTGCCTGGCTGGCTCCGTTGGAAGAGTGCGTGGCTGTTGATCTCAAGATCATGGGTTTGAGTCCTACGTGGGTGTAGAGATTACATAAATAAATAAAAAAACTTTTTAAAAAATTTTAAAAATGAACTGGGACAAACCTTTTATTTTGCTAATAACTTTCTTATCCTACCATCCTTCCTATAAAAAACTTCAATTTTGTATAAGTTGGAGTTCTCCTCTACTTGCTAGATGGGATGCTGCCTGATTCATGACTGATTAACAAATCCAATTAGATCTTCAAATTTAAAAAAATTTTAAAAATGAAAAAGAGATGGGCAAGTTTTATCTGTGGGTTTGTTTGGTTAGGGAAGGATGCAGTACCTACCATGGCCAGCAGGTGTCACCCAAAGACCAGCACCTAGAACACAGTGGGGTGAAGCGGGTTGGGGGCTACTCTCCATTGAGAGGATTATCTTTCCAGTATTGGAGGCAGTTGGACTTAGGGGAAGTGGAAAAAAGTTTGGCCTGTGGGATTTCTCCTTAGAAAAGGCAGTCTGGCTGTACCCAGAGTTAAAAAGTAACTGGGCCGCCTTCAAAGCATGCTCACAGAAGACCCCACAGCAAGACAGGCATCAATAACAGATTCCTTTACAGGTGAGGAAACTGAGGCTTCAAGGAGCAAGCGACTTGCTAAAGGTGACACAGCCGCTCAATGACGGATGCTGTCCATGCTGTCCTCTGAGTGTCTCCCCTCTGTGGGGCTCAGATTCCACTGTTCGGTAAGGGGCTGACCTAGATCAGTGACTCCCAAGATCAACTACACACCTGCACACACAGGTGGGGCAGGGGCGACAGAGAAATCCCAGGCTACAGAACCAGGGATCGATACCCTACACGTCCCAAGTAATCCCAAGTAACGGGTATGTACGCAGCGGAGTATGGGACTCACGGCTGGCACCTGGGAAACGCCCGACTGGAAGCATCTTGGATGGGTTTAGGTTCTGTGGTTTCATAAACAACTTCCACTTGAGTTTGTCGAAACGTCTAACACGGTGCCTGGCACATCACTGGATGTTCAAATACTTCACTGTTTTGCTGAATGAATGACCGAAAACCACGCCCCCCGGGAAAGCCTTGGTAGACCTTTGCTTCACCCCTCAAACCCACACTCTGCGCTGTTTGTAGGCGCGATCTCATTCAGTCTCTTCAATGAGCTGAGTAGTGAAAGGAAGGGGAGGTTCAGACACAGACAGTCTGAGAGAAAGGAAAAAACTCAGAACCAAAAGAGAACCGTCGGGAACTACCTCACATTTGAGGAGAGGTGACATCAGGAGTCAGTCCAGAGACCCCCCCAAAGAAATCGTACCTCAGGTGCTGAAAGAAGTCAGTGCGAAGCTCCGGGGAGTTGAGGTGAGTAGTAGTCCACGCAGGAGGCCCAGAGTGTCTGCTCTCCACTTCTTGGAGAGGGCACTTTGGGAAGGCCAGGAGCCGGCCTCCCCCTCCTGGGTCTGGCCTCTGGGGTGTGGCTCTGCTCCCTGGAGGGCCATCCGGCTGCTTCCCACCCCTCCCCAAACCCCTCGGGGCTCTCCCCACAGCCCCGCACGCCCCTCACCCACAAGCCTCTGCGCAGGGAATCTGGTTATCTGCCTCCCCCTAGTGCCGCAGGAGGGGAAGGGACTCGCCAGGAGGTGGGGCTCCGGACCGCTCAGGCTCCCCACCCTGCTGACCCCGCCTTCACACCAGCCGGGGCCTCCCAGGCGGAGCTGGAGTCTGGGCTCACCCTCCGCCCCAGCTGTTTCCGCGTTGGTCTCTAAGAGTCGCTGGAAGGCGTGAACGAATAATGGCCTCCCATCCAAGTCCTGACTCCCGCCCGAGGGGCCGGGGTCCAGACCGGGGCCAGCAGGGAAGCAGGGAGGACGGCGCCCATTGCCCAGGTGTCCCGGGTGCCGGGGCCCCACTCTTGTACCCTCTGCTGGGTCCGTCCCAGCCTCCTGGCCTGCCGGGCTCCTCCCTGGTTCCAACACCGCTAACGACACACACGTGCACACGCACTCTCTCCCGCACACGCGCACGCCCTCACACACACACAACACACGCAGAAGGGAAACCTATAATCAAGATGCTTTTTCCCACAAACCATCCCTGGTCTCAGCACTAGAGCCATAGACCACCCTCCACTGGTCTCTGAGGAGCTGGGGAGCCCACAGCGAGCTGGCGGTGGGCCCGTGGCGGAAGCTTCTCGAAAATGGGCCACACCAGGTCTACGTGGTGCTCAGGAGTGTCTGGGGCTGGGACCTCTGCTTGCACCAGGCTCTCCTTGGGACCTGGCCAGTCTGAGTGTGGGACTCGGGGGGCCCTGCCTCTTGGTTCCCCCGAAGTGTCCTGAAAAGACCACACTGAAGAACAAACACGAAGGCAGTAAAGGACAGGGGCTGAGGTGCCTGAAGGGGTCCGGGAAGAGGCCGCAGCGTCAAATGTTAGTGCTGAAGGAGACTTTGGGACACTCAGCAATGGCCTCAACTCGTTCCAGCCTGGTGGGGAGCAAGGAACCACCAAGGGTTAGAAATTGTCTCTCCACTGGGGAAACTGAGGCTCAGGAGGGACTTGCCCGCAGTCCCAAGTAGTTCACCATTACTGAAGCCAGGGCTCAGAGCCAGGCTGGCTGACTCCAAAGCCCATGATATTTACCACAATGCCAAGGAAGAAATGCTGGCCGACCCTGGGACGGCCCCCAGGACGGCATCCTGAGTGAGCCCACATACCACCTGTCCAGAAGGGGACATGCAGCAGCTCTCCTTGTCCTTTGGGAGGTGGGGGGGCGGCCGCTGTGGGTCATCACTCATCACTCTTTCATTCCCCTGATTAGCCAGTCATGTGCTCATTCAACAAACACTTACTGAGCACCTACTATGTGCCAGGCACAGCCTGGGCTCTGGGGGTTGGTGGGTGACCCCTCAGACACGGGCAGTGGGGCAGGCAGACATGAAGGGATGGTGAGAGTCCAGGGAGATGGGGGACATGTCCTCCGGCAGGTCTCCGGGGGTGCTGGGGAGGACCAGGCTGGAAGGTCCAGGAGTAGCGGAGGCCCAGCAGAGCCTGTCCCACGCCCCCCCTGGGCAGGCGTGTCAGGGCTGAGGCCACTCCCTGATGATATTATTAACTGTGTCGGGAGCATATGGTCCGTGGACATGAGACCTGAAATGTTATTTACTTCAGGGCAGAGGACACTCCACTACCCCCCATGCAGGCTGGGTTTGGCAGGACTCTTCCTGATTGATAGGCCTTTCAGGAAACAAAGACCACGAGAGAATTCAACATGCTCCTGGCTTGGGGCCAAGCCAGCCTCCTCTCCTATGCTTTGTCGAGTGTGTCTTTTTGTCTGCCTTCAGCACTTGCAGGGTGCCTCTGCCTTCACTACCGGGAGGAGGCCAGTGTGTATTTGTGGTGTGTGTGAGGCATGCACACACATGCACACACACCCTGCTTTCTCCGAGTCTGGCTCTCCTGCGGGCAGAAAGGAACCAGGGATCGGCTCCAGCTCCCCCACGGACCCTTTCCCTCAGCCCCTTGACTTGGAAGCCAACGCCTGGAATTTTTTTGCCAAGCCCAGAGACAGACTAGGGTCTTCTCAAGGTCACACAGCAGGCCGAGGTCAAGGCTGTTAGTGACACCAGTTCTCCAGCTTCTCTACACAGAACAGCAGGGGGCGTCCTGGGCCCACAAACTGCCACCCCAGCTTGGAACTTCCACCCCTTCCCCTCTTCCTCTGCCAGGCTCACCTGGGGAATTCCTTCTAGTGACACCAAAGAAGGCCTTCGGGGAAGTGACAGAATTTCTTGGAAAAGGAACCAAAGTTTAGAGCTCTAGAGGCAAACAGCAGCCAGGAGAACCTGGGGGCCTCTGGGGTTGAGGGAGCAAGACTGCGGGAGGTCACACAGGGTGCGAACAGGCAGGCCAGCCAGCTGGAAACGTAAGGGGCCAAATCAGAGCTGCCCCCCACCCCCCACCCCAGGCAGTCCTTCCAGGCGTGAAGCCCACCCACACCTGCGGGGACAACCCCTTCCTCGGGTCTCCCCTACCACTCCCCTAACCCCTCCAGTGTCGGGGCTGAAGCCCTGGGCACCCAGGTTCCAAGTTCTAAGTAGGATGGCTTCCCAAGCCCTCGGTCACTCCATGTGAAGTGTCCCCAGGCTGGGAGGCTGGCACTGAGGCTGAGCCCGGAGTTTCTTCCATGGCTGGGTCACTTGGGAGCCCCTCGGGCTCTCGCAGGCCAGCCCCGGGCTCGGTGCTGCCCTCCCGTGGCCCTGGATGGAGGCTGCCGTGGTCCTGGTTCCCAGGCCTTACCTGATCCATCTTCCCAGCCCGGGACTCACCGCCACCACAGGGCAGGGCCTGGCGGCTGTGGCATTTGCCTCTGATCTCCGCTGGCCAGGCGTGTGTCAAGCAGAGGATGAAGAATGGGCACGCCGCCACCGCCGCCCCAGAGGCCTCTGCTGAATTGCACTTCAGAGCTCAGCTGCCTGGGGCCTCGGATCAACGGGGAGGCCATTAATCTCTCCAGCAGCAGCCCTGCTGGAGCAAGAAGGAGCAGGGGGAGCGTCTGGGGAAAGACTCAGCTCTCCTCTCTGCTCCGGGACCTCTTCAACAGGGCCCCCTACCCCCACTGCCTCTGATAGAGGTAGGACGAGAGTAGATGCTCAAGGTGGCTTATTTGGGGCACCCCCTCCTTGCTCAGCTGGGAGAGTTTGGGATTGCTGGGGAGGAGGGGGAGTCTCCCAAGGTCCCAGAGTTTCGAAAAATCAGAGGCCCATGGCAGGGGCATCCTCAATCTGGAAAGATCCACACCTGTAGGTTCCGGGGACCAGCCAGTCCAAGCCTCCAGTCCCTCTGATGGGGAAAGAAACCAAGGTCAGGGAGGAGAGCTGCCCCCCACAGGCCACCCAGCCAGAGTGTCCAAGAGGGGATCTCCCGTCCCCCCCATATGTGAGCTCCCCATGCCCAAGTGTAGAGAGGCTGGGTGAGGTCGGGCAGGGGCGCTCGAGCCTGGGACAGGGGCGACACTAACTGACGGGCTCGCCAGTAATACTGCCCCATCCTGACCTCGTGCCCAGCTCTTCTGTGCGTGGAGGCTGATGGGGAAAGGCCAGGGTAGGGAAGGCAGAGAAGACCCCAAGGCCCTAGTATCCAAGGCCATCAGGTACCTTTTATGTCCTGAAATCACCGTCATGAGGGAGCTGGGGTGAGGCCACCATGGGGGCAGGGTGGCGCTGTCTGTCCCTCTCCCCAGACAGTGAAGCAGGTCAAGTTTTCTGGGGCCTCTGAGTCTCCACCTCATATCTGTTCCCCCTGCCTCCCATTCTCCTCACCACCGCTAGCTGTGCTCACCTAGTAGGCCAAGGCCAACCACTTGCGGCTTTGCCTCCAGAAGCGATTCTCCTGGGGGTGGCATTAAACACCAGCACCTCATCAGTTAAGCCAGAATCTCTGTGGCCCAATCTCTGCTGGGCACAGCCGCTCAGACAACGAGCCAACCTCTCCCACCTGCCACCCCAAAGATGTCGGTGCTCAGCGTCTCTGCCCCTCTCAGGTCCTGCTCGTGACGTTGATTGGCTCCAACTATGGGGTGAGAGGCTTCGTAGTTACCCCAAGCGCTAGGAAAGATGTGCAGACCACATATGATCTCTGCCTTCCAGGAGTGAGGGCTCGAGACCCACAGCCCAGAATCACCCCAGAACAGGACAAGTGATACACCTGAGGGGTGTGCAAACAGACTGAGAAGAGTTCGAAGCTTTCCCGGGAAACCAGGGCACCCAGCAGACCCTTCAGTGGGCCCTCATGTCCGCCTAGGGCCCCAGGCCTTGGAAAGACCTGCTGAAGGAGCTTTAAGACTAAGACGCATGCTCCCTCTGGTGGTGATAATGGAAATTGCATCCCCTCAGACAAGGGGTTTTTTTTGTTGTGTTGGGTGATCAAGAGTCATTCATCCAATCATTCCCAGGCTTGGTTGTTCTTTGTGACCCAATTTGTGTCTGAGTTGTGAAAAATCCCAGAGTGAAGTGAGAGTTCAGTAGTTCCCAGTCCATGTGACCTTTGTGGAGAGGGAAGGGAAAGTATTCATGAAGGCCCTGAACCACAAACAGGTCACAGACCTCAGAATGGGACTTAGCTCCATGGTGCTCAGCTCTGGCTACTCTCCAGGGCCACCTGGGAGCTTGTTAAGCATCAGCGTTCGTGGGCTCCACCCAAGAGTCATATGCAATAGGTCTGGAGGGAATGCTGGCTATCTGGTGGTTCTCTGGGGTCTATAACCTGGGACCCAAAGGAGCCTCGCATTTCATGAGGGTGGAGGGTTTGCAGCAGGGGTGGAGAGCGGAGTGGCTCCCCTGGGACCATTTCCCCTGTGGAGCAGCTAGAATGCCCCTCCTAGTTGGCCCCCTCAGAGGTCTGTGTATAGAACATTCTAGAAGTATGACTCCTCTCCACTGCTCTGGCCCACAGACCTGGAACACCCCCTCCTCCTGTCTGCCTTGCTGCTATATCCAAGAAGCTTCAGGAGCGAACCTCCTCGGGAAAGCGCCCCTGGATAGACGCACCCCATTCTGTTTCATTTCTCCCACCATCACGGACAGGTCAAGTACACGCTCCATCTTGTGTATGGAGATACTGAATTCTATTTAGGGGTGTGGTCTGTCACATTTTCCTTGTCTTTGGTGAGCCCACATTTGGAGCAGGGTGTGGCAAAGACCTCGGCCCCGAGGTATAAGTAGCCAGGCCCTCTCTCTCTTCCCTCCGCTTTCTAAGCCCACAGGGGGTCAGTGGGGAATCTGCCCGCCACCCCTAGGTGTCAGTGGGAAGGATGCTGGAGTGGGAGCCGGAGACCTGGTTTCTAGCTCTGACCCTGATACAGGCTGGCTGTGTCACCTGGACGAGTCCTTGCCTTTCCCACGGCCTCAGTTTCCCTTTCTGAGAAGTGAAGCTTATCTATTTTGCTCCCCAAGGACCTTCTGTGTTCAAGCCTTCTGTGATTCTGTGAGGGTTGGTGGTCTTCAGGACCTGGGGGCAATGGATTTAGACAAAGAACTGAATTTGCAAGAGGAACAGTGGCCTATGCTGCTTCTGGCCCCCAAACATATTTTAAATTTAAATTTTTTTTTACATTTTTATTCTAAGTAGGTTCTACGCCCAGTGTGGGGCTTGAACTCATAACCAGCCCACCCCACCCCCACCCCCCGCTGTTCATGGTAAACTCCACTAACTTGCTGCTGTCTGGGTTCTCCTGCCAAGCTCTCCCCTCCCTCTCTGGCAGGCTTACAGACCCAGAGAGGAAAATGGACACTAGGTGGTGCCATGATCCAGCCACCCACCCCTTGCATAGGGAAGAGCCGGAGAGGGAAGAGGGGCTCCTTCTGAGTCCAGAAACAGCCAGACAGGAGCACCCCGCGCCGCAAGAGGGCCACGGGCTTCAGGAAGTCGGGCTCTGTTCCTAGAGGCAGCCTGACACTATTGTGGCTCCAGCGGCCCGTGGCTGGGTGCCTGCCAGAGTGGACAGGGCTGGCGGAGAGGGTACCAAGGTCCACACCCTCCCTGCCCACTCCCTGGCCCTGGGATTAACCAAGGCAGCACCCAGCTAGGTGGAGAAGAACAGATGCAGTGGGGGTCCCCAAGCCCCAAGAGTGGAAAGGGAGCGGTCTGAGCTTACCATCAGGCTCAGGAGGAAGGTAGGGAGAGAGCCTGCGCTGAGGTGCACACCAGACCCCCCCAAACCCACACATCCTGGCATGCCGGCGCTCATGGGACGTGGCAGAGCGTATACTGTGGTCACAAACAGCTACCACTTTGGCTGCTCAGGGCACGTCTGCAGGAACTCCCAGCAGAGAGCCCCAGTAGCAGCACCCAGGGCCTGAACAGACACCCAAGCAGCCCCCAATCGCCATTGACCTTCGCACTTCCTGGCTTTCTCTCTGCCTGGCGTTCGGAAGGCAGGCTGAGTCCTCTGTCCTTGGGGCTCCTGGCAATTCAGGGGGCAAGGAGAGGCCTGCAGATGGTGATACTGAACTTCCTGCTTGGGGAGGCATGGGCGCCTGAGCAATTCGTGGAAAACCAAGGGACCAGACTGTATTGTACTCCAGCTTGGAAGGGCGAGTGGGGCATGGCAGGTACGGGAGCAAAGGCTGGAGGGAGGCAGGCCAGGGAAGGAGCTGTGTCTGAGGCTGGCTTTATTATTAACATGAAGCAGCCTGGGGTGGGAGGCAGCCGTGCAAACCCAGAGGTCACATGGAGCCTGGTGCTTCCTTCAGCCTGAGGGGCCGGCAGTGCTGGGGACAAAGGTCTACAGCTCAGGGAAGGCTTCCCAAGGCTCCCCTGCAATGGGGACACGGCTGACTCTGCAAAGACAAAAGACGGATCTGGGTAGCAATGGGGACAGGAGTAGGGCTTTTTCTCCAGAGCCCTCCCTGGCTCCCCGCTCACCTGTTCCTCCCCAACTTACCCGTCCTTACAGATCATCACCATTGACTTGCCTGGGGTGGGGGAGGGGAAAAGAAGGGACGACATCAGAGGGGGAGGTTCCCAGTCTCAGGGTCCCTGAGGTCAGGGACCCCTCCTCACAGGCTTTGGAGGTGAAAATCCTTGGCCTGCACCTCCTTTCCCCTCAGTGGCCCCACCCCACTCAGGGACCCTAGGCAGGCACTCACCGGTGCTTCTTTTTGCCCCCACAGCGGAGTCTTTTGCCTTGAAGAGAGAAAGGAGAGGAGTTCCCATCAACCGCTTGCTTCCAGGGAGAGCCTCTCTGCCCTGAAGGATGCAGCACTGTAACCTCTACCCCTCCCTCCCTCCAGAGCCACAGGGAACCATTTCTGTCCTTATATAGGGCTGGACCATAAGCTTTCGGCTAGTCACTCCATCTGTTAGTCAGTCGACAAACATTTCCTGCAATGGCTCCGTGGTAGACCGTGAGTTCACTGAGAGCAGTGGCCGAGCCTGGGCCATGGTGGGGCCCCTGGCACAGGGCCAAGCACACAGTAGCTGCTCAATATGCTCTTGGTGGAGGAGGAGAACTGCAAGTCCAGAGCCAAGATCCCAGCTCAGGCCTCTGCCTCCTGCACCTGTGTGCTCAACCTTGACACAGTGCGGCCCATAAGACACTTCCAGCTGAGCTGAGGAGAGCAGCCGTGTCTGCAGATGGAAGCCCTCCAATGGAAGGGCACCAACCGTGGAGCGGTTAGAATCTCAGGATTGTGTTTCTGTGTATTCTTCTTCTGGTCGTACCAAACCAAGTCAGTAAGCAGTCACTGCGCCCCTGCTGTGTGCCTGCTAGGGCTGGGGATACACAAGGACGCTTCTCTCCTCCAGAACACTCTAGGCCTATACCTGAGTGCTTCCTTGGCTGCTATGCTGGCCTCAACTTTATGAGATAAGTAGGATCATCCCTATTTAACAGATGAGCAAACTGAAGCCCAGGAGTTAGGGATCCGCACCCAGTCAACTAGCAATGGGGTAGAATGCCTCTGGCTCCCAGCCACACTTGCTCTCCAACAGTCAGTGGGGTGGGGTGGGTGGGTGCACATCCCTGGGTTCAGTTGAACTCGGCTCTGCTTCTGATCGGCCGTGGAACCCTGGCAATTTGCTGCACCTCTTATAGTGGGTAGCTTTTCGTCTGTAAAATGGGACAGTAGTAGCCATCCCTCAGTGTTGCCGAGAGGATTAAATGGATGTACTGAGATGTAGCTCATGCCAAGAAAGGAAAGTGCCCGGATCTGGCCAAGGGAGGTATCTGGTGGAGGATGGTTCCCTCCCCTCGCTTGAATCCTGTGTACACGGGAGTGTCCCGAGGGGCCTGGATGCAACCCGCGCTCCCCCCTCAGCAGCTCCTCCCAGGGCCACCAGAGGGCGCACTGGAGGCAAAGGAAACTTCCTCTGCCTGGCCCAAGGACCAAGAAGGGAAGCGTCCCATGAAGCCTGCGGCCATCAGGGTGTCTGTCAGTTCCCACATCCTGCATGGGGGAATGGAGGGGAGCGGAGAGACTCACTTCCCTTCTGGGATCTGGGAAGAGGGTGAGAGGGCTTTCCCCCACCCACACCTGGGGAACCCCTGCTCCGTGGCTTTGAGAAGAGAGATGGCCCCATGCAGCAGCCCCTTCCGACAGCCCCACTTACTGAGGATGATAATGAGCCCCACGACGAAGGCCAGGGCAGCAAAGATGAGGCCCCCGTTGCGGACAGTCTCATAGTCTGAGGAAGGAGAGGGCAAGGACGGGGGATGGGTCCACCCAGGCGCCCCTCCCACAGCCCACCCCAGCCTACCAGGGGAAGATGGTGGCCGTAACCAGGGGATGCCAGGAACCGGGGCTCTGTGGGGGGCGGCAGACTCAGGAAGGGTGGGAAGGGGACCACCAGGCTTACCGTAGTAGAACGGGTCCACCTCCTCCTTGGGGCTGCCACCTGAGGAGAGAGCCAGAGGCAGGGTGAGCCAGCCACGGAAACAGTGGAACGCCCATCCTTCCCTTCCCAGCAGCCCCAAGGCTCCAGGTGGGCAAGAGGAGGCTGGCGGGCCTGCTAAGGCCACCGCCGGTGGGGCATCTGTCCTGGGCCACCTCAGAAAGAGTCAACTTGGGACCAAGCACCCAAACAGGGAGCTGTGCTGCCTGGGGGGCCTCTAGCAACTCTGGGAGGGTTGGATCTTTCCACCCCTTGCTTCCTACAACCGTAGCAAGGCCATGGGAGACATTTCCCATTGAACTCATCGTTAGCCTCTCTCCACGTGACTCCACGTGGCAAGATGCGTCGCAAATACTTGTGGAATGAATGAACAGAGGGGCCCTTCACGTCCACTGAACAGAAGGAGAAAACTGAACATGTTTAAAATCCCCCATGAAAGTTGGGGGCAGAACTGGGTCTTGGACTCAGGTTTCTGGATTCTTCTCTCTTAGGTTTCCATCCTCAAGGGGAAGCAAATCCTTTTAAGGAACATTAATATATGGTGTTTACCACACGCCAAGCATAGGCTAACAAAACATTAGCTCATTTTACCATCAGAAGCACCCCGTGAAGCATTAATATGATCCCAATACAATCCTTAGAAGCTGGAGGCACAGAGGGGTTTTAAGTAACGCCCCCACAGTACCACAGCATAAAGGGGAGAGCTGGGATTGGAACCCAGCCAATAGTTTGCTAAGGATCTAGGTACCTAACCCCTTTGCTACATTGCCTCTCAGATGGTCAGAAGGCACGAGACGTGTCAAGGCTACGTGTGGTCCAGTCCCCTGCCTCCTGTGCCGTTAGCCCACCCAAGCCGGGGCTGCTCAGCACCAGAGGTCGCAGCTCTGCCCTCCAGCCCTGGAAACTGAGCGCACTTGCCTTTGGGCAGCCCAAGGGCGCCTGGCCAGAGCTTTGCTGCCGTGGTGGAGGGTGGCCCCTCTTGCCTACTCTGCTCAAGCCCCATCTCGGCACTAAGGAGGCAACGTCTGAGGTAGAAGTCGGCACCTCCCAGGTTGTGCTGAACTGTGCCCTGGGTGATGGGGGGCCTGGGGGCCCCACTTGTCTCCAGTGCAGCCTCCCTGGCCAGAAGGAGCCAGTGCCTGGGCCTCTAAGGGGGCTATGGAGACCTGTCCCCATACGGGGCCCCATCAACGCTGTCTCTCGGATTCAGTTCAGGTCTTGTTCAAGGTGACACGGGGAGTTAGCCCCAGAACCGTGACCAGACCGGCGGGCCCCTCACCACACCACGAAACCGCCTCCTCCCTCGTCCCTGGTCTTGAGCCAGTCGCTGAACCCACCCCCACCCAAAGCCCTCCTCTTTTCTAGGTCTGGCTCAAAGCCCACCACAGTCACCAGAGTGCCCCGTTGGCCTCTAGGCCCAAGTAACCCCCATCACGGGATCCTTCTGGGGGTGTCCCACACTTGGGGCCTCTGGCTCCAAAGCCAGCCTGATCCCCTCCCCCCTCCTGCTCTGAGCTTAGGTAATTCAGAAAGACACACTGACCCAGGACAGATGGTCAAGATGGGAACTCGTCCCCACCCCACCCGCCCGCCCCAGCTCCCACCTGGCACCCACGGTTCTGCCATTCAAGCTACATTCCTTCAGACTTAAGACAGGATCCCCCTTTCAAAGCAACTGTTTTGAAATCATCTTAGGAGGCTGGCAAGTTTGGGCGGGGGGTGCTGGGGTCTGTGGGAGGCAGGGGTTCCGGGGTCCAGCTCATCCCTCCAAAGGCGNCCCCACCCGCCCGCCCCAGCTCCCACCTGGCACCCACGGTTCTGCCATTCAAGCTACATTCCTTCAGACTTAAGACAGGATCCCCCTTTCAAAGCAACTGTTTTGAAATCATCTTAGGAGGCTGGCAAGTTTGGGCGGGGGGTGCTGGGGTCTCTGGGAGGCAGGGGTTCCGGGGTCCAGCTCATCCCTCCAAAGGCGGTCCGAGGAGAGGCCCCTCCTGCTTCACGCACGTACACACACTCACCGTCGCCCGTCGCCAGCCCGGCCATTCCCCTGCAGCCTGGGCTGGTCCCCGCTGCCGTCTCCTGCCTCTGCTCCGGGGACAGTGCCTGGCCGCGGGGTGGCCAGGGGCGGGGGCATTAAACATTAACAGTGCGGGTAATATTTACCCAAGTCCCAAGAGAAGCCCCAAGTGTGAGTGGAGGGGCTCCCGCGGAGGCAGGAGGAGGTGTGGGCAGGCAGGGGCAGGGAGGAGCTGGCCAAGTCTCCAAACCCTCCCGAAGGAAATTTCCAGAGAAGGCTTGGGGACGGGTAGGCCACAGTGTTCTTCCTCCAACTGGAGACACGGTGGCTGGGGCTGGGCCATGAGGGCAAGTGGGAATTTCAAAATATACTCAGTGTCTATCAGAGCCTAAGGGGCCACGTCGGGGGTCCCCACCCCAGCAGCTGCCCACCTCCCCGAGCGCTGCGGAGACACGGCTCCCACCTCACGGCCCGCCCCGAGCCCACCACTGCGTTCATGCCTCCAGGCCTGAGCCGCCCCCTTCCCGTTGTTTCCTTCGCCCATCCGGGCTGCAGCCAGCAGCTCACACCTCGGCCAGAAAGGCTCCAGTCATCCCTAACTAATCCTTCTCTCCCTGCCGCCTCTGGCATTTGCCTTCGCGTCCAGCCGCTCCCATACCCGGCTCCGTCGTGCTGTCGGCTCCTTCAGGAAGGGGCCAAGCCTACCACCCGGAGAAGGGCTTGCTCTTCTCACTCACAAAGCACTTTCCTAACTGGTATCCCCTCGTGCCTTGTGTTACTTCCCATTTTACAGATGAGGTAGCCGAGGCCCAGAGAGGGTAGGGCCCTGGCCCCAGGTCACACAGCCGGTGAGGGGCAAGGTGGAGGCTGGACAGGCAGGCCTTAGGAGTCAAGTGCTTTCCCACGCCTCGGAGGCTTCCTCCCTGCTCTGCGGTGGCCTCTTTCACCTTGGAGACCCCTGGGCTGGGTCCTCCGTGGGGGCTCATATTCCTGGCTGAGTTCTAGTCCATTGAACTGGCCTCCAGAAGAGGCTAATGCTCAATGGTAGCTAAGGGCCCAAAGCCAGCCGTCAGTGTCCACTGAGGACGGGCTAGTTGTGCCAAAGGGAACGAATCCATCTGTTACTCTCCCTGGAGGGGTTGCAGGGGATCAAGGTTTGAGTGCATTTGCTAGCTCCTCCATCTGCTAAGTAAATGGCCTCTGCCGAGTTACTGAACCTCTCTGTGCCTTGGTCTTCTAGTCTGTAAAATGGGACTAGTCCCTGCCTCAGGGAGTTGTTGTGTGGAGAAGGGAGATAAAGCTTGTGAAGAGCAAGGCACACAACCTGGGACACAGCAAGTGTCACTGTTGTTACTGTCATATTCGTGTTGGTTGGAAAATAAAGGGCACCTAGCTTTTGTTGAACATTAACTGTTGGATACAGGAAAGCCAACCCCCCTCCAGTGAAAATCAGCATGGGGGTGCGATGGAGAGAGAAGGTCATGGCCACGGCCCTGCAGACCAGGAGCCTTGACACCGATTCCTCTCTCTGCTTTCAGAGCCGAGCGATGAATATTCATGAGACTATTAGAGCCCAGCTAATGCTTAGTAGGGGCTGACCATGTGTCAGGCTCTTTATTTATTTTTAAGATTTATTTATTTTGAGAGAGAGAGCAAGGGAGCAAGAGTGCGTGAGTCAGGGGCAGAGGGAGAAGGAGAGAGAATTCAAAGCAGAATCCCCGTGAGCATGGAGCCCACTGGGGGCTCAGTCCCATAACCCTGAGATCACAACCCCAGTCAAAACCAAGAGTCAGATGCTTAACCGACGGTGCCACCCAGGGCTCCATGTCAGGTTCTTTATATGCCCTGTCCCCCTGAACCCATGTTTGCTCCATTCTGCAGGTTAAGAAGCTGAGGCTGATCATTTGCTACCTGCAACGACCTCGGGAGGGGGGGAGGCCAGGACGGGCCCAGGAGCCCCACTGGGCAGACCAAGAAGACTGAGGGCAAGGAGCTTGAAGGATTAGCCTGCAAAATCCTGTTAGTGACAAAACCAGGGTTAGAAATCCAGACCCCCAAGGCTGGGCTCCCAAAGCTACTGTCACTGTCCACACAGGACGCTGGTGCCCCTTTCTACACGTCGTCTTGGGACCTTAGTGCCTTTTGTCTATCTTTGTAAGCTACTGCAGATTCTATCTGCAATAATGGATGTAAAAATGGGTGGAAAGGATAGATAGATAGATAGATAGATAGATAGATAGATAGATAGATAGATAGATAGATAGAGGGAGGGAAGGAAGGAGGGAGGGATAGTGGCAGAAATAGGAAAAACAAGTTGTTATCTGCATTTTTAACTCCATGTGCAAGGCCCTGTTTGAGCACCTAATAAGAATTAAGCCATGTAGGGGCACCTGGGTGGCTCAGTTGGTTAAGTAACTGCCTTCAGCTCATGATCCCAGGGTCTTGGGATTGAGCCCCATGTCAGGCTTCCTGCTCAGTGGGGAGCCTCCTTCTTCCTTGCTCTCTCTGCCTCTCCCTCTCTCTCTCTCTTTCTCTCTGTCAAATAAATAAATAAAATCTTAAAAAAGAGAGAGAGAGAGAGAGAGAGAGAGAGAGAATTAAGCCACTTAATGATCACAACAACCCTGAGGTGAGGAAGCCGTCATCAGCATCTCCACTTCATAGATGAGGACACTGAGGCCCAGAGAAGTTAAACAACTTGCCCAGCAGTCAGGCAGCAAGGGAGTTGGGTAAACAAGATTTGAACCCAGCAGCCTGCCTTTAGAATTCCTGCAGATGGACAGGTGGCTAGACAGACAGACAGAAAAGGAGGCTGCTGGCCCAGCCATCTCCCCAGCGGCTGCAGCCCCGACATGCTCAGGGCAGCGACCACCCCCAGGCCCAGAACTCCACCTTGGGATGTGCTTGTTCAGAAATCCTGCCTGTCCTCGCTTCGGCTTGCCCTGCCCTTCTGGGGAGCGGGCGGCTGCACCCGAAAGTGAGGACGGGGCACCTGTGTCCGAGTCTCAGCAGGCGGGGGGTTCAGGGAACTCACCCAGGTACCACCTGTCCATGGCAGGAGCCGCCAGCCGTGTCCTTGGTGGAAGAGAGCAGCGAGGCGCTGGTTGCCAAGGGCCTGGCTGGAAAGTGCAGCCCTCCCTCCCTCCACTCCTCACCCCGGCCCAGGGCAGGAAGAGACAGAGTTGGGGAGGAGGGGGGGCGAGGGGGCCCTCACCGTGTGCCTGCCTGCCAGCGGGGTGGGCCGGGGGCCAGGGAGCCATGCCAGAGAGACTCTGACTTTCCCCCGGAGGAAGGGGGAAGCTGGGAGCCACAGCCACTGGCCCCTCTGCCCCCACAGAACAGATGCCACAGCCAGCGCCCTCCAGGAGGCCCGGGGTGCCTGCAAAGGTCACCCTAGCGGTGACTGAGGGAGGCCCCAGGGCCATTCGTGGGCCCCCCAAGCCTTTACTCAGCTGCACCTCCACCTCCAGCCCCGTAGGACCTCGGCCCTGATCTAGCCTGACCCCCGGTCTCATCTTCAGCCCGGCGTCCCCGGGATGGGACTGAGTGGCAGCTCCCCTCCCAGCTGCCCTGCACGGGGAGGGCGTGCATTTCGGGGCCCCGCCCGGAGCCCGGGCAGCAGCTGCAGGTTGTAGAGCCGAGATGGGAAGCAGCTGGGAGCCGGGCGGGGGCGCTGCTGAGGAGCGGCTCCATGGCAACCAGTCGTCCTCACCGGGGACCCTCAGGTAGCCCCCCAGTGACATACACAGGCTGTGATGTCAGACCGCCCGCCGCACCCCGGTGGCCCCGCCGGAGACAGAGCGGCCTAACGAGGCCCCCGAGGGCGGCTGGTCGGTGCCAGAGGGGGAGCGGCCCTGCCTTGGCTCAGCCAAGTCTCTGTTCCCTGGCGCTTGGGCCCCTGACGGCCTGGAGCAAGGTGGCCACAAGCAGGCCGGGTGTCGCTTCCTCTGGAGCCCAGGACCTCCCTCGGTGACTTGGGGGCCACCCTGCACGGCCACCCCGGAAGGCACACTAAAAACCAGGGTTTGGGAGGTGCTGGTTCTGGCCCCCGTCTCTGACCCCCGGCTCCAGCCGGATGACAACTTGCCTCTCCGTCCCTCCTTAGCAGAATCTCCTGCCCTGCGGGGCGACGAATGACACCCGCAGAGAGCCACCTCTCGGTTGGAAGACTCTGGAAATGAAGAAGGGCAGGCCTGGAGGGGCGTGATCTGGACGGGCTGAGGTCTGTCCTGAGGACCCTGAGGGCCCTGCCTGGTGGCCGAGCTGCTCCCACGACCCGGCCTTGTCACATGTTCCCAAGTGGAAACCTGCACGTTCAGACAGCTCAGGGCTGCCGAGCGGAAATTCTCCAAGCCAGGCACTTGGAGAGACCGGGAAACCTCAGGGCTAGATGACACTTGAAGAAGTTACCTGATCCAAATATATCAGTGGTTCAAAAACATGAGGATCTCAGCCAGAACCCCCTTCCCACCCTCCTGCACACACACACACACACACACACACACACACACACACACACACACACACACACGCTGTGTTCCCTACCAACCCCTAATGCTGCAAAGGAAGGCATCTGGATCCCAAATGGAGACCCTGTGACATGGACTGGCTAACTGGAAAGGGCGTCCAAAGTCCTCCTACCCATCCCTATCACTTATAAAGGGCTCAGTCTCCTGCTCCAACCCTTTGAGGGCTCAGAGTATAAACCATCCTATACGACACTTCTCAATCTGGCCCCAATGACATCTTTGACCTTGTCTCCAACGTTCCTGTCCCTTCTCTCTACTCCAGCCATACTGATCTCCTTGATGTTCTTCTAGCCCTCCCGGCAAGCTCCTGCCTCAGGACCTTTGCACTAGGCCTTCCCTCTTCCTGAACACTCTTTCTCCAGAAACCTTCCTGGCTAACCTTGCTTGTGCCTCTTTTCATTGATTGACTCAGAAGACCCTTCCTGGCGCCCCCATCTAAAATGTTCACACCCACGCTTTGCAACATCTCAAATCCCTTCTTAGTTTGTTGTGTTTGGGTTTGTTTTCTCCAGGAAAGCAAGGATTTTTGCCATGTTGATTCATAGATTCCCAGTGCCTAGAACAGAACCCGTCACATGGTGGACCCCCAGTTTTGTTAAATAAATGAATGCATCCCGGAGGTGAAATCATTTCTCTAGTGGCACAGGGAGGCCCAGAACTTGCCCAATGCAGCCTCTTCCCCTGAAGTCCCCTGTCCTGTAACAGGTAGCAGGAAGTAGTTTGCCCCACGGAGACAGAGTGGGCGGTCGGCAACGGCTCCCGCAGAGTCCTTCCTGGGGAGTCCCCCTCCCCACCCTCTACGCCCCCAGCCCTCTACCCAGAGACCTGAAGCAATTTTTATGAAAGCGTCTATTTCTCCTTTCCGGGGAAGCCTGGGGCTGAGATTCAAGAAGGTCTACTCTCTCTTGCTCACACCCAAGTCCTCCCTCACTCTTCTTCTTGTCCACACCAGCCGAGGTCATCCGCTTGGCTGACGCTGGGGACAAGGGAGCCCCTGTCTCAGAGATACCCTGCTCTCCACCAGGGAGCCCCGGCTCCTTCAGCCCATGGCCCGAGCCGCCTGGCGAGCCGCCCAGGAGAGCCTCTCCTCCGTGTCCCTCCACGCGGGAGCCACCCCATGGGACAGATACGCCCCCTTAAGCTCCTCTGTATCCCGACCCTTCACTGTGGAAGCTGTGATGCTGGCGAAGGTCACCTCTCCAGGTCTCCTCCCATATTATATAATGGGTTGAAGCACCTACCTTGACTGGTTCTTGTAGGAATTGAGATGATGGAGGGGAAAGGCCTGGCCAAAGAAGGTCCTAATAAATGTTGACTTCTCTATCCTCCCCGGAGATGGCCTTCTAGGAGGCAAGGACTCTCACTGCAATCCCTTCCCTGGGCTCGGTCCCTTGCCGAGGTGATCTCGAAGGCAGGTTCCCAGAGCACCCTCCACTCCCTGAGCCTCAGCACAATCTCTGCTGGTCTGCCACCCACCCCGCACCCCAACCTTCCTCTCCTCCCCCACCACCTACGCTGCACGGCTGGTTGCTGCTGGGGTCCGGCTGGGCTTCTTCTTTCAGTCTTTCTTGGGATATGGGGCCAAATGGGGTGGGAGTGCTCCTCTGCTGTCTCAGGAAGACTCTAGGGCAGGCAACGACACCCTTACCCCCAGCCCCAAAGGGAGGGACTTTGTGTGATTCTTCTAGGCTGGAGCCAAAGAGGATCACCCAGCCATACTCTGCTTTCCTCCTCCCCAAACCCACAGATCAAGGAAATCTTTGGAAGGAATGGAGAGGGAGCCCCAAGTCCTGGTCCCTCTCCCAGCACTGTCACACCCAGTGGGACAATGTCCTCGGTCGCCATGCCTCAGTCCCCACTGTCTTCCCCAAGCAGCGTTCCACTCGTCCCCTGAATCTCCAGCCTCAGGGCAACAGTCTGGGTAGTCACTTTTGGGGTTGCTGGGATGGGGGGCTAGCCACAAGGCAAAGGCCCTCACCACCAGCCGTCCCCAGAAGGAATGTTCCAGCTCCGCCACCCCTGCATGTCTGGGGCCACACGTCAGAGTGCACGGCCTTGAACTCCAGGTCCCCCGCAATCCTCCCAGTGTTGGCTTGCAGCTGGGAAGAAGCCAGAAGCCCCTAGAAAGTCCTGAATCCTGGCTGGGGCCGGTCTGCAGCTGCTTGGCATGCGTGGCCCCGCGGCCTCAGCAGGAAAGGTGGCAGCTCCCAGGCCCCATCTGTGCTGCCCAGAGGTCCTGAACCCCAAGGAGTGTTGGCACCTGTCTCCGGCTGTCACTCCCGATGCCAGGGTCACTGGGGTCTTATAAGGCGAGGCCAGGGGAGGTGGTTCCTCGAGGGTCCATTCCTTAAGTGTTGGCTTTAAGATGACCCGAGCCATGGGGCACACACAGGTCCTGGGAGCTGCCAAAGGGCAATGTACTCTGAGAGTCAAGGTCACTGAAGCTTTCTGCTCCCTGAGCTGGCAGGGGAGGCAGAGTCCTCTTCTGTTTCTACAGCTGCTGGCAAGGGCAAATCTGTTTGACCCACCTCTCCCACAGTGAATACCCTGGAGAGAAATGCATTCTTGACTTTTTTCAGAACTCACGTCTGAGCTTGAACTCGAACAGGGGTTATTCTCTCCAGCTGTGGTCCTTCACCTCCTAGTACCCACGTCCCTCCCGACCCTTATCTCTGAAAAGCGGCTCCAGGCCCCGTCACCTCCAGGAGCAAGCCCACCCTCCCTGCTCCTGCCTTTCCTCCGTGACCTTCTGGATCATACTGGTGTGGCCCAAAGGACCACCTCTGGCTTTGTAACCATCTTTGTCATTTATTTCACAGATGGCCGAGTCTGGCCTATCGCAAGAACTCAGCTCAGGGTGTCTGTTAAATGTCTGTGTCTTCTCAAAGTCCGGTGCCCAGAAATCCTCACTTGGTAACAATTCCATCCACTTCATGGTTCTCAAGGGTTCCAAAGAGCTTTGGCTTCCTTGAGCTGCTACATTCCTTCCAGTGACTCGACCAAGCTGGTGTTGTGATACCCACCTTCCAGAGGAGGAAACTGCACGGTTTTGCAGGTGAGGCAGAACTCGAACCCAGGTCTGACGGACAGAAGGGGCACCCCACTATCAAAGAAAGGATGCCTAAGGAAATGAATGATAATATAAATATTAATAACATAATGTTTGCTTGTAGCAGTGTCAGTGTTTTTATGTCCATTGTATCACTTTGACCTTGTGAAGGAACAGGAAAGTTATCGATGGACCCATTGCACAGGTAAGGAAACTGAGGCTTAAGTGGCTTTCCTAGGGTTACACTGGCACCCAATGCACCCTACAGCTAGGAAGGACTACATTTTGCAAAGAAAGTGACAGAGAAGCTGGGGCGTGCCTGAGCTCGCACACCTAGAGAGGAGAGGGGGAGACCAGGGAATGTCCTGAGCCTCCTTCTCATCCACCAGCCTGCCTCCAAGCCTGGCTCTGAGGCGTGAGCCTACTCCTCTGGATGGTGCAGGGGGCCCTCCCCCTAACAGCCCCTACCAGCCCAGGCCTCCCATGACATCTGATCCAGCATCACCTGCCCGGTCATCGCTGCCCTGGCAGGTGCCCCATTATTGTGCAAACGGGCACAGGGCTGGGGGCGGCCAGCTCCATAAAATCAGCAGCTGGTTGGCTTGAGCTGGCTGATTCTGCCCCCCGGAGTTTAGCTGTGACAGCAATGAATCACACTAATGGTGAGAGGTGGTGTTCTTCCTCTTTGTGGCCTGGAGACAGGTATTTCCAAAGCTCCTCCCCTGGCTCAGGCAAACACACTTGATCCCTCTCTCTCTCTCTCTGGACCCAGAATGAGGCAGAGCAGCCAAGGACAAGGTGGGGTGAACCAGACAGAGCTGGACAGCCCTCCCACCCTGGCTTTGCCCAGCCACGCCTGCCAGCCCAGATCACTTGGAGCCCAGAGCCTGCCTCCCCAGAGGAAGGAAAGAGCCCGGTGACCTTGGCATGTGCTTCAGCCTGGCATCCCCCTCCCTGCTGCTTGCGCTCTGCCTCTGACTCTCTTCCAAGAACAATTTGGCAAGTTCTAATCCACAACCTGCAAAAAACCCAGAGTGGTGGGGAGGGCCACAGCCAGGGGGCCCAGAAGGCAGATTGGCCTATTTTTATGTGGTGTTAAGTAAACACAAACACCTCCATGCAAATAGACTCGGAAATCTTTGGAGTGGAATTCGTGGAGAAGGAGGCAGCAGTTGGGAGGTAAAATGCCCCCAACACCTGGGTCACTGTCTGAGACCAAGGGACTCAGCATTCCCTTCTGGGAAATGGCACAATATACCAGCTTTCCTATAAAACCAAGGTAGGGTTCCTATATCCAACCAAATCACAGAGAACGGTCACCTGCCGGGGGGCTGAGTGGACAGATGTGGTCTCGCCCAGCATGGAGTGCTGGTCCAGAGGGAAGACATGCATGAAAGAGCAATCCATGCCTGCATTCTGGATTCTTCTTCCCTGGCTCTCTAGCCCTAGACCAGAGGGAGAACGGTGTGCTCATTGTGTGTGGGTGATGGGGCAGGGGAGAGGGGCCGTTCCTCAATTTGAGCCTGGACCTGGGTAGAGCAGGCCATCCTGGATAGATTCTCAGGGTCCATCTTAGCCAGAGGATCCCATCAGCTTGAATATTTCCAGTGACAGGGAGCTCACTCCACAGCTGTGGGAACCAAGGACTCCCCCACCTGAGGCCAAATTCTGCTTCCTTCCATGTGCACTTGATGGGTCTACATCCTTTCCTCTGCTGTGCAGAGAGAGACAGGCTGGGAGCTGGATGGACCTGGGCTAGACCTTGGCTTTGCCCCCAGCAGTCCAAACTCAGCCAGTCCCACCAAGCCATGGTTTCCTTATCCGTAAAACGAAGATACCCTCAGTAGTGCTGTGATTTCTAGATGAGCTGATCTGTGGGACACGGTCAGCCCAGGGCTCGGCACATACTAGCTGCTTTGTTTAGTTATTAATAATATTATTGCCATTATTTTGAGCATCGCTTTCTTCGATTCTTTGTTATGTGTCTTATTTCCAGGCAACAAGACCCAGAGCGCAGTCTCGCTAGTGTGCGCCCGGAAGGGCCAGCCAGGTTCCAGGTGTGGTCGCACCAAGCCAGGTGATGCTCTCCCTTCGTCTGTCTGGCTGTCAGTCCTCCCCGGCAGGGGGAAACCAGGCCACATGGTGTACCAGAGGGAACTCTGGAGACAGACACTGTGTGACCCAGACTGGCCACAAGCTTATCCGAAGTGGGACTATCCTACCTGCCTCAGAGATAAGGCTGGGTTATCAGGAGGCAAAAGAACTGGATGCCAAGAGGCAGGCAAAGGAGGGAGAACTCTTTTCTGTATATGCCAGAAGTGGCAGCCTCATTCTCTATTAGGAACACGATTACTACGAGAAAACTCAGAATCTCCCCTATTAGATTTCCTCACACTTACCGTAGAATTTCATGTTTTGTTTTAATAATGAACATGGGGAGATACCCCCAATCTTTTTGCCTTCCTGGGGCCTCAGAGGATCTTCCTCTGGTGAAGGTCTTCCTCTGGCCACGCTGAAACTGCCACCAGCCTTGTAAATTCCCTGACCTACGAGTGTCCCACCAATGGGGGTCAGTAGCTTACTCACAAACCTGCAGTGCGACCAGAGATTTTTTAGCCCCCGTAATCACAGGTGACAATATTGAGCTAGATCTCAATATACCATGTTTTGCAGTCGCAGAAGTAGGACAGGCTCCCTGCATGTCCCGGGGGTGGCCGGGGGGCAGCCGGGGCCCCGAAGCCCTCAGGACCTGCACCTGCCAATTCTGCAGCTCTAAACAGATCACAGAACCTAGAGAGACTCTATGAAGATTTGGGGGAGGGGCACGAAGTTCCATTAGAACAAGACTTAGTCCCTGCCCCCTGGGAACCGTGTCTCAAGATAGAAACACACAAGACGCACAGAGATGGGGGTGCGCCCCGGTGACCTCCCGGAGGGTGGAGCTGGCAACTGGGCTCACTTGGCCAACAGTCCTTTCCCAAAGACTGAACTGGAATGTCCTTGAGAGGACACTGTCGGTGACCCCTGGCCCCTACGAGCCACCTCTTGGGTCCCAACAGCAGATTCACCTGTGGACATTATCTACCTGGCCTCCAGCTTGGAGCCGACGTATGGAGCACTGAATGTGAAGATAAAGGCAGGACCCCGTGTGACCGAAGCACAGAAAGGAAGGGACTCATTCCACCTGAAGTCCAGGAAGGCTGCACAGAGGAGGGGGTATTTGGGTTTGGAGAGACATGAAAGGGTAAGCAAGGGCTCTGATCACAACCCAAGTGACCCACTGACACCCTCTTTGCCAAGTCCTCAGGTAGTGGCCCCAGAGTCAACCAAAGGGAGAGGTTAGAGCCTTTGGTTCTCAGCCAGGATGCCCTCAGGGGAGCCACCGGGACTCTCGGCTTCTGGGCAGGCCACGCACCAGGTTTGGGTCCTGCCACGGGGCAGAGCCTGGGCCCACCCACCTGGGTGGGGGAGGCAGAAAGGGAAAGGTGGGGAGAGGAATGGGAGAGCTTAGAGTCCAAGCTGCTGGCCCACACACACTGACTGCCTCTTCAGCAACCACGTCTTCCCTCTGAGCAAGCACAGAGTCCCTTTGGCCCTACAAGCACCCTACAAATATTCCAGCTCCTTGACACAAAGGAAAGCACTTCAGAGCCACTAGGAAACAAACGGCGTTTTATTCCTTTCTGTTGTTGAGAGGACAGGTCACAACACGGAGAAGAGCAGTCCTGGTCACAGCGGCGCGGTTTGGTTGGTTTCCACAAGAACACGATGGACGGGACGGGCGGGGTCTGGCCGAACTCTCCATTCCTTATGACCTTCGAGCTCTCGCTGTTCCCTCCGCAGCGGGGCTGTGCGCACCCGCCCAGTCTCTAACATGCAGCCGGCAGCTGCACCTGCCACTCTAACCAGGGACAGGCGGGGCGAAGGGTGCGGGAGCCATCGCTTCTGACCGGCCAAGGGCACGGGGGCAGAGAATCCTGCTCTCCCAGCTGCCCCTCCCCAGAGTGCTGGCCCCAACAGAATGGGTCCCCTCGGCCCTCGCCTTCCAGAGACCTCATTCAGGGACAGGAGTCTACGTCCAGAAGAGCTGGGCTGTAGCTGGGAGTCTCAGAAGCAGGGAAGACGGGGGAGAGGAGCAGGGGTCCAGAGCCCATGGGGTTATTGCTGAGAAGATATGCAAGGGGCACATTCCCTAAGGGGCAGAGTAGAAGCCCTGGGCCTGGGATCCCGGGCTGCTCTGCCACGAGGCCGGGCAGAGGAGGACTCTGCCGGAAGCCCCAAGAGGAAATGACCGCGGACGGCGCAGAGCCTGCCTGGAGGCAAAGCTGGGCTCACCAGCTCCTTGCTGTCACCCTCCCATGGCCAAGACCCCAGAACAGGCTCAGGTCGGGGCTGGAATACAGAAGCCAGGCTCTTGCGAAGGAAGTGAAGAGAGGCCATGTAGAACGATCACGAAGGTGATGTAAACCTTCCCAAGTCCCGAGACAACGGGAGACCCCCACCCATGCCCCCTACCCCTACCTACACCCACCCCTCAATCAAGAGAAGGGACTGGTCTCTCAAGGGGAAAAAGCAGACTCCCGGGAGTGGGAGACGATGCGGGGGCCACAGGGAGCAGGGAGGGGCCGATGGCGCCGTGGCTCAGCACCCGCCCAGGAAAGTGAGTCCGGGGTCACTAAAATACAACATCACCCACAAACAAGCAGCCACAGAGACCACAGTCATCAAACACACACACAGACACGTCACAGGACGCGGAGGAGACCGCAGGCTGCGGGCGGGGGAAGGCGGGTGTTAGTTGCATCACTAAGTTGTGGACCGTGTTCCGGGGACGGGGAGGGGGCAGGGGACACACACGTTCTTGGCTTCTCCCGGGGAAAGATGCTGCTGAAGTGGCGGTGTTCTTAAGCATCAACATTGGCATCTAAAGGTTGGAGCAGCTCCCTCCGGGTTCTGGAGGCTAAAGGGGGAGAAAATTTAAATTAAAACAGAACTCGGACTCCTTCCAAGAATCTTTACCGTCTGTCTCCATGCCTTTAGTGCAGCCCCCGTTCCCCCCCGAAACCCGCAGGATGAGACCCACTCTAGGCACCACGTTCCTGGCCACACGAGGACTAGGAGCCTGAGACACAGGGAGAGGAGGTGGGGCAGAGGAGGGGGTGGCCCTCGGGGGAGCGCTTCTGTCCGTGGGGCCTGGAACATGGGACATGAAAAGAAAATTGTTAAAGCCAGGACACCCCCAGAAGTGGCTCACAGTCCCAAGATCTAGGAGAACAAGGTTTCTGAGGAAGTCCAAGTTTAAAATAAAGGAAGACAGGACAACTGCCAGCTCATGCCTCCCTCCCTTGGGCCTCCCCGTACGGCTCCCACGATGGGACCTGCCAGCCACCACGAGGGCACAGAACACCAAGCCACCAGGCTGGACGCCTGCTCCTAGATCAGCATCGATGGGCACCTCGCACGTAGGCAATCACTGACCTTTCTGAGCCCATCTAGAAATGGACATAATGAGCCCCGTTCTGCCTGCCCACGGGGCTGTCGTGAGGACATAAAACCACTAAGGAAAAAATTCACATGCTTCACAAGGATGCTGTGTGATTGCGCTCACGGTGAAAGCTGGTGTACCACGCATTTTGGTAGCAAAAATCTCTTCACTGACAATTCAGGATGAAGTCACGGACCTGTCTATCATGCCTTACGTGAGGCAGCCGTGAGTGGATAGGAGACTGACCCCCACGCCCCCCGGGCCCCAGGATATTCCCCAGAGGTCATGAAGTGACATGGGCACAGACACAGAGGGGGGTGGTGGAAACGGCTGGAAGCTAATGGGCCTGACTTCAAGTTCCACCTGTCACTTGTGATCTGTCTGTCCTCGGTGACCTCAGTTTCTTTACCGATAAAATGGGGCTCAACTCCACCTGTCCTGCTTCTTCCGGCAGGCTCGAGTGAGTTTGTGTGTGTTTTGTGGGTGTTTTGAAAACTAAGGCATTTGACGGTTATGACTCCCCCGTGTCCCTACAATGAACAATGGAAGCCTATGTTAAACGGAATGCCCATAAAGGGGGCACAGGGAGGTGAGGGAGAGGGGGTAATACACCGTTCTCCCTAGTTTGGTATAGACTTTGAAAGTGTCATTATAAAATGTTAATTTTTTTAAAAGTGGCCCTAAGATACTTTCTGAATCATCACTAAAAGCCACTATTGTTATGCTCCTTTGTATCGGGAGTATTTCGCGAACTGCAATTCGCCCCCAAGCCCTGCCCGCGTGGCAGCTAAGATGACAACCTATTAACTTGACCGCTGGGTTGTGCAGAGGTCCTAGTTCCCAACTGTTTACTGCGCATGTGCAGGGCATCTCAGCTGTTTCGGTCCATCTGTCTCACTGCCCTCGGAGCATGGCTCATTATAAAGCTGTGCCTGCTGCTCTTGTCTCAGGAATGAACAGTGATGGGGCCAGAGGAAGACCCAGGCAGACAGAATCTTACCTTCCCACCCGAGGGCTACACTTCAGTTCTCTGCTTTCTGGGGCTCCGTTGCTAGGAAGCAAGAAGAAGAAGAAGAAGAAGAAGAACAGACTGAGATCGTAGAGAATGGACCCCTCGCCCCGGCGGCATCCACGCCCGTGCCTGACGCTGGGGCGTCTGAACCGTACAGCGGAGAGGCGACCTGGCAGGATTTGGGGTCAGACAGACCCAGATGTGAATCCTTGCCCCACTCTTTCCTGGTTCTAGGAATTTGGCACATTCCTTAACTCTGCCGGGTCCCTTGGTTATAAAATGTGGACAGTGATGTCTACACCGGCAGGCTGTGTGCCCATGAAGTGGGGTCTGCGAAGTGCCTGGGATCGTGCCTGACACAGAGCAGCTGCCCCGTACACGGCGGCTGGCTCGAGTCGCAGCCTGTTGGGTGGACGCTGGGGAGCACGGCAGAGCAGAGGCCCGGAGACCTCTTTCCTGCACAGACATGAGAGCACATCTGGGGAGCTTTAGGGACGCCATGGTGTCGGGCGACCGGCCCTCCCCGAGCTATACGAGGACCCTCCCCAATTACTTCCATTCCTCCCGGGCTGGTGGCCGCGACCCTTACCATTTGCAGTGATGAGGTTCTCCACCTGGGCCTCCTCATCCCCTGGAGCCCTGCAAGAGGAGAGACACAGCCCTCCCGTCAGAGGTCTGCACAGCTGTCTGGATCCGGCCCCTCCGAGCCACTGGAGGGCTGAGCGCTCTCCACCGAAGCGTGCATGGGGCAGGGGGAGCAGCTGGGATTGCAGGGTGCAGCATCTGGGGAACTCACGGGCATCCTTCTGTGTTGGCCCCCGAGACAGCGAAGTGCTGGGCAGGAGAGGCTTAGGGCCACCTGGGGGTTTGGGGCGTGTCCCGCCAGACTTCGGACTTCTGAGGTCCAAGGCTACCCCTGGTTTTTGCCCTTTAGGGGTGGGGGGTGAACGACAGGGAGCCCAAGCTTCTACTCAGCCAAAGAGCCCCATGAACTGGTGACAAGCAGGGCCAGCGTCCCAGGTCCTGTAGAGAGGAGGACCTCCGGAGAGGCTCTGAGGCCCTCTGCTTCCCTTCTCCATAGCTCAGCTGTCTCAAGGGCCTCCAGACAAGGGTCCAGCACCTTCTGCCCCATCTCCCCTCCCCAGTGTACATCAGAAGACAGAAGGGGCTAACCCTGGACATTCTGACCTCTCCCTTGCCCCAGGATAGGCCTGGCAATCCTCAAAACATCTACTCCCAACGCACACGCCTCTTTCTGAGATAAGAATCCAAAAGAACCCTCATTTGGGCTCACACCCCAGGGGCCCCTCCCTGCCCCCTCCTAGTGTTACCCCAGATGTCCACAGACATGGCATCCTTACCGGGGCTTCTGATTGAAACTGCACTTGCATCTGCGACCTGAAAGGCAAAGAAACCACCCCAGGTCACGCTCTGGGCTTGACCACAGTGGGGCCACCACATGGGACCACATAAAAAGCACAGCTACATGCAGCAATCCTGTGTCAGAGTATCGGGTTCTTCTGAGCCAAGGTTCAACGTTCAGTGGCTTTGATGACTACCCCACCACAGTCTGCTTGATCAGACAGGGCTCCATGCAGCCAGGCTCATGTGGGAAAGACAAACACAGGGCATGTCCCCGGGAGCCCTCGGAGGACATTCCCCCACGTATGCCTCCTGGACACAGCACCGGGACAGCTCCCCTGCCCCTCCTTACTATCCACTGGTTTTCATCAAGCATTTATTTTGTTCGTTCTGCGCTGTTTTACTGAGCACTTACTATGTGTCCCCGCTGTGTCAGGGCCTAGAGATAACAGGGAGAATGAACAGTCTCCTTCCCTCTCCTGAGGAGAGCATGGCCGGGCTCTGACACTGCTCTCCACCAGCCTAGCGGCTTACAGACACCCCTCTTACAGACTGGACAGGGAACAGACAAACTTACTCAGGATAAGGAGAATCCCCACCGAGAAGAGCACCACAGCAAACACCAATCCCCCAATCCTCAGCGTCTGGTAGTCTGCCAAAGGAGAGAGGGAGAGATGGAAGGGAAGGCAGGTGGGAAGGAGCGCGGCTTGCCCTCCCCGGGGCGGGGCTGCGCCTCCCCCTCCCCACCCAGGGTTCCCATCACCGCTCACCATAATGAAAAGGGTCCTTTTCTTCCTCCTGCTCAGCTGCTGAAAAAATAAACAAGTGTGGGCAAGAGAAAGACAGCGGTATCTCTGGTTCCCGAATTTCCCCCAAGCCTCACAAGACTCACTTCCCACAGAGGGACTCCCGGGGAGGAAAGCCCCTTCAGCAGAGATGCCTGGGGGAGCATGGAGGGGTGGGCCTGCCTGCCAGGGCCCGCCTGAGAGCCGAAGGGGGTACTTGGGTCTATATCCCTCTTGTTACACGTGGGGAAGCGGAGAAGGAAGGAAGGACGTGTGACTTGCACCAGGCCAGAATCTAGAGTAGATGTGGCTCCAAGGTTCAGGCCAAAAGTCTACAGGGACGTGGAGGGCTTGAGGGCTTAAAGCAGAGCCTTCTGGGCCCTGGAGGAGAGGTGGGCAGGCTGGCGTAGGGTCTGGGAATACCTGCTGCCTTCCAGCACCTTCTCTGCGGACTGAAGTGGGGACGGGGGGGGGGGTCACTGGTCAGCCACGTAGAATCTGAGAGCCCCCAGCCCTTCGGTCCCAAAGGGCCAGGACCGGGAGGAGTACTCACCACTGGCCAGGATGGTGGGAGCCAGCAGGCTGCATAGAAAGATCAGTACCGCCTCCATGGTGTCTGCGGACAGTAAGAGGAGGGAACATCATTCTCCGCACAGGAGACGCCCCACCCCCACCCCCAGCCTGATCGGGGTCGGGGGAGCTGAATCAGGCTCCCAGCTCTGAGTACTCTCCCCGCGGTGAGAGTGGGGGCGACAGAGCAGAAGCTGCTGTTTACAGAACTCTCACAGAGAGCTCCATGTGCACAAGTTCAACAACTCCGACGGAATCCATGCCATCAGCAGGCACAGTGAAGGACCCATTTTGCAGGTGAACAACCTGAGCCCGAGGAGGTTAAATGACACCCATGACCGTAAGCAGCAGAGCTGGGTCCTCACCGAGGTCAGGAAGCCCTTCACCACACTGCGTCTCCGGCATGGAAGCCAGAAGACCCTAAGGGCTTTGGTAATGACCCCAGCGGCACCTTCCTCTCTAGGCCATCCTTCTGTGGCCACCCCCACCCCCGCCCGTTCACTAAGACATCCAGGACTTCCTGGCCCAGTTCCCCACAGCCCACACCCACTGGCAGAGTCATTTTTCCACAAGTTGAAATGGGGCAGGTAAGCAAAGGCCTCCCTAGTCCAGCCAGCCACGTGGGGCGGGAGACTTGCTGCTTACGGGTCTCCACACGGGAAACCCCGAAATGCTGACCGCTGTCCCTTCAGTTACCCTGACACCCTCCCCTCTACAGGGCCCGACCAAATCCCCCCACACACTTTAGCTCACGACCCTCCAGAAAGGCAGTTTGGTCAAACCAAGGCAGCACGGACACTGGCTCTCGGAGCCTCAGCGCCCTGACCTCTCCTTCCCTGGACTTCTGCTTGTGAACTCATCAAGCCCCTGTCCCTGGGGTCAGGGACCCCAGGATGGGCCATCTGGACGGAGGCAGAAGGTGGCCAGGTGGTCCCTTCCAGGGACAGATTTCAGTGGAGTTACACACACCTCCTGCCCGGGCTTTTCCTGGCCAGAAAGAGGGGAAAAAACCCAAACCGGGAAAAAACCCAAACCAGGCTGTCCGCCCTTTATCCAGGGAGTGACACTGGCAGTGGCCTGACCCCTGGACCAGTATCGAGCGGCCAGGACCATGCTCGCTCTTTAGGATGGTCCCTCTGACTCTGCCGGCCCCGAGCGAGCAGCCCCAGGAGCCCTGCACCTCTCAGCCACCAGAGGTCACAAGAGCGGCACCCAGTGCCCCGCGGAGGCCACGGAGAAGGCCGCGGGAAGTGCGGACCAAAAGGCAGTGATTTGCTCCTAATGCCATCTCAGCTAATACTGGTAATTCTTTTCAATTTTACATATTTTATAGGTATAAAAATATATGTAGCACACACTTATAATGAAGCATAGTAATAAGATCAACGCCCATAACGTAAGAACGAGACCTTCACAAACACCTGCTACGTTTCCTCCGACAGTACACCTGTGCTTTCCTCCGGCCCATCCCCCTGCCTCTCCCGCAGGTGAACGGTACCCTGGACAACAGGCACCCAGACATTTGTCGTCACTCCCTTGTTCTTCCTCAAAGACATTTTTTAAAAAGATTTATTTATTTGAGAGAGAAAGCACGTGAGCAGGAGGCGGGGCAGAGGAAGAGAGAGAATCTCAAGCAGAGTCCCTGCTGAGCGTGGAGCCCGATGCAGGGCTCCATCCCAGGACCCTGAGATCACGACCTAAGCCCAAACCAAACGCTGGACACCGACGGAGCCACCCAGGCGCCCCAGACATAATTCACATACCATAAAACTCACTTAAAAGTGTACACTCCAGTGCTTTTTGGTTATCTTCACAAAACTGCGCACCCACCATCACTAATTCCAGAACACATTCATCACCCCAAAAAGAAACCCCATCCCCGTCAGCAGTCACTCCCATTCTGCCCTCCCCGCCCCCCACCCCAGGCTCAGGCAACCCCTGATCTACTTTCTGTCTCTGGATTCGCCCATTCTGGACACTTTATGTAAAGGAATCATACAATATGTGGCCTTTGGAATCTGGCTTCTTTCACTGACCATCACGTTTTCAAGGTTCATTCACGTCAAACATCAGAACTTCATTCCTTTTTATGGCTGAGTAAAATCCCAGCGTAAGGCTATCCCTCCTGCTCTTCTTCTTAAAAACCTATTTATCATGCACGTAATAAAATGGTGTTTAGTGGAGCTTTTTTGAGCTTTGTAATTATGACATTATGTTGTTTACAGTCTTCCGGAAATGGCTATTTTTGATTCACACGATGTTTCTAAGTTTCATCCATTGTGACATGTGACCATAGTTCATGCATTTCTGAAGTCATGTAGTATCCCGTTATGTAGATTAATTATTCTGTCCATGATCTTGTCAGATGATATCTTTTTTGTTTTTCCCCTTTTGTGTGATTGAAAATAATGCAGCCATGAACACTCTTCCGCAAGCTGCCCAGGGCACACATGCAAGGCACTGTTTTTCCAAATTCTTTGCCATCATTTTCATATGAAATACTTTATTTTTATTTTATTAAAGATTTTTTATTATTTATTTGACAGAGAAAGAGAGATCACAAGTAGGCAGAGAGGCAGGCAGAGGGAGAGGGGGAAGCAGGCTCCTTGCTGAGCAGGGAGCCCGATACGGGGCTTGATCCCAGGACCCTGAGATCATGACCTGGGCCGAAGGCAGCAGCTTAACCCACTGAGCCACACAGGCACCCCTATGAAATACTTTTTTAAAAAGATTTTATTTATTTGACAGAGAGAGACACAGCGAGAGAAGGAACACGAGCAGGGGGAGTGGGAGAGGGAGAAGCAGGCTTCCCGCCAAGCAGGGAGGAGCCTGATACAGGGCTTGATCCCAGGACCCTGGGACCATGACCTGAGCCGAAGGCAGACACTCAACAACTGAGCCACCCAGGCACCCCTGAAATAGTTTTTACGTTGGAACCCACTGAAAATATATATTCATATATATTGGGAAGAACATCGCAAAACAATACATAACCTTAAGATGAATGATAACCTCTGATATTTTCTACAGTTTTCCTTGTATTTTTTTTTTAAGATTTTACTTACTTATTTGAAAGAGAGAGAGAGAGTGCACGAGTGGGGAAGAGAGGGAGAAAGAGGCTACCCACTGAGCAGGGAGCCCGATGCGGGGCTCAATGCCACGACCTGGGGATCATGACCTGAGTCGAAGGTAGAGGCTTAACCAACTGAGCCACCCAGTGCCCCTACAGTTTCCCTTAAAATAAAATGGCTAGGCCCATGAATGGGTCACTCTGTAGTAGAAAATGCATGTTCTAGAGACAGGCTTGGACTGAGGTCATTGGGCTGTACAGTATGAACTGTCCACCTTACAGAATTCTTGCAAACCGTTTTCCGAAGTGGTCATGCCCGTTTCCACACCCCACCAACTGCACAACTGTCCCTATTTCTCTGCATCCCCAACAATACTTGATACTGCCAGACTGCTTAATTTCCGCCGATTGAGAGGCACAAAGTGTGGTCTTAATTGGATCACTTAGTAATGGAGTTGGGCTTCTGTTTATTTGCCATTCCTGTTTCTTCATCAGTGATGTGTCTTTCATGGCCGTGGCTCTTTTTCCAGTGGGTTAACATGATTAGTATTATCCATTTATTATTCTGGATACAAAATATTTGTCATTAAGTACTGCAAATGTCTCTTCCCAATTAGTGGCTTGTCTTTTCATCTTTTGTTGCTGTCTTGCCATAACCAGAACGTCTTAATTCTAATGTAATGGAAGGTGATGATTTTTCTTGTGTCTTGTGGAAGATATTCTTTGTCTGCCTGAGTCAGAAAGAATTTTCTTCTGGACATTCTACAACTTTGTCTTTTGCACTGAAATCTTTATTCCACCCAGAATTGGTGTTCGTGTAAGGCAGGAGGTAGGGACCTAATTTTTACTAGCTGTCCTGGTGCTCTGTGTTGGCAACCATTCCCTTTCCTCTGGAATGGTCCTGCCACTTCCAACATATACCCAGTTTCTACTCAGGCTTGTGTCTGTTTCTGTGACACTTTTTTTGATCTACTGTCCCATTTGTCTGCTCCTGCATCAGAATCCACGTCTCAGTTGGAACAGCCTGATAATAATCTTCCCATGTGGTGGAAGAAGTTCCCTTATTTTCTTCTTTCTTCTCTTCCTGCAGGAATACCCTCCCTATTTTTGGTCTTTTGCTCTTACAAAGACATTTTAGAATCAGCCTGTCAAATTCATCTAACGTGATTGGGGCTCTCATTGCCATTGCAAGGGATCTATGTGTAGAACGACCCAAGGAGGACCGGTATCCTATAATCTTGAGTCTCCTTATCCATAAAAACATCTTTTCATTGGTCTGCGTGCTTTTTAATGTCTTCTAACGGTTCTATAAATGCTTTCATATTGGTCTTGCTCATCTTCTATTAGATTTATCCCTGGGTGCCTTGCGCTTCTCATTGCTATTCTAAATGCTATCCCTGTGTGTGTTTCCAATGTTTGCTGGTACAGACCAAAGACAAAACTGACTTGTATGTATAGATCTTAAATCCAATAATCTCACTAAACCCTCTTATTATTTCTAATAATTTACCCGTAGATTCCTTTGGGTTTTCTCTGCGGACATATCATCTGTAAATGACGCAGTACTGTTTCTTCTTCGCCGATGCTTACCTTGTTGGTTTTTATTTCTTGTCTTACGTCCTGCCAGGCCTTACCATAAAATGTAGACTAGAAGCCGGAGTACTGGACACACACACATGCTGTCTTGTTACTGGCTTTTTTACTTGTGTTTCATTTTTGTGTATTTTTAATTTTTCCCAACTTTACTGTGATGTGACACCTAACAATATGTTAGGTTTAAGGTGCGATGATTCATTTGATGCTTGTTTATGCTGCAAAATATTGCCACAGTAAGATTAGTTAACACCTCACCACCTCACACAATTACCTTTTGTGTGCATGGTGAAGAATGCTAAAGAAAATGTGGCATAAATACAACAAAATGTTATTCAGCCATCAAGAGAAGGGAATTACGGCTTTTAAATAGATTTCTTCTGTTTTATAAGTTCCCCTCTAATCCTGGTTTTCTAAGATGTTTCTGTTTTACATTATTGACGAATGAGCGTTCTACATCTACAGCATTTGACCTTCAATCTATCAGTGAAAGAAATCACGTGCATGGATTATCCAATGTCAAATCATCCTTACATTGTTGTGATAAAACCAGTGGATTGTCTTCTTAGTAACCTGATGGATTTGGTTTGCTGAGCTTTTGTTTAGATTTTTTGCATTTATGTGCATAAGTAAGATTGGGTTGCAATTTTTATTTTATTGTATTGGCCTTGCCTGGTTTGGGTATCGTGGTGGTCCTGGCCTCACAGAACCAATAATTTCTCTCTTGCTATTCCCTGGAAGAGTTTGCAGAAGACTGAAATAATCTATTCTTCGAACGTCTGGTAGAACTAAACTATGAAATCATCTGACTTAGTCTTTCCTTTGCGGGAGGATTTTCAATTGCCTTTTTAATTCATTAATGGCCACAACACTCCTCAGATTTCTCTTCTGAACACACTTAATGAGTATGATTTTTAGAGCAATTTGCTCTTTTCTTCTTTCAAACTTAATGCCATACAGTTGTTTATAGTATTTTCTATTTATCCTTAGAAACCACTAATTTCTGTTGGACCTGTGGTTATGTCTTTTTTTTGCATTCTTAACATTGTTTGTGATGATTCTTTTCTCTTCATTAGCTCCACTAGATATTCACCTATTTCAAGTCTTTTCAAGAACCTGATCTTGGTTTTGCTGATCCTCTATACTGTGTTTTAAATTGTCCTTCATTCTGCTCTTATGTGTTCCTTGACTTTATTCTATTATTCTTTCTTTTTATCTTTTTTTTTAAAGATTTTTATTTATTTATTTGACACACAGAGAGAGAGATCAGATCACAAGTAGGCAGAGAGGCAGGCAGAGAGAGAGGAGGAAGCAGGCTCCCTGCGGAGCAGAGAGCCCAATGAGGGCCTTGATCCCAGGACCCTGAGATCATGACCTGAGCCGAAGGCAGAGGCTTTAACCCACTGAGCCACCCAGGCGCCCTTTTTATTTATCTTCTTAAAATGGATACCTGGTTCATTAATAATTAGGTTTTCTTGTTATCTAAGGTCAGCATCTAAGACTGTAATCCTTCAAGCACCCCTTTCACCCCAACACATGAGGTTTGAAATGTGGTCTCTGGATTATCACTTAGTTCTTAATATTTTAAATTTGCACTATAATTTCTTATTTGACCCAAGCATCACTAAGCAGTGTGTATGTTAAATGCCCAGAAGTAGAGTGATTTTTCAATTTACTTTCATCATCGACCTCTAACTGAAGTACACTGTGGTCAGAGAACATGGTCTGAGGATACAGATGCCTCGAAATTTATTGACCTACAATATAGTTGTTTTTAAAATTATATGCCATTTGTTAAAAGGCTGTGAATTCCTTCATTCTTGGGAAGAAAGCTCTGTGTGCCCATCAAATCATTATTAACTATGTTTTTAGATTTCTATATATTTTCTTATTCTTTTTGACTGGGCTATCAAAAATGGAGATACGTGCTTTAAAAGATACCTCTGGGAGGAAGGATTTATATATTTATCCCTGTGCTTCTTCCCGTATTCTCACAGAGAGTTTAAAAGTGTTACATTGTCCTGTGAGTTGGATCTTTTAGGATTACATAGTGATCCTCTTTCTGTCTTAAATTCTATTTCACTTTCTACCTACCTGTGTCATGCATTGTATGTGCATTTTAACATCTTATAAATGGCAAAAACCTACATTTAAAAAAAATTCCACCGGATAATTTCTATAAACTGTCAAGTTTATCCCATTTAACCTTACTGTGATTTTTGATATACTTGGTCTGATTTCTCTTTTGACTTTTTTTTTTTGATTGATTGATTTTTTTTTTCTTATTCACTACCTCCCTCTACTGGTTGAGAAATTATACAAGCTATTGCTAGTTTAATGGTTACCTTTGGAATTTCACCACGTGTGTTTGCTATAGACTGAATGTTTGTGTTCCCCAAATTCATGTACTGAAACCCAATTCTCCATGTGATGTACTTGGAGATGAGCCTTTGGGAAGTGATAAGATCATGAGGGGGGAACCCTCATGAATGGCAATGGTGCCCTCATAAAAGAGAGCTCTCTGGTGCCTTGGGTGGCTCACTTAAGTGTCTGCCTTCGACTCAGGTCATGATCCCAAGGTCCTGAGATCAGGGTCCCTGCTTGGTTGGGAGTCTGCTTCTCCCTCTGCCCCTCTCCCTAACGTGTGCTCTCTCTCAAATAAACAAATAAAATATTTTTAAAAATTTTTTAATAAAAATAAAAAATAAAAGAGAGCTCTCTCGCCTCTCCCACCAAGTAGGGCCTCAGTGAGAAGACGGTCATCTGTGAATCAGGAAGCAGGTTCTCATCAGACACTAAATTTGCCAGCACCTTGACCTTGGCCTTCCAGCCTCTAGAACTGTGAGAAATAAACTTCTGTTATTTATAAGTCACCTAGTCTATGGTACTCTGTTATAGCAGTCCAAGCAGACTAAGATAGTATTTGATTTAACAAAGACTTTTAAAAAGTCTAACCTAAAAGGTATCAGAGTTACTAAGCATAATACCCTTCCTGAAAAATACAAAAAGAAAAAAATCACCTCCCTCCTAATATGTATGCTATTATTGTAAACCTTTCAGTTCTTTTTTTTTTTTAATTCTATGACATGGGTATTAGTATTTATGTTTCACAGAAACGTTTGTTCAGATTAACCCACGTGTGTGGTAGCCAGCCTTCAAGATGGTCCCCAGAACCCCTGGTATCGAGAGCCTTGCATAATCTCCTTCCCCACCCCACCGTGTGGCCAATAAAACACAGCAGAATTGATACGCCTGATACATCACTTCCAATACTGGATTACAAAAGGCACCACGGCTTTCTTTCCTCTCTCTCTCTCTCTCTCATTACTTGCTCTTAGGGAAAAATCACCTGCCATGTCTTTTTTTTTTTTTTAAGATTTTATTTATTTATTTGACACAGAGAGAGAGATTACAAGCAGGCAGAGAGGCAGGCAGAGAGACAGGGAGAGGTGGAAGCAGGCTCCCTGCTGAGCAGAGAGCCCGATGCGGGCCTCGATCCCAGGACGCTGAGATCATGACCTGAGCCAAAAGCAGAGGCTTTAACCCACTGAGCCACCCAGGCGCCCTCACCTGCCATGTCTTAAGGAGGCTCAGCATCCCTGTGGAGAGGCCTATGAGGCAGAGAACTGAGGACCTCAGCTCAAAGCCTCTAGAGAGTAGACCTGCTCCAAACCACATAAGCGAGCTTGGAGGCAGATCCTCCAGCTTCCACATGATTGCCCCCCACCACCCCACCCCGGCTGACAGCCTGACGGCAACCGTGAGAGTGACTCAGACCAGCACCACGCAGCCCAGCTGCTCCCTCATTCCTGACCTCGGAAACTGTACAGACAACGAATGCTCTTGTTTGGGGCTCGCTTGTTATGCTGCGGGAGATAACTAATACAGCGTGTTTACTAACTGATTTCTTCATAATTCTTTTGGAATCTAGCCGTTCATCAAGGCATTTTCTTTACTCCTGAAGAGAATCTTTCTAGAATTTTCTTTAATGAAAATCTATGAGTTACAAACTCAATTTCTGCGTATCTGAAAATGTTTTCATTTCACCCTTCCGGCGCACAGACTCAGGGGTGATCCTAGTAATTCTGACCTACCTCTAGTGTTCCAGCCTTAGTTTAGTGCCCGCCCCCTGAATGGAGACAACAGCTGGGACTGGCTGCTGGCCCGGAGAGGGATTTGGGGCCCCTGCTGAGAACAGAAAAGACACATGTCAAGGGTGGCTGGGCACGTCGCTGTCGTGCATTTCCCCCGACTCCCCCCAAGTCCTCTCCATGGATGATCGGCTGCAAGCACACTGAGCACACTCTGAATCCTAGGAAGGAGCATAGTCCTCTGGGCTCTGCAAGGGGTAAATAGGTAAACAAGACATAGCCTCCGCTTCCAAGCATTGGCGGGGCTTGGAAGCAGAGGGCTCCAGTACATCAGCAAGAGTGAAGAGAGCTTTACCGGAGGGAGAGGCAGAGGTAGAGACTCCGCAGGAGAGTCCATCAGGGCAGGGAGAGAGGGAGAAGGGAATACAACAGGGAACCTGGGACGTTCCATGGAGGAGCTGATGTTTCAGTTGGACCTTGAAAGAAGGATGGGATTTTTGCCGGACAGGCGCAAGAAGAGAGAAACTACGGGCATTCTGGCAGAGGAAATAGCATGAAACAAGGCAGTGAGAAGGGAAAACGGGAAGCAGGGAAAACAACTAATAGTTCAAGTCCTAAAGTCAGTTCAAGTTGACCCTCAAGGTACTTCATGGTGGCGGCCTAAAGGGGCTACCGCAGAAGGACCCTGAATAAGGTCCATCAGGAGAGAGGAACTCGGCCATCAGTAATGCCTGCGAAGCCCAGGAGGGGGCTGGGACAGCCCGGGGCCAAGTATGTGCCATTTTTAGAGTAAGCTACCTTCCAAACAGTGAAGAGTCCTGTTGAGTAAAGCATGAGGGGTGGATGGCGGGAATTCTGGTAAGTCAGAGGGTGGAGGACCTCGAATGCCAAGCTGAAGAATAAAGACCAGTCTTTGTGTTCTGAAGAAAGCATTTCTGATCGAGTTACAGTGTGCTCAAAGAAATACTGTTACAGATTTGGAAAGTCACCAACTCCCTGCTCCTCCGAGAGCTGCGGTCCAGGCCTGGCCCACGGCAGCCACACCTCAGCACAGGCCTCCTCACGGTGCCTCTTGGCCCCGACAGCCATTTTTAAAAGTCTCATCGGTACCCCTGGACTTGGCCCTGAGACAAGAGGCCAAACACATATATGGAGCCTCTGACAAGACACACAATGTTCTTCTCTCACTGCTGCACCGAGAAACCCCATCTGGGCCTCCCCTCCCTCCCACACAACCGCCCCTGGTGTCCCACGCTCTCCCAAGCCCTCCCAGTTACCACACATTCCTCTCTCCCAGACAGGAAGCAGGGCTGCCTGGGGCTGGCTAAGGGTGGATGCCGGAGGGGGGGAGGTTAAGAGGCAGTAGAAGTGACGAGTCTCCTGTCCAGGCCACAGAGTCTAAGGGGTAAATGGAAGAGAGGAGGGAGGGATCTCTGGAAGAGGGGGTTCAGGAAGCCGCATGAGGCTCCATGTGCACGGAAGGCCCCGGGCCCCTGCGTGGGGGTCCCTGAGGACCGGGCTCTCTGGGCCAGGGCTCGGGAGACGTCGTCACCATGGCTCCGGACCTCCTCACTCTGCCTCTCCCCAGCCCGGAAGTTCCAGATCCTTTAGAACACCCTTCCCAGCTGGCAAATGGGACCAGCCACAAGTTGCTTCCTCCGTGGCATCACGTGAGAGAGAATTCAGGTTTCCACTCGTTTCTCTTCCCCTCCTGTCCGTGTTCTGTTATCTCGACATCGGTCAACGGCTGGCATTTTAGGCGGCAGCAGCCCTTCCATGTTAATTTTGTTCCCTGATCTCCCTGCCTTTTGCATAGTTGCTTTCCGCATGTGCGAGAGAAAGCAATCAGAAGAGTCTCTCCGGCGATTATCTTTCCATTCTGAGTCACATAATTTCACATAATTGCTGGGCAAAAGCTGCTCAGAAAAAGAAGCCACTGGTTGATGATAGAGCAACGTGCTCTATTAGTTTTGATTCCCTGCAGCCGTGAGGTAGATCAGAATACCCAGTTCTATTGTGAAAATAACTCTGAAACAACCGCCCTCTAAAGTGCACAGGCTCCAAATTACAGTGGGACTTGATCCGCTCACACTCATCCCTCTGTCTCTCCGCCCCTCCAGCCTCGCACCCCATCCAGCCCCCTGCATCTCACCCCCTTGCCCTCCTTCAGGCTCCGCCCATCGAAAACATGCGGGGGGCGGGGGGCGGATCACCAAGGCCTGGGTCCTGGCAGGATTCCCCCGAAGAAAACTGAGCCCCTCCTCCCACCCCCTCCAAACAGGACATGCTGGAAGGGACCCTTGATGGGGTCGCAGAACGCAGGGGCCCCATTGTTTAGGCTAACTGGTTACCCTCCACTGTTGCTGTATACCCGGGGACGTGATGTACCCAAATCTGCAACAAAGAAACCTGGTAAAAGAAGACCGCACTGTGTATAAATAGGATAAAGCCAAGATGTGAGGTTTACCAGATGGAGCTGGAATCACAGCACGCCAGGGTTGGAATGACGGAGATGAAAGTTCTTTCTTCTTATCTGAGGAGACTGAGGCCCCAACAGAAGAGGGATGGAGCTGATTCGCACAGCTGGTCAGGGCGCACAGCTGTCTGCTGCTCCCGTCTGGGAGGGCCTGGGAGGGGGGCAGGCCAGGCTTGCTGGACGGAGGCCATGAAGCCAGCGGGGAAGAAGACAGGGCACCGGCAGGAATGGGGGCAACCAGGGCAATGAGAGAGGGCAGGAGGAAAGCTCCTGCCTGACAGGCTCCTGGGCTCGCCAATGGAAGACCACCTTTGACCAGAAACATTCAGGGGGGCTGTGGTGGCTTCTGGAAGGCAAGCAGTGGCATCGATCCAGAGAGGACCTACAGAAGGTTTAGAGCCCAAATCTTAGTCTCTCAATGGGAGGGCAAAAAAAAGGAGGGGGAAAAATTAGGGGAAAAAAAAAACATAACAGAGAGTCCTTTCTAATTATGCTGGCCATGCCATGTGGCTGAGCTTGGTGCAGGTGGCATAGCTCTGAACAGTCTAAGCCTGGAGAAGGACTAAAAAGAGAAAAGGTCCAAGACTAAAGAACATCGCCAACATACTGGTCTGATTTACAACAGAGAGGTGGGTCCTCCTTGTGCCTAAGACATTGATTGGTAAGACTTAACAGTCTGGCAGGAAAACAGGACGAGGGGGTCTGACCTATTTCTGCCAAGATCCCTTTGGAGACGGGGGACTGCCCCTGGCAGCTTTCCAGGCCTCCTTAGCCTGGGACTCCGTGCAAGGGCCTGCATGCACCTCGTGAGTGGGGGCCGGTACTTCTGGGTTACACGTGCTGATGAATGGGGCTGGGGACGAGGCCAGCACAAGCCGCCAGATACTGCCCAAACCTGGGGTTTGGCTATGGATGTGCTGGACCTTATGAGAAGTTAGGTGTGCTAATGCCTCAGCTGGAAAGGCTGGAATGTTCTTGACCTTCTCTGGCACCCCCTTCCACGGCTGGTGTCTCCCTGCCTCCCCATCCATGCCGGGGCAACCAGGCATCCTCGGCCCTCATACAAACCACCGCTCCCCACCCACACACACAGAGACCCTTTCCTGAGTAACTCTCATCACCTTCCTGCTTTCCATCTTGGATGCTTTGGCCTCAAGCTCTGTTTGCTTTGGGGTTTTATATACCAGAATAAAGAGAAAGCAAAGAACAAAAGGACAGCAATCATCTACTTGACAGCTGTGTCTGGAAGAGCTCAGAAGGCATTTTTCCACACCCCTTCCTGCCAAGCCCAGCTCTCCTCTGGCTCCTCCTCTGCTTTCAGGATGGGGTGTTTACCCCTCACCTCATGTCCCCTGGGACCAGTGACCTGGAAACAGGCCAGAACCTGTGGCCTCAAACCCCCAAATGGATGCCCTAAGCTCTGATCTTGAAGCTCCCCAACCATAGTGACCCAGAGCCATGAGCTTCATCATCTCTGTAAAATACAGGCTGGATTGATCCTCTTCAGCCCCTTCCGGAAAGCAGCTCAGAATCCCCCTTCCTCATATGGCTAGGAGACCTAACTGGAGCCTCCCTGCCTGGACGCCTCTGGGCGGCGCTGCCAACCCCCCACCACCCCCCAGGCCAGTTGGCCCCTACCCCGGGTCCATGCACACAAGCCAGGGGGCCGCAGAGCTGAGGGCTGCAGAACACGCAACTCCCAAAGAGGGACGCTCAGGGCTGGGGCTCCTTGCAGTTCACATGTAGCCCAGACCCCACTCACACCGCACACTTCCCGGAGCACAGCCTCGACCAGAGTGTGAAAGGGAAGGTGGAGGAGAGAGAGGGGAGTCTTCTAGGTGGTAGGGAGCAGTGAAGTCGGTGGTAGGAATGAGCAAGCTGCTGGCGATTGGGGCTTCGGGGCTGGGGGACTGAGGTGTGCCTGGAACATAGGAGTCCTCCCATCAACTCCATGGAAGGAAATGTGAGGGGCTACAAAGTCTGCCATGGGAAGCCCATATCTGAAGCCCAGTCTAGCGGCCTGGACTGGTGTAAGAGGTGGTAACAATAATCATGACAAATAGCCTATGAGGTATGTATTACCATCAAACCCATTTTAAAGGCAAAGAAACTAAGGCAGAGAAAGAGAGGTCCCCTGGAAGGTTAGAGGATTCTAGACTTCCACTCAGCTTTGTCGGCTTCCCTGCCGGTGAAGGAAGGGTCGGCTCCTTCCCAGGATCCCAGGGGAGAGCTCACATCCTCTCGGTGGGCTACCTGCCCTGCAGCTATCCGGGGAGAGGGGAGCCCACCTCCCCAGGCAGCGGGGACCCTGCTCCTCGTGGGCTGAGCTCTGCACAGGGGCCACAACAGAGGGCCTCTGACTGAATGTTGCCAACCAAGCTCCCCAGCATCTCTAGCTTCATCCATATTCATGCAGTGAATACACACTGCCTGCCAGCTCGCCCTTGAGGGAGAATTTATAGTCCCTTGTTGGATAGAGAGCTGTTTACTCAGGAGGGTGATTTTTTTTTTAAACAGATTCTAGAATTTCAGAGCTGATTAGGGTGCATTTGTGTCACGTCAAGAACTCTTCTCAGTGGTTTAAATATCCTAACTCATTTCATCTTTATAGCAGTTCTAGAAAGTGGCTATGATTAGAATCATCCCCATGAGACAGGTGGAGAAACTGAGGCCAGGGAAGTCAAGTAAATTTTGCCCAAAGTCCCAGAGCTGGAAAGTAGCAGAGCCTGGATTTAAACCCAAGCAATCTGTCTCCAGAGTCCTTGCTCTGAACCACTCTACTATCCTGCCACTCCACCACTCAGTGGTCTTGTAGCCTTGAACAGGTTACTCTACCTCTTGGCGCTTTCGCTTCTGAAACACAGAACAAGAATAATAATGTGCATCTCAGGAGCTGTGAGGATGAGAAGAAATCACTTGGGTGCATGGGCCATTGCGGTCAGTCTGCCCACACCCTTCCCTTCTGAGAAGGGCCTCTCCTTTTGGAGGGGACAGGGATCCTCCCCCGCTCCAACCCCGTAAGTCTTCCCGCTAGAAGGAGCGGGTCTGAGACCCCACTGTTCCTCCAGGGGCTGTCCCATCATGGGAACCAAGGGAGGAAGGGTCAAAGCTGCCAAGCCGGGAGGTGTGGGGGTCAGGGAGGCTGTGGGGGTGTCAGCCAGCACCCCACAGGGGAAGAACTGGCGGGGAGAGAGGTGTGGGGAGAAGGGCCTGGAAGCGGGCCAGGGCCGGCTGTGCTCTGGGCCTCCAGCTCCCACACCAGCGCTGCCCATCCTACAGTTTGGCTCTGAATAGGACACCTGCCTTATCTAACCAAGAAGGAGTGGGGTTTCTGCTGTTTGCAATGAAAAGAGCTGTCCTGGGCGCCTGGGTGGCTCAGTCGGTTAAGCATCTGCCTTCAGCTTGGGTCATGACCTCAGGGTCCTGGGATGGAGCCCGCATCGGGCTCCCTGCTTGGTGGTGAGTCTGCTTCTCGCTCTCCCTCTGCACCTCTCCCTGCTTGTGCCCTCGCTCTCTCACTCTCTGTCAAATAAATAAATAAAATCTTCAAAGAAAAATAAAAAAGAAGGAAAGAAAAGAGCTGTGGTGTCAGAGCTGAGCTCTGCGCCGGGCGAAGGGGACCACTCTTCAAGCATCAGCTGTTGGTACCATGGCTGCTATCACTCCCCAACTCCGTCCTCAGCTTCCCCTCTATGCTCTTCTACCTTCCCGTGGGAAATGGGGAAGAGAAAGAGAGAAGGAGCCGGAACCAGGGGGCAAAGGGCCCTGCTCCCCTCCTCTCACTTCCCTGCCTTCTTCCTGCAGCTGTCCTCCAACGTCTGGAAGGCTCCAGCGTCCTCCCAAGCAGCTGGGAGGGGCCTCGGCCCACAGCAGACACAGGCAGAGTGGGGCTGGACAGGCTCCAAAGGCCCCCAGAGCCGCTGCCTTGTCCTGCCCCAAGAAGAACCGCCACTGTCCCCCAGGGCCTCAGCCAGGTGGCACGGGGACGGCAGGTCTCCCTGAGGCAGCCAGACCTGGGGGTGCTTCGTCCACAACAGGGCAGCCCCCAGCCAGAGACACGGCGGCGAGTTCCACAGAGGGCCCGAGGCAGCAGAAGAGGAAGGAAATCCCTGAGGAAGAGAAAGTGAACAGGGGATACACCCAAAGGGAAGTACGGGAGAGGCTGGCAGAGGACAAAGAAAGGGGCCGCACAGGGAACCGAGGTCGGCCAGGGCTGGAGTCCCGGCAGAGACGGAACGTGAGGCAGGGGAAAGGACACGGGTGGCAGAGCAGAGAGGCGGGGACTGCAGAGAGACAAGACGGTCCGCTCCGGAGAAAGCCCCAAGCAGCCTCTAGGCCGCTGTCCTCCCTGCGAGGCCCCCACAGGCCTCCACCCCAGTGGGGCGGCCCCCAGAGCCCGCCTCCGCAGCCTCCACCCTAGCCCCGCGGGCCCAGTCCCGCAGGCGCTCCAGAGAGCAGGGAAGGGGAAGCACACTGGGGAGGTGGGAGTGTGAGGAGGAAGATGGACAAACAGACCGCTGCCGCTCCTGGGAGATTACCGGGAGCCCCCCCGCCACCCCCGCAGGGCTGCTCTCCGGTGCAAGCACGTGCTCTCTGCTGTCCAGGCAGCCCTGCTGGACAGGGTGCGGGAGCCCGAGGCCCAGCCCCGATGCCCAATCTTCTTCCGAACCCGAAGTCCTTCTGGGAGAAGCCACTGTCTGCACGAGAAGTCCCTTCAGTGTGTCTCCCTGGGAGGGCCAGGCCCTGAGACTCACAGGCAGGCCAGGCAGACTTCTGCAAAACCATGCCTAAGGCAGCCTAATCCCTCTGCCTCTTGGGTTTAGGGGGCGTTGGGACAAGATATACCAGGACGGAGACTCTTCTACGCCGGGCCCCCGAGTGTGGCTGCTGTGAGAGAAAGGGGGAGCAACTGTATTTTGTGCGTCCCCCCCCCCAACTCCTGGCGGCCAAAGGGGCCGGGGGTGGTCACGCCCTGTTGATGACGCTGACCCTTTGTAAGACAGCCTACTTCCCAGACAACCTCCCGAGACTAGCTCAGAGGCTTAACACAAGCACGTGTGCTGTTGGGTGCCTGCTGTTTTAGAGATCAGAAGAGGAGAGGCCCCCCATCAGCTGACAGGCCCCCAGCCTCGCGGGGAACAGTGACATTGGAGGCACTGGCTCCTAACTCTGAAGGTGCCCAAAGCTAACCAGGCCGTGTGGCCATGCGTGCAGACTCAGGGAAACGAAAATGCAGACCCTGACCCAAGCCCAAGCTGGGCTCGTTTCATGGGAGTGCTCTGACCCAGGCCCCAGGGGACAACCAGGCTGAGAATACCCCCAGTAAAGTTAGCGAGGTCTCTCTAACTTCAGCATGCAAAATGTCATTTTTATTTGCCCAACTCTGCCCGAGATTGTCCATGTCAGGGTAAGGCTGGGACCCCGGGGCCCCTTGGGAGGAAGGGGGAGGCCCGGCCCATCAGCCATCGCTCTGCCTCCTCCCACCCAGCTGAAAGCACCCTGGTCTCTGGCCTCAGCCTCTGCCCCTCACCGTAGCTGCAGGGTACCTAGCCGCTCTGGCCTGCAGAACGTCAGCCCATGCCTGCTGCAGCCGCGCAGTGTCCCAGGCCAGTTGGAGGTGATCCTGTCCTTCGGGGTTTGGGGAAGCCAACAGAACTACGGGCCCAGCCCCCGGAAGAGGGTAGAGAACTCACTCCTGCTCCAAAACAGATCCACACCCACAACTTTCTCCCAAGGGAAGATGTTTTAATTTCACCAAAGGCTTCTTTTCAAAGGTAAAGAACTTCTAATCCTAAGGGTCACATCCATTGTCACCTGAGTCTTTAAATCACATTGCTTTCCAAACAGCTGCCATCTGCCTGCACGTAGAGGAGCAAAGAAAGGTAACGTTGTAACAAGGTCTAATTCTGGAAGGAATGGTGCTGTTATCCTTCCAGGAATCAAGGTAATAAACCTTTATCGATGGCCTACTTTTGTCTGGGAACAATCCCTGAGGCTAAGTCCCCCTCTGGGAGCTTACCATCTCAGCCAGGCCTCAGGGTCTCCAGCCTCCCAGCCTCCACACTGTTTCTGGGGCAGAGGCCAGTCCAAGCTGACTCCTGCAGTATCTCTCTGATCTGGCCTTCTCTTTCATTGCTCAACCTACTCCAGAACATTCACTGTTGCTCTCCTGGTGGCCGCAGGCCCTTGCCTCCTATGACAACAGCTGCCCCCGCCGTCAACCCCCTCCTGCCCGTGTGCCCTGGACAGACGGACTACTGCCTGATTCATGTGCCTCACCCGTATTCCGAGCACTTCCCTCTCAAACTCAAAGGCATTCACGGTGCCCAGTATCCCATTCCTTTTTTAAAAATGGAAACTTTCTATGGTGGCATATAAATACCTCCAGGTCTATCCCTTTTCTTCCCTTCTAGTATCTTCTCCCAGACTTTCAGCTAAGACAGGCGACTCCTGTCTCCTGCCAAGGGTGCACTGATCTGCAGGACTCTGTATATTCTGTTCCCACCGCTTAGAATGCCCTTCCCTGACGTGCAGCCAAGGTTGGGAAAGTTGTCTATCCAACGACCACTGTGGACAGAACCATGCACGTCTTTCCTCAGACGCAGCGAGCACCTGTGGCCTGTCTTTAGCACAGATTTGGCGTATAGCTCTTCCTGTTTTATGCTGTTCTTAACAAGGCTGAAAAGTCTCTCTGCTGCCCCATGACTTGCAAGAGCCGAGGCGGTACAGTTAGCCAGTGAGTGCTAGCTGACAGACTGATGTGTGAAAGGGCACAGCTCTAATCACCAGGCCCTGGAAATTGTGCTGGAGGAGGAGGGGGCCCTGAAAGGGACGAAAACCAGTCCTGTCAACATCAACAGTGATGATTCACGCTCAGAGTACGTACCCTCGATGTTGACGTGGTATGAAGAAAATAGCGTTTCACCTCTGTGACTGTCCTCCCCAAAACCCAGAAGCCTAGTCGAATCATGAGAAAACCATCAGATAAATCCAAGGCCAAGGGGTATCCTGCAATACACGTGACCCGTCCTCCTCAAAATCGTCAAGGTCATCAAAAACCAGGCTAGTCTGAGAAACTGTCATAGCCAGGAAGAGCCAGAGACAGAACGACGAAAAGTAATGTGCTACTGCTGATGGGGTCCTGGAACAGAAAAGGGACATTGGGGAAAAACTAAAGGATGGACTCTGGTTAATAATAATCTATCAGTGTTGATTCCTCAATCGTGACAGACATCCCACATGATCAGAAGATGTTAAAACTTGGGGAAACTAGGGGCGCCTGGGTGGCTCAGTTGGTTAAAAGACAGTCTTTGGCTCGGGTCATGATCCCGAAGACCTGGGATCGAGCCCCACATCGGGCTCCCTGCTCTGCGGGGAAACCTGCTTTTGCATCATCCTCTGCCTGTCGCTCCCTGTGCTTGTGCTCTCTGTCCCTCTGTCAAGTAAATAAAATCTTAAAAGAAAAAAAAAAACTTGGAGAAACTGTGGGCAGGGGGGATGATGTTGGATCTCTCTGCACTATCTACTCAATGTTTCTACAAATCTCTAATTGTTCTGAGACCCTAACTTTAACCCTGTTCCCAAAACAGTCAAATCTGTTAAAAAAAAAAAAAAAACACAAAATTTTAAGTTCAGTTAAAAACAAAACAGCCTCCCGGCCCATCCCGTCGCTTCCACATCTGTTCAGCTTCCTGGCAAGCAGTGTGGAGCCCTGCGCCCTCTTCATGGCGTCTGACGATCCCGTAATAGGAGCTAAGTTCTTACGGTTCAGAACCACAGAGCCCAAACCCAGCAAAGGCTTTTAAAGCTGCATTTAAAACAAGTACTTTGGGTCCAACCTGAAGTCACTGATGGACTGTGGCCTCCAGAGGAAAAGGCAACCCATTCCCTTGATTTGCATTTTGAGTGCCCCTCAAATAAACATTAAACACCAATTATTCTGTTTAAATAACCTAGCTTGGAATAATTGGTCCCCTTACAAAGTTCCAAAGATGGGCTGAAGAACAGAGAGGACTCAAAGCCTGGGACTGCAGAGAAAGCAGAGGACGGGAATGCTGGAGCAGGCCCGAGGGGCTCACGGCGGCGGCGACACGCTCCTGAATTCCCCGCACTGGCCCCCATATGTGGCAGGGCACCTCGGGCCCGGACCGTCATGCTGCCCCCTCCCGGGCTGGCCCCTTCCTACTGGGTCCCTCAGGCCAGGGCCTCCCCAAGTGGCCCCATCTCTGGGTCTGCCCCCACCCTCCTTCACTCATGGTGTCCCCACAGCGGGGAGGCTGAAGGCTCCCCAGGTCCCCTGCCCCAAAGCTGTTTCTCTAGAGCTCAGACCCAATCCAGCCTGGCTGCCCAGGCGCATGGGAGGGACAAAGCTCCCCTATTACTACAGAAGTCCTAACATGTTAACCCCGGGCATCTCTTTTTGTTTTTGTTTTTGTTTTTGTTTTTAAGATTTTTAAAATTTATTTGACAGAGACACATGAAGAGAGGGAACACAAGCAGGGGGAGTGGGAGAGGGAGAAGCAGGCTTCCTGCTGAGCAGGGAGCCCGAGGCGGGGCTCGATCTCAGGACATCACAACCTGAGCTGAAGGCTGACCACTGAGCCACCCAGGTGCCCCAACCTCTAGGCACCTTATCTTTAATGTGGAGTTCCTTCTAGGAAGAGAAAATGGTCAAAGGAAGAAAAGAACCAACCGTGAAAAGAAGTAAGGCCCTTTCCTTAGAAATGGAAACAGAGTTCACAAATCACAAACACGGGCTTGGTTGCTAATGTTTCTCTGCAAGGACCCCAAGCCGGTCCCCCAGTGGGGGCACGGTGCCCTGCTGTCGGCCCGCGAGTCTCCCGGGGGCCACGCCAGCCCTCACCCCGAGGCCACTCGGAATGGTCCACAGAGGCAGGCCCACGGAGCAGGACGGGGCCACCAGGCCTGGCACAGGCCGCTGACGCACCCTGCCCAGAGTGAGCCAGGGAGCAGGGCGAGCACGGGGGCCCGGGCCCCGTCCCCCAGGAGAACTCCACTCAGTTCCACGGAATCTGCACAGAAGCCCCGGGCCAGAGCCCCAGCAGGCTGGGCAGACAGGAGTGAGTCAGGCCAGCCACAGGATCGCCTCCTCTGCGGGCCTGCTGACAAAGGGCCCTTCAAGAGAGGCCAGACGAGCAGTCCCAGAGGCAGAAACAGAAACTCGGGGCAGGTGCCAGGGCCACGTCAGCCCGCCCACAGTCAGACCACAGGACCAGGCAGCTCGGCCAGCCCCCTCGCACGTCTCTACCCTACAGCCCAGCTCCTGGAAACCACAGCTCTAGCCTGCGTCTTTGAGCCTCCAGAGTGCTTCGCATGTATTCACATGGTCCTGCTTCACGGTGGCAGCGGCGTGGGGACAAACCCGGAGCCACAGGCCTGCATACCTGGAAACTGGCCCCACCTCCAGAGGCTGAAGGTGGGTGCAAGTGGCATAGGGAGGCTTGCCCAACATGGGTTGTCTCCACGGCAGGAAACACTATCCCCTCCCGCCTGCCATACGCCCTCCTTCCCCTGCTCCCCCTGAGCCAAGGCCCCCACCTCTTCCCACATCCTGCTCCACCGTCACTAGTGCATGCCTCCCCCATCAGACTGTAAACTCCTCGGGGCCAGAGGCACATTCGAGGCAACTCCGGAGCTCTAACACTCAGCACAGTAGCTGCTCACGAAACGTCAGTGATGCAGGGAATGCATGTTCAGGATCATTAACCCACGTAGTTAGAAGCCAATCCAGGCTCAGAACAACCTGAGCATCTGCATAAGATTTTCAAGAAACTTAAGACCCCTCTCAGCGCCCCGCTTTCTTCCACTGCCTCATTTCTGCTCTCTGGGGCTCTGCCACCAAAATGGTATGATGAAACCACTTCCCTCCATGACGTCAGACCTTTAGCATCTCCCAGCCCTCGGTGGGGGGGCAAATTCTTGTTTTCTGGACTCTATCAAAGGAACTGGGCCCATGGAGATGACACACGGGCATAAAGGGGTACACCCTAGAAGTGTGTAGTGTACACCTGGGGGTGAGGGCCAGGCAGGGAGACAGCTCGGAGGGACGAGTGGGCTTGCCACACCTCCTCGTGGGTGAGGACGCTTTCCCATATGTTCAGTCCACACACGCTCACTGGACTTTCTCCATGTGGCCAGCGCCATGCCGGGCACCGTGTCGGGGACAGACCTTGCCTTTGAAGAGGTCAGGAAGGTGGGGGGGAGAAGGCACGTGTGGAAGTCGCTAAAAGGCACGTGTGGAAGAGTGTACGGTGGGCCGTACACTCTTGGGGAAGAACCATCAGTGCGTCCAGCAAGCCAGGGAGGAAGAAAGCATTTCTGTTTCCTGGGAATTCGGAAAAACTATTTGAAAGAATGAGCACTAGAGAGAGACCTCAAAGGCTGATAAAATAATATAATAATAGTTACTCTGTTCTCATAATGATAATGTCATTATTGTTATCGTTATCATCACAGCAGCGAGCATCTACTATTCGCTAAACGCTAGGCACCACGCGCAGCACCTGACAGAGCTCACCCCGATTAAACTCGTGCTCATGTGACAGATAAGGAAACGGAGGCTTAGAACATTAAGAAAACTAGGAAGTGTCAGAACCCAGATTAGAACCCACATCCGGGTGTCTCCCAAGGCCACCAGCCCCAGCTCCGCGGGGCCGGAACGAGGGCTCATTTGGGCAGGACCTGAGTGTAGGCAGACGGGAGGCAGATACAAGGCCAGGGATGACCATCTGGGGACAGTGCTGGGAGCACGGCCGCAGCCAAGTTATGAGAGCCTGAGCGCCAGCGTCCGGCACCTGTCCTTGTTAATGGAGAAGAGAGAGCAGAGGGAGGTGTGACGTAGCCAGACTCCACCTGCGGGATCCCTGGGAAAGTGGATCGGGCTGACAGAGCAAGGGAAGGGGCCGTCACGATGGTCTGGGTGCAAGACTGCAGCTGGGCGAGGTGAGAGGGTGTGTAGGTGAGGGATGGAAGGTTAGGTATGTGTCAGAAAGGGGAAGCGTGTGCATGTGGGAGCCCACGTGTGCGTGAGGCCCGGCCCTCCCTGCTCAAGAAGGTTGCAGAGCCGTCCGGGCAGGAGGAAGGGGCAGGACAAAGCGACCCCGATCGAGCTGAGCAGGAGGGCTCTGGGAAGGCAAGACCACCATTTCGCAGCTCCACGGGGCTTTGAGAAGCCTGCCCAGCTGAATGCATCCAAGGGACTCAGCAGATTTTTGTTAAAAGGAGGTCGTTAATGAACGTAAGACCTTGGCCTCTGGTCTCTTCCGAGGCCTGGTTTTGCCCTCTGACTGTGTGGGGGTCACTGTCATTCCAACTCCCTCCTTCTCGGCCCCCTCTGGCCCAAGTCAGATATTCTGAGCAGTGGGAACAGCCACATTCCCATGGCCCAGCCTGGTCCCCAGGGCCCTAGCCCCCTTCCTGGACTTCATGCTCCCCCCTTCCCCCTGAACATTTTTGTAACAAATGTGCTACCGTGTGCGCTCCAAGCGGACTTCATACTTCCCCAGGTCAAGGTCTTCCCTCCTCCCTCCTATTCCGGAGTGGAGAGGATACTGCCAAACTGGTTCCAGGCTTTTGTCTGGGCCAGAGATACTCTGCTGCTCATCAGGGACAGGGACAGAGGGCCCCACTCGGCTCCTCTGCCCACAGTTCCCAGCTGGCCAAGGGCTCTCCCTCCCCGGGATTTCACAGACCCACGGCCGGTGGCCCTGGATCTCATCCTCTCCAGAGGCCAGCTCTTTCAACACCCTTCCCAGCCTGTTTCCGTCCTGGCAGAACAGAAGAGGTAGACCAATGTCTAGGAGGGGCCGGCTCGCACAGCCGGAGGGAAGAAAGCCCGGGCTCACTTACTGAAGCACCTCCTGTCCAACTGGCTGAAAGGGGAAGCTTTCTCCAAAGGAACCAGAGACCAGCCCCTTTCCTGCTCAGCTCAGCTGCAACCCTGTATTATGAAATAATGAGTACAATTTGGCACCTGGAGGGAAAAGGGCTCTTTCAAAATTGTATAATCTACAAAAAATTAGAGGAAGAAATGCCTTAGAAATCATGGAATCCGACTCCTTATTGACAGATGTAGAAACAGGCCTAAAACTGGAGGCTTTCACCTGCTTGAAATCAATCTAAACCGTTTCTGACTTCCGGAAAAGCCCTGTTTGCGTCCAAAAGGATATCTGTGGAATGAACGCACCTGCCCTTGGGGCAGAGCCAGGACTAGAACCTGGGTCTGTGCCTCCGGGCTCATAGCCTTTATGCCCCAGGCTCTCTGCCTCCAGGGGCTGCGCCTGTCAAGACTGCTTGGCTTCCTCCAGGGCGCTCAGGCACTGGGGCAGAGGCAGGTGGGTAATCTGTTAGACAGTGAGTCCTAGGGGCTGCCTGGCACGGTCTGCCCTCCAGATGGCGGCCTGCTAAGTCCACCAAGGCTGGGGGGCAGGGCAGTGTGTGCTCTGCTTGATGGCAGATCCAGGTGGGCTGGCTCACCTAAGGCTGTGGAAGCTTCCAGACCCTAAGGAACTGCTCTTTTTCCCCTCCCTCTCTTTGCCACACCCTCCAAGTCCATATAATGGAGCAGGCTCTTTGCTCCCTACGGTACCCACCTGGGGCGCCCACCCATTTGGAAGGGACATCTCAGTCCCCAGAGAACTGCTGGCAAGAGAGAAAAGACAAGAGGCGTGGGAGGGGAGTGTGCGTCACAAATCCCAGCTGAGCAGCCAGAAGGCCTCGGCCACCCCTGGGTGCGTGATCCCTTCTGAGCCTGTCTTCGCACCTACATGACGTCTTGAGTGGGTGTTCCCTCAAGGCCTCTCTGGCTCTGAGAAATCTAGGATTCTCTTCTTCCTCATCCTAGTGTCCCCATCGAGTAACGCCTGGTGGGTACACAAAACAATTCACTGAGCCATTGAGTAAAACGGATCCTCTGTCAGTCCAAAGAGCACACAGAGGCCAGGAAGGCAATGCCCCCTCTGGTGTCTACCACCTGAGGGCCACAGAAGCCACGGGTCTCTGAAAGCCCAGCAACACAGGAGCCCTTAGCGAACCGGCTTCCTCTCCCGGAGGCACAGATGTGGCTGCAGGAGTCACAGGAAGCAGGAAAATGTGCCTAAAAGAGAGAGGGTGGCCGGACCCCCAACAGGGGCGGATCCCCAGCAGCAGCAGGTGACGGGACTTGTACCGCCTTACTGCCTAGCTCTCTCCTTCCCGCTCTTTCTGGCCTCCCTCTCCTCCCGGCCCTGTCTCCACTCTGTGTCCCCTCCCTGCCCTCTCCCACCCCCTCTGCTCTCTTGCTCAGCCACAGCCTATTTCCTCCCTTTGTGGGGGCTCTGAGGCTTCTGCTGGTCCCGGGGCTGTCGGATCCCATCATTCAGGAAGACTCGGGCTGAGGGGAGACGCCAGATCGGGCCAGGAGCCTCGGGCTTTCTCTGGGTCAGGGCAGAGAGAAAGCAGCAGCAGAGGGACGGAATCTCTGGTCTGTGCTCAGCCTCTGGAGTCGAGTATCTAGGAAGGGACTCCTCTTTGAGGGAATCTGAAGTGCATTTCTCTCTACCTTCTTCCACAGGGTTCCTGGGGAGATATCCGCCCTCTGGCCCTCCTGAGCCTTCCCCGACACACACTCCCCGGCACAGACCTAGATGAGGCAGAAAACTGCCCTCTCTCTTCCAGCTTGAGACCTATTTAGAAGTTGTGTGTGTGTGTGTGTGTGTGTGTGCATGTGAGTGTGTTACGGTTGGTGTGTGTAAGAGCACACACAGAGGGATGGCGGGGGTGTGTGCATGGCACTGAGGGTGCTGGGTTCCCTTGCGGTTGATGTGCGGCGCGTTTGGTGTCTACGTGGTGTATTTGTGGTATGATGTACGTGTATGTGTCGTGTGTGGATGGAGTGTGTGGCGCCACAGAACGCATGGTGTTTGTGTGTGCAGGGGTGTGTAATGTGGTAGGCATGTATGTGTTTGGGGTGTTAGGGGCACATTTGTGACGTGTGGCGGGGAGGACTGGAGTGGGTAGGCGGCCACCTCAGTCCCGTGAGGGAGCTCGCTGTCCAGGGTCTCCCAGCCAGAGAAGCCAGGGATAACCAGTATCCAGGCAACCATGTTGGGGGGAGGGGAGGAGATATGGAGGTGAGGAATGGGCAGGAAAAGGAAGGGAGGCTGGGAATTGAAGAGGAGTTTCCATGGCAACTACCAGGGAGGTCACGTGCAAAAGGCTAAGTTGCAGAAACAGATACACACATCCACACAAACACAATATGAGGGCGCGAGGCCCCCAGGGTGGGGGCCTTGCACAGAGGACATGGGCTGCCCACTGATCCATCTCCAAACCTGGCAATCCGGGCCCAGCCAGAGAGCACAACGCCCAGGAGACAAAGGAAGTGGAGACAGAGGCCACGCTGGTGGGCAGAAGGCTCAGCAGCCAGCCCCCCGTGTCTGGGGGTTGGCAGCTGGGCCCTGACCAGCCCCCTTCTCCAGCGCAGCTGCTCCCACCCTCGGGGGGCCTTCTCCAACAGCCACCACTTGTAAGAGCCAGCAAGCCCCGGGAGCCGGGGCTGCTCTCCCAACTGTCCGTGGAAGCCTAGCGAGACACAATGGGGGAGGCTCTGCCAGGGCCAGCCCTGCCGGGGAAAGGGGCTGGGCAAGCGGAAAGGGGAGAATGGGGGACCAGGGAGGCCCCCTGGAAGAACAAGGAGAAAAAACAAAAAACAAGGCAGACATTCTCACGAATCCCATGCTCTGGAGCCCCAGCCCTTCTCTACCTCCCCCCCATCCCTTTGCCCACCGCCCAGCCCCAGCTCCCGTGCCCCCCAAACACCAAACCAGCCGCCCCATTTTGTATTGCTGGCGTGTCTACACCAGCTCTCCGTCTTCACATGCCCACGCTCCACTCCGGCGTCCACAGCCTCCCAGTAACAAAGGGGAAACTCCCGCTGGATACAGGGTGGGAGCTGCCCCTTGCCTTTCTCCAAAACACCGCCGCCCGAGCCCCGGGCGCTGCCGGCCACCAGCTCCGCCCCCACCGCCGCGGCCGGCCTCCCCGCCGAGGCCGCGCTCCTCTTCCGACGCCCACCTCCGCGCTTCCAGCCCCCCGCGCGTTTCCGCCGCCCCGGCCGCCTGGGGCCCGCGAGGGCCGCTCACACCCACCGAAACCAACAACACCCGGCAGCGGCCGGCGCCGCGATCCCTCGCCACCCCGGCCTCGCGCCCTCCTCCTCGGAAGAAGCGCCCAACTTTGCCTCCCGCGCCGCCGCTTACCTGCCGAGCGCGGGCCCCTCGGAGACGATCCCCGGAGGACGCGCGGAGTCCGAGGAGCCTGGGAGCGGCGGGG
>LNAC01000073.1:3364881-3408733 GCA_002007465.1 Ailurus styani | reverse complement strand
GGCGGCTGGCGTGGTGGCGCGCGCTGCCCCTCTGCGCCCCGCTCCTGGGGGGGGGGCGAGGGAGGGCGCCTCTCCAAGGGCGGGCCCGCTCCAGAAGCAACAGGAGACGGCCGCCGCCGAGGGGGCGGGCCGCGCCCGGGGTTTGCCACCAGCTGCTGCTTTTCGGTTTTCCTCTGGGGAGGGTGGGCCGGCAGCGAGACGAACACAACGACAGAGCTAGTGTCTCTCTGAAATAGTAAACTGAGGGGAACGGGAAAATAACCGAGCACCAGACAGCAACCCACGTTAATTGGGAGGCTTGGCAATTAAGGGGAATGTGTACCCGAAGCACGAATGGCTGTGTCGTGGGCGCCTGAGCGCGCTCTGGTTGTAGTGGTCCCGGGCCAGCGAGGGCCGGGTGGGGGGCGCGCGGCGGGGCGCGCGGCCGACTCACAGGTGCGCTGCCCAGAAGCCCCTGCCTAGGGCCCCCCCCCACCCCTCCTGGCCCTGCCTGGTCGCAGTCCTGCCGCCACCCCAACCTCAGGCTCCAGATTTAAGATGACAGCCGAATTTCGAGATGTGAATCCTGGCTCTGCAGGGGCACCTGTGATGTGACCTTGAGCCAACGGCTAAAGGAAGCTCTTGTGCCTCAGTTTCCTCGGGTGACAATGGCTGCGGGAACACTCACCTCCCGGGAGGCCGAGCCCAGGAGTTCAGAGGGAGTGCTCCGAAAACCAGCGGCCACGTAGGGGAGCAAGGCTTGTAGGAAGGGGCCGGGTCAGGCACTGGCAGAGACCACGGAAACACAGCGAGGGCTGGCCCCTCGCTTGGTAGCCGGGAAGCCATGCTGCCTGCCACAAGGCTGGGCCAGGATGCGGGTGGACAGGCTGAGGGTGTTTCCCGGGACACACTGTAATTGTCCCCACCTAGGCAGGGCCACAGAGACTTCCTTAAAGACCCCCAACCCTGGGATGAAGGGTGCAGCCAGGAAGGGACCCAGCCCTACCTCTAACACCCCCAACCCTCAGCCTCAGTATTTTTATTTGTGAAAGGAAGGAAACTAGATAATCCTAAGGCCACTTCTAGCTCTAACCGAGATGATTTGATTATTTTAACAAATGATCAGGTCTCAAAACCCCGAAGCAGGACATATTCATGAATTCAAAAAGGCTTTGCACCGGTTTGGAGCCCCAAGTGGCTACTGAGAACAAGTGGGTATCCCCCCCACCACCGCAAGGGAGACTGGCAGGACGCCAGTTCTGACCCATGGAGCACAAGACCTTGGACAAAGTGGACATGGTTCTGAGACAGTCCCCAAGTTCTGTGTGTACCTCTGAAGGCTAAAGCTTTAAGCCTGGCTCCAATCTCGCCAATCCATGGGACTCGACACAGACCGAGTCACCTTTCTGTCCCTGCTTTTTCCTCCACAAGTGAAGACTTGGTGACAGCTGTCCTCCCTCTTCTTTTGCTCTAGGGGGTGAGAGAGATGAAACCACACCACTTGGTAGGCCCACGTCCTCGGGCAGGCAGATTAATCCCTCCCAAATGACCTTGAGTGTTGCCTTGGGGCCATTTCTCTGAGCTGTTCTTTGGAGTTCCTTCTGGTTGGGGACACATCAAACTCAGGCTGCAAGTCTATTTGGGAAAAAAAAGGAACTCCGAAGCCAAGTTACCCGGAGTAGCATCCCCTTACCTGTCAGAGAATTCCACCGTGTTTGGCCAAATTACTTCTGGGCGCAACTGCAGGCTTTGCTGACCAGCATAAGAGCTGTGGAGGGAGAACAGGACCTATGATCACTGGAGAAAGGCCACGGCTTGCCTCTCAAATTGTGCTTCTTCACAGTTCCCCCCGGGAGCACTGATGAAGAAGTTTGGGGTGGCACCGCTGTGAAGTCCACACAAGCTTGCTCTAGAAAGAGTAGCATCTGCCTTCTCGGAGAAGAAGCAGCACATCTAGCCCCCATGAAATGTGGGTGTGGGTAAGAAAGGGTCTCCAACTGCTCCATATTCTCTCAGTACCTTTACTGATGTGAGGAGTCTCTCTGCACTGAGCCCTGGGCCAAGCTCCAGGATACAACAGTGAAAGGAAAGGCTAACAGGCAAGATGGATATTTACCAGCTAGTCCTACAAAAAAAGTATGTAATTAAAACCTGATTCAGAGTCCTGAGGATGTAGCATTTGAAAGGCGAGCCAAACGGTTGGGAGGTATTAAAGGGATGAGGTGAAGGAGCCAGGAATTGGAATGACAGGCAGGATTGGGAAATGAATCAGATGTAGGAACAGAAGCCACATGTGCAAAGGCCCTGAGGCAGAAGGGGCATGGCATGGAAAGAGCCACTGTGGCCTTCGAGCAGGGGAGACAGGCTGGGGTAGAAAACAGTGCCAGACCAGGCAGGTCTGGTAGTTCCTAGGTGAATCCAGCTTTTATCCTCAGGACAATGGGAAGTCACTGAAGGGCATTAGGAAGACCATTGCAAGCAAGAACTGGGGAGTGGCTGGCATAGGATGTAGGAGGACGCCAGCAGTGACAGGTCAGGGGCTGTGAGGAGAGCAATGCTAATGTGAAGGTATGAAATGAGCCTGGCCCCCCAATGAGGAGAATATGGCTTCTCTAGAGGCCCTGGGAACAAAGAGAGAGAGAGAGAGAGAGAGCTAGGGTGGGGGTGCACAGCCATGGTGGAAATAGGACAAGAAAGGCTAGAAACCATTTCTAAAATGCTCCCCACATGTCCAGAATTGGAGCCATGAAAAGACCTAGGGCTTAGAAGGACAGCCGAACTGTTGGGAGCACAAGGGACGGCTCCATGCTTTAAAGCTTGTGCTGAGCTCAGTAACTCACAACTGTGTTACTAAATCCTAAAACCCTGTGTGGGGAGCACTTGCCTTGTCACCAGGCGCCGTGGCAAAAATAGCCTGTCAGTGTGTCAGCGCCCGGGGCACAGAGCAGCGGCCCGACTGATGGGAAGTGGAGGGCCAGCAGGGAAAATTAACGGGGCAAGACCAGGAGTCGTGGGGAGAGACCCCTACCTCTCCTAGCAGGTAACCCTCCAAGGTGGCTTTTGGGGTACCATTTCATCCTGGGGCACAGCCTGGAGAATCAGAGCAGCTCCTGCGCACCAGCTGCTAGTTTCAATCCATTCACACTCACTTTGCTTTGTACGATTTCGAATGCACCTCCTCCCCCCAGCTGAATGGGGAGCCCCCGATCCCTTTCCTAAGTCCTTGGCTGAAAGAGCTTGCTCACTGCCAACCTGCTCCTTAAATCTGGTCCCTTCCGCCCTCCCTGACCTGGCTTTCTTGAACCCCTCTGGCTTCTCCCTCAAGCAGCTTGTGTGGGGCCCTTTGTGGCCTTGCCCAAGTCCTGGACCATCCAGGCCACAACCATGGTTTTGCCATCCACTTAGGGCTGATGGCCCCGCCCACTCCAGCCTGGTCCAGAGGACCAATGCCCGGGGATCCAGCATGGCCCATGCTGAATCCATCATCCAACTGTCCCCACACCCCAAAGGTTCTTCCCCCCTGGGGTCTTTCTTGAATTCCTAAATGGCACTGCCCCCCCACCCCAGTCACTCACCCGGGAAAGTGTGCACCGTGCTCACTCCTCTCCCCCCACTGCTTCTGTTCTAGATCAGGCCTCTCTGCTGCCAGACTCCTGCTGGAGACTCTGCCTCAGTCTCCCCACCCCCAGGCTATCAACTCTCTGGTATTTTCTGCAGCTCGGATGTGACTCAAACCTTCAGCATCTCGGCGTTTTCTACACACTAGAGTCCGACTTCTTAATGTGACATTCAGTCTTTATGACCCGACACCCACCCACCTCCTGTGTTCATCTCCTGACCCCACTCTTCGTCCAGCCTTCCCCATCCCATGCCCACCCGTCACCTCCGTCCTTGCAAAGGCTGTCCCCCAGCCCACGAGGGCCACTCACAATGATTCAAATATGCTGCCTGCTTGCCTGCCCCCAATCTTTGCTCGTATAGTTTCTCTGCTTCAAACATCCCCGCTTTGCCTTCTCTTAAGAATCTTCCCTACTCTGCAAAGTTAAATCCAAACATCGCCTTATTGAAATTAAGTCTGTCTTGTCCATGCTGTCGTGACCAGCATCGTGCCTCTACATTTATAATGGTGCGTATGATCATCTGACTTTTACTATGCCTCATCGCCTGTGTGTGGCCTTAATGGGGCGGCAAGTCCTTGGGGGCAGCCTGGCCCCTCACTCTGCATGCAGACCCCAGTGTCTCACCTGATGACCCATCTGTAACTAGTGGCCTGTGGCTCACAAGGCCCAGCGTGATCGTGTCCCAGTCGACCTGTCTGGATTCATCGTGAACACGTTCTTCCTTGCTCTCTCCGAAATCTGTCAGCTTCACCAAAACCTTCCGAACCGTCTCCCCACGCACCGGTACCCCGGGGCCTGCACACCTGCGTGCGATGCTCTTGCTTTGTTCTCTCTTCCCCAGGTGAAAGGACGAAGTAGCAGTGCTGTTGAGGTCACAGGTAGAGGTGAGGGGAGCGGTGAGCCTCACGGGGATCTGGGGCCAGACCACCTGCAGAGGAAGAGAAGGAGACCCTGACACCGACATTGGGGGTTGAAAAGCAGGACTTCTCTGATGGTGCAGGGAGCCGCGGGGACTAGGTGGATGGCAGACACTGCTGGTTCCCAAGATCAGCTCGGTTTTCTTTTCTTTTTTTTTTTTTCTGTCCCTTTTTGTTAATGGAGCCACAGTGTGCTCTGTTTAAACCACCCCATTCTCCAAGAGACTTACTAGGGGTGTCAGGTGACCCAGCTCTGGCCAAGAAGATCGCAACAGAGTTCTATTGAGTAAGAATTCTAAGAAAGACACACGACTTTTGCCCTTTGCTCTTCCTTCTTCCTCCTCCTCCTCCCCTTCCTTTTCTACCCCCTCCTCTCCTTCCTTCGCCTCCTCTTCTCCCTCCTACTTCTCCTCCGCTTCCTCCTCATCCTTTTTTTTTTTTTTTTTTGGCAGAAATATGAATGTGATGTCTGGAGGTAAAGCAGCCATCTTGCATTCCAGAGTTCGTGTCACCTGAGAAAATTCAGCTCCCACTGCAGAGATGTCCTGTAACTGGTTTTCCGTTCCACGCAGCCGACACAGTCCCGACTAGCACAAAGAGGATGGAACAGCTNTTTTTTTTTTTTTTTTTTTGGCAGAAATATGAATGTGATGTCTGGAGGTAAAGCAGCCATCTTGCATTCCAGAGTTCGTGTCACCTGAGAAAATTCAGCTCCCACTGCAGAGATGTCCTGTAACTGGTTTTCCGTTCCACGCAGCCGACACAGTCCCGACTAGCACAAAGAGGATGGAACAGCTAGAGAGGATAGCCTTGCATCACGAGAAAGCAGAAGTTCAGCATGAGCGAAGCTTGCTTGCCTAGGAGACCTCTACCTGCCACTTACACTAGCACACACCTGACACGTGCCAACCCCAGCTCCTCTCTTCCTGGAGCTGGTCCCCCTGAGTCCTCCCTCCTTAGCCACCTTTATAGCAGGATCTGGATTTTGAGAAGGGAAGAAAGCACAGGCAGGCAAAGTGGGGGAGGTCTGAAATAAAATTTCACCCTGTCTTCCCACAGGAAAACTATAACATATGTCAGGAAACAAGGCATGCCAGAGCATGCATGAGATTTGTTTCTAAGTGAAAAATCCACCCCAGTCCCATCAGTCTGGAGAACAAATTCTGCCTGATTAACTTAAACTTGCCGTGTAAGTGTGAAGCGTCACCTCAAGGTGCCAATCTCTAATTATGAGCTCACCCCTTCCAGAGCTGCTGGTTGTCCAAATTGAGCACATGACCACTCCTCCTCCCCGCCTTTCCACTCCGCAAATATGCACCCATTTGTCTTTTCCCAGTGAATGCAAATGGGAGAAAACGAGCAATGTTGCCCTTTGGAGATAATGACGTTGGAAATTTAATACATAATGGCTCCCTAGACAAGACCAGAATAGCTTCATGTTTCTGCTTTCCCCATGCACAGAGAAGCTGACAGCCTGTTAGCATAAGCAGGCGTCTGAACTCCCCACCCGTCTCCGAGAGCCTGGAGCCAACGTTTGTGGGGAGAGACACCTGTTTATCATCATCATATAATTTCTTCCAACGCACTGGATCCAGGCTCAGAACAGAGGCTGTAGTTGAGTTTGTGAGCCAGGAAGAACCACAGGGACCCAGCAGGCACCTCCATTCAGTCTCTCCACCCAGCCCTGCAACCAGACAATAACCCACTAGCCCAGCCACACTTCCGGGCAAGAAAGACTTGAATCCATTTTTTCTCTTTTGCCCCCCCCCATTCCCGCCCCCACCCCAAAGCCCAAGCTAGAGTAGAGGGGAGCCCATAAAAATGATCCGGGGCTGGCTGGTGGCTGAACTTTATAGGGCAGTCTTGTGTGCAGCCTGAAGACTACTTGCCATGAGGGGAGAGCAACTTCTTTCTGTGCAGGGCAAACTCAGCGCCTGTAGACAAAGCTGTGCTGCTCCCAAGGGGCAGACAGCAGCAGCCAGAGGCCCGGCATCCTGGGGCTTGTCTTGGGATGGGGGCTGGTTTCTGAGGGCAATGGGCTTCCAAGAGGGACTCCAGGCAGGTCAACAGACCACTTGCGGTCGTGGGGACACTGCCTCTCTGGTCTGTTTATAATGGACTCTTGGGTCCATTGACTTCTCCATCTCTCTCAACTCTCCTACCATTCTGTTCTCTCTTTGATCTTATTGTTCATGTCACTGCCTCTCAGACCAAAGGCATGTTTGATGTCCGCCATTTAAAGCATTATCTCTATTGATTTTTGTTTTTCAGGCCTTGTCTGGAACCTTGGATGTGGCTGGTGGGAGGTGATGGGCACAAAACCCTCACCATTCTGGCCATTCACTCTAACATTAAACATTTATATAGCCCTGGAATACAACTCCTTCCTGGCACATTGTTAACTCAGAAACTTCAGCTCCTGAATCAGCCCACAGTTGCCATGATTTGACCCAGGCAATCACCCGAGTGGGTTGCTCTTGGATGGTGAGTAACTTGAAGACAGGAAGAATATCCAGTTTATGTTTTCTGTTTGTTTGTTTTGTTCGGGGGTGTTTTTAGGTTTTTTTCCCTCTTCTTTTATGCTTTTAACACCTGGTCCCCAACACTTGCCAACGTAATTGGTGGATAATCAGTATTTACTAGTGCAAAAGATTAGAGTGACATTGACAAAGGAAACCAACGTGCTAGCGCTGTGAGGCCGTCTGACGCTGCCTGGACAGACAAGCAAAAGGCAGAGATGGAAAACAGGCTTCCGGAGACATGGGCCACAGCAGACGCATCTGGAGACTGCTCTTAAATTACAGTAAGGTGTCTGCAAAGATGGCCTGGGCAGTGTCTCCCATTCCACAGGCTCTGCTGCTGCGCCTACCACTGCGAGGTGGCATGCGTCCCTCCTCCCCACAGTCTGAGCCACAGAAAGAGACAGAATGATCACCATATAACTTTTTAGATGGGGCCTTCAAAGAGCTGCAGCTTCTGCCTTCGATGTTTGGAACACCACTGCTTGGAAGCCAGCCGCCTTAGAAGAAGTCAGACTACCCTGCTGGAGAAAGAGAGAGAGAGAGAGACCGTGGAGAAAGAACCAAAGCCACCTTGGACGTTCCCATGCCAGATGAGCTCCTCCTGCTCAAATCTGGAGCAAATATAATGGTTGTTGTTTTTTACCCCATTAAGTTTGAGAGCATTTGGTTTTGCGCCATAGATGACTCAAGCAAGGTGATTGGGCCCACCCCAGACCCATGAATCTGATGCTCCAGGAATGGAACCTGGGCGTCAGCTTTTTAACAGAATCTGCCTGGGACAGGGAAAGAGCGGAGCCTCCCGGTGACTTCTCCCATGGACAGTTCCATTCGTGGCTGGCAGACTCAGTGGGTGTGAAGCCTAGAGTGCACGGTGCGTCCAAGCTGCAGGAACCCGGGCCAGGGACACACGTGGCAAGAGAGATAAGGCCACATCTTAGAAGAAACAGGGCACCAGAGAGCTCTGTGTGCAGAGCCCCGAACAGAGCCATAGGACATCTGAACCGGATGAAGCCTTAGAGGGAGGACGTTTGGCAAATTGGGGGCCCACGGCCCAGAGGGGGGAACTGACAGACTCAAAGTCACGGAGTTTGTTTGTGGCCCAGTCGGGACCAGAGCAAGGCCTCCTGAGGACTGGTCCACTCTTTCCCTTGCCCGTCAGTCTCTCGGGATTTCTGTGCCCTGAAGAGTGAGAAAAACAAATGCTTTCTTAAATGCATGATAAATACCTTAAAATATTAACTAAGCCATGTACGTGTGTGTACCAATTATTAATATCCCAGTGAATGTGAACATACCACGACTATCCAAAATAAGAGAAAGGTCAGAATTAGAGGTGGAACTAATCTGGGCTGCCTTCCTAAAACGGTTGACCTTTGAAGGGAGAGGATGGGGGTTTGCAGCCGGCAGAGAGCAAACCCAGGCACAGAGGTTGGAATGAGACCTGTGGGAGGTACAGTCTGATCTACTTGGCAGGTTCAGAAAGGCTTGCTGGGAAGGAACAGGGATTTAGAAGATTCCATCCAGGGTCTGTTTTCTTATCTGGTTCCTCCACCCGCGTAGGGGAGACAGGACTGGCAGCTGCCCAAAGGGGAGGGCTGGTGACACAGACTTCCTGAGCCCCCACCCGCCCTGCTGGGCTGCTAAGGAAACTTACCAGGGCCTGGGAGACAACGGGCCCCAGGAACTCTGCAAGCCCAAGGCTTCTGAACTTGGTGTCAGGATTCTGCTCTCTCCCTCTCTCTCCCCTCGAAGTCCAGCCCCCCTTTATTATTAAAGGAGGCCCGGAGACACGACCCAATGAGTTTATTTTTAGCCTCCCATTCTTGCCTAGGAGCTGCTGTGAGCAGAGCACGTAACTTAAATGTTCCCAGCTGCCCTGTGCTCAGGATTGAACAAAAGAGAAAGGATTTTGCTTGTAGTAGGAGAGGTCAAGGCCAAGTAGATGGAAGAACTACTTTTGTGGTCAGAGTGGGCAAAATGAGCGAGGTTGGTTAAATTTATTTCTTTGGCAAATAATTCTCGCTTAGCAGACAAATCAATAACGCTTTCTGTGGTTTCTGCACTAAAGAGCAGGTTCTTTTGGAAAAGGAGTAAGAGGCTGGTTGAACGAGCATGGGTAGTCGTGAATTAGAATCCAGGACTGCTGGTCTGGGGGACCCTCATCAACCCAGCTGAACTCACTGAGCTGGCTCAGGTCGCAGAACGGGGAAACCTAAATGCCACTGCCAACCTGAAGCGAGCAAACTGGCTACTCGTTTTGGGTTTCATTTGGTGAAGATTCAACCTTCGCGCTTGGCTTTCGGGCGTTCTGTCCCCTTCTCCCCAGGAGGAGACCCTGCTCCCTGGGGCTCCCACCATGCATGGTCCTGCGATACAAGGACACCCTCTCACAGCCACCAGCCACCCGCAAGCCCTGCCTGGTGTGGGGCCGAGGCCCTGGCACCCACCCCACACTCTCTGTGTCTCTGCACACCAGACCCATTAGCCAGGGATAGGCGGGAAGCTGTTCTCTTTGCCCTGGCCATCTGCTTACAGGCCATGCGAGGGGGTATTTTTCCACTCTGAATAAGCCATTTCTCTTGCTCTCCTATTGTGAATTTCCTGCTTTCTGCACCATTGAGATTAGATTTCTGTCTGTGATCAAAGAAGGGCGCCTCGTGGCTGCTCTGCCCAGGGACTGGTAAGAAATAGAGGTTCAGCTGGAGACGTATCTGCCTACTGTCATTATCATCGTCATTTAATATCTGCTAAGTTCCCCTGACTTGGGAGTGCTTCGAGAGGACAAAGTTAAACAGGTGGGATGAGATTCCTACCACGAGAGTGTCTCCAGGCAAACCTCCACCCACAAATCAAATATCCCAAAGCCTCTCTCACGCAGGCGCGTTCAGACACACGCCCTTCGGGGGTGCTTCTCAAACCAACGTGCAGATCACAACCACCGGGGGTTGACTCACAAACTGCTGGGCCCCACCCCTAGGGCAGGCTGAGGCTCCCGGTCAGGGGACCGCACTTTGAGAACCAGCCCCCTCATCCACCCACCAACAGCTCTCCGAGAGTCACCCCTGTGCTCAAAGGCACGGACACATTCAGACATACACGACCAGACACAAGGTCCTGCCTCCTCTTCAGCATCCTTGGGTCCCGCTCTCCTGCCTCGCTCCCTGGGCTCCAACCTTTGCCATCTTCTTTACGTTCTTCAAGCTGTGCTCCTCCTGCGTCAGGAGGGAAGACAGGTGGGAGAAGAGTGAATTGCGGTGGAAAGACCGGAATGTGGGGAAGGGCGGGAGACTCTCCTGGTAAGATGGTCCCCAATGTGGGTGGGAAAAGAGATGGAAAGCTTTCTCTCCCCTGGAACACACGTCCTGCTGATCTTGGTCTGGGTAGTGCCTCCTTAGCCTTCAGACCATAGCTCTGATAGCTCCTTTTCAAGGAAGCCTCCTCTGATTTCCTCTACTACCCTGGCCACCATCACTAGACCAAGGGGGAGCCCAGTTACAAGTGGCCGTATCTTCATATAAATTTTCTTTACACGGTTGTGGCAGGTTTTTTTAAAAAAATGTATGTCTGAGGGGTGCCTGGATGGCTTAGTCAGTTAAGCGTCCAACTCTTGATTTCGGCTCAGGTCATGATCTCAAGGTCATGAGCTAGAGCCCGTGCATGGCCAGCATGGAGCCTTCCTAAGATTCTCTCTTTCCGCCCCTCCCCATATTTGCATGCACGCACTCCCTCTCTCTCTGAAAAAGAAAAAAAAGTATGTTTGACCCCATGAGAGACAGGATCATGTTGAGTTTCTCACAGTTTCACTCCTCCCTGAGCATCTGCTTCATGGTAGATGCTCAGAAACGTTTGTTGAATGAATAAACGAACCCTCACACACATGCACAGTTCACAAGTACACACAGGTATTCACACAAGAATACATTCACGTGTATGCTCTCATGCTTGCCCTCAGCATTCTTTGCAGAAAAAGGTAGCAGACGTTGTTTGGACACTGTTTGAGGTATAGAAGTTAATTCGACTCTTCTGAAAAACAATTCAGCATTTGAAATAGAAACATAAACAATCCAATTTACTGAAATTCACTCATGGCAACAGCGTTTATAAAGCAAACTCTGGAAACTAACTATCCCTACTTAGATGTCCACTGACAGATTAAGTAAATTGATATATCTAGCCAATGGAATATCCAACAACTGTTAAAGATAATAATATCCATCCCTTTGGGGAAAGTGCTTATCTCATATTGTTGAGAAAATGTAATCAAGATACAAAATAATCTGTACAATATGCTCCCATTTACATAAAGTTGTAGCCCTCTCTCTATGAATGCATAGTTCTAGATGTTGGCAAAACGCTAAGAATATTTACCTCCAGATGGTGGGACTTCTTTAAGATTTTATTTATTTATTTGAGAGAGAGAGTGTGTGCACTAGAGAGAGCATGAGCAGGGACAGAAGCAGAGGGAGAAGCAGACTCCCCACTGAGCACGGAGCCCGACCTGGGGCTCGATGCCAGGACCCTGAGATTATGATCTGAGCTGAAGGCAGACACTTCACCGACTGAGCCACCCAGGCGCCCCCGACGGTAGGATTTAAAATTATTTTTACTTTCTTCTTTGCGATAGTACCTACTTTATACTGTTGCTGAGAGATCAAATGAGATAATGTGTGTGATGATGTGGAGAGTTTAGAGCATGATATTGGCACAAACAGTTCTCTTTATATTATTTGTATAGTTTCCAGGACTGTTTTGATTTTTAAAAATCCTCCTGTAGCGAAAACAAAGTTACAAAATCACAAAAACGAGCTTTAAAAAAAAAACTTTTTTTAAAAAGCTTTAAAAAATAGACCCAGCTGGAAAGGGCCAAGGAGGGGACATCACGACAAAAAGGGCACGTATGTGTCCCCCAGGTCTAGCTCGGACCCCACTCCCAGGATTTAACACAGTCCTCAGTACCGGGAAGTGCTCATAACAATTGGTTGAATTCAACTGGATTTGGAGCATCTGTTAGTCCAGTGAGAAGGTTTATCAGAGAAGAGCCTGACGGAGTACTAATATCTAGTCCCACCACGAGGCAGAGCCCACCCAGACTTCATTGTTGATATTGAGGGCATCAGCCATGCTTCCCCAGCGGGACGGAGTGATTGGAGTGTTTCTCTCTCTCTCTCTCTTTTTTAAAGATTTTATTTATTTGTTTGACAGAGAGAGAGAAAACAAGAGAGGGAACACAAGCAGGGGGAGTGGGAGAGGGAGAAGCGGGGCCCCTGGAAAGCAGGGAGCCAGATGTGGGGCTTGATCCCAGGACACTGGGATCATGACCTTAGCTGAAGTCAGACACTTAATGATTGAGCCACCAGGGACCCCCCTCTTTAAAAAAAAAAAAAAGAATTTATTTATTTACTTGAAAGAGAGAGTGAGCAGAGATTGAGAGTACAAGGTGGGGGCGGGGTGAGGGGCAGAGGGAGAAGAAGAATCCCCGCTGAGCAGGGAGCCCAGGACCCCAGGATCATGACCTGAGCCAAAGGCAGACACTTAACCAACTGAGCCATCCAGATGTCCCGACTGGAGTGTTTCTAACTAGAATCAGAGCCCTTGCCTGGGACAAATCAAGCCCAGGAAATTAAGGAAATGCAAATCTCCACTCTTCTTTCTCCCACCCACTGAGCTCTTCATTAAACTGCAGTTAAATTAACATCTCTCTTCTTCAACAAGACCCAACATCACCACAGAAAGCTGACTAGCTTTCGGCTTCTTTAGATGAGAGATTGTTCACTTTTTCCTGAAAGTGGACAGAGCGGGTAAGAAAAAGACGTGTTTTCAAAACAATCTCCAGGACGCAACTGTCCAAAGTCAACACCTGCAGATCTCCAGGTTTTGTCTTGTTGTGTGGTCTAATATAGCAGTCCTCAAAGTGCGGGAGTGCCTGGGACATATTCGGGGGATCGGCAGGTCAAAACTATTTCCATAGTGATGTCATTTGACTTTTTCATTGTGAGGACGTTTGCACCAACAGCACAAAAACAATGGTGGGCAAAACTGTCGGCTCCTTTGCACGAATCAAGGCAAGGGCACCAAATTGTGCCTCTAGTCACTTCACCGCCACACATTTGTCAGTTTTGCTTAGGAACATCCTTGAAGAAGCAGTAAAAATTATGAACTATTACAAGGTATTAATTTATTTAAATCTTAATCCCAGATACATGTCTTTTTAATATTCAGTGTGAAAAAAATGAAAGCACTTCTGCTGGATACCAAAATTTTGGGGTTGTTTCGAGAAAAAGCACTTGTGTGTTTCAGCTGCAAGCTGAACTTGCCACTTTCTTCATGAAACACCATTTTTCTTTGAAAGAAGATTGATGAACTATGATTACTTCGACTTGAGAGTTGGCAACCCTTTTCTTGGAAGTGAACAAAATGAGACTGTCACCTCAAAGATAACATCTGACAGTGTTTGTTACTAATGATACCATTTAAACTTTCAATTGAAAATTAGGATTTTGGAAAATTTGGATCCTTCACAAGGAGCTTCCCAATCCTTAAAGGCTTTTCTGATGAGATCAGTGGTGATATGAATAGATATTTTTCATATTATAAATTCATATTGTTTTTGAATTGTTATAAAAACCATTCATATTGTTTTCATATTATAAAATGACATGTGTCAACAACAGGAAGACGTTTATAGCTCAGAACCAATATTTTCCAAATGATCAATTCATGATGTTACGAAATTAGACATGGGTAAAAAAGCCATTGAGAGTGCAACATAGACCAAGAGATTTTAAAACAACCAAATACAAAAAGTTCACTGACAGATTTCAGATTCCATGTTGCAACTAATCTTTGCAACCAAACTGTTGCTTGTCAAGTTTGCATACAGTATTAAAGTATCCACAGTTACTTGAAAAGGCTATTAAAACGCTCTTTCATGGGGCGCCTGGCTGGCTCAGTCGGTTAAGCAACTGCCTTCAGTTCAGGTCATGATCTCAGGGTCCTGGGATTGAGCCCTGCATCAGGCTCTCTGACCAGCAAGGAGTCTGCTTCTCCCTCTCACTCTCCCTCTGTGTGCTTTCTGTCTCTCTCTTTCTCTGTCTCAAATAAATAAAATCTTCCAAAAAAAAATACTCTTTCATTTTCCAACTCTATCTGTGTAGATCAGATTTTCTCCATATATTTCAACCCAAATAACTTATTGCAACAGACTGAATACTGAAGAAGTATGAGAATCTAGCTATCTTCTGTTAAGCCATATATTAAAGAGGTTTGCAAAAGTGTAAAACAATGCCACTGTTCTTATTTTTTGTTTTGAAAAAATGTAGTTACTTTAATAAAATTATTATTTATGTTAACATGTGATTAAACACTTAGCTATAAAGGTAATGAAATAGGTACAGGATCTATATGCTGAAAACTATAAAACTTAAGTGAAAGAAAACAAGGAAAATCTAAGTAAATGGAAATACGGGGTGCCTGGGTGGCTCAGTCAGGTATACGTCTGCCTTCAACTCAGGTCATGATCCTAGGGTCCTGGGATCGAGCCCCATGTCAAGTTCCCTGCTCAAAGAGAGCTTGCTTCTTCCTCTCCCTCTGCCCCTCCACCTTGCACATGCTTTCTATTTCTCATAAATAAATAAATGAATAAATAACATGCTATGTTCATGGTTTAGAAGACTCAATAGTTAACATGTTAATTCTCTCCAAATGGATTATAAATTTACCACAACCCCAATAAAAATTTCAATAGGATTCTTTGGAGATAGAGACAAGCTGGTTCTAGAACTTGTTTGCAAAAATAAGGACTCAGAATACCTAAAATAATTTTGAAAAAAAATTTGGAGGACTCACCCTACCCAACTTTAAGACATACTATAAAGCTAAAGTAATTAAGACAGGGTGGTATTGGTGAAAGAACAGACACATAGATCAATGGAATATTACAGAGGTGAGAAATATTACCCACACAGATATGCTCAAATGACTTCCGACAAAATGAAAGGGCAACTGGATGGAAAAAGTGCAGTCTTCAATAAATGGTGCTGGAACAACTGGACATCCATTAACAAATGGACCTCAATCTAGATCACAACAGTATCTGAAAGTTAACTCCAAATGGATCCTAGTCCAAATAAAAAACATAAAACAAAATCCTTAAGAGAAAACATCGGAAAAAGTCTTTAGTCTTCATGAGCTTAGATTTGGCCAAGAGTTCTTAGCACAATCCAAAAAGAAAAAAAAATGATGAATTGGAATTCAGCAAACTCACTTTGGCTCTAAAAGAGCACAATTAAGAGGATGAAAAGACAAGCCACATAGGGAGAAAATATTTATAAAGCACATAGCCAACAAAGATTAGTATCTCGAATATATAAAGCACTCCCAGAATTCAACAATAAGACTAGTATCTAGAATATATAAAGAACTCTCAAAATTCAACAATAAGAAGACTAGTATCTACAATACATAAAGAACTCTCAGAATTCAACAATAAGAAACAAACAACCCAACAAAGAAACAAGAAGATCTGAACAGACACTTAGCCAAAGAGGATCTGCAGATGGCAACATAACACGTAAAAAGATGCTCAACGTCACTCATTGTTAGAGAAATGCAAATTAAAACCACAATGAGATACCACTACACACCTATTAAAATGGCTGCCATAAAAAATCTGGGCAATACCAATCACTGGGAGGATGAGGAGCAAGTGGAATTCCTATATTGTGGGTGGGAATGCAGAATGGTACAGATCCTCTGAAAACAGCCTGGCAGTTTCTTATGAAGTCAAACATACGACCACCATATGACCCAACCATCTCACTGGTAGTAATTTATCCTAGAGGAAAGAAAACTTCAGTCACGTGAAAATCTGTACACTAGCATTGAAATCTATGCTCATCTTCATTTCCCCCTTGATCTTATCAAGAAGGAATGGCTTTGACTCAAAAGAGAACTTCTAGGCCTTTGTGCAATGTTTATGACAGAGACAAGGCTGGACTGTCTCTAAGGAGAAGGGCTTTGAGGGCTGAAGAGAAGTGAGCAGCTAGAGCCTGACCCAGGGAGAGGGGGTTCTTGAGACCAGGGGTACAGAGAGCTGCAGACTTGCAAGCTATTGCCTGTACCTGTAAAATCCTCTGAGGGGGGCCCGTGAAGGCTGCAGATGGAGCGCCCAGCCTGGGGAGCCGGGTGCAGACTCCCTGGGGAATTGTAGGGGGCGGTGTAGCATCCTGGGGGAGAACAGGAGGAGGAGTGCTTTCCAGACAGCCTGCGAAGTTCAGAGTCAGATTTTAATCTACTTTTATAAAGAAAGGTGACATTTCTTGTACCTTCCTGGCATGGAGCAAATTCCTGCTGACTGCACTGGGTGTTCGTTGGAACTCCAGAGCGCGGAAGGTGGTCTCCTGGGGAACACTGCTTACAGAAATTGCGGGAGACAGAAGGAGCCGCCAGAGGGCCAGGAGGGAGAGCTTAATGCCACAGAAGCTACAGCAAGTAGGGAGTCCTCAGCCGTTGAGTGCTGGGGGCGAGTTCCAGTAGAACGAGGACGGAAGAGCTCCCGTTGGATTTGGCAACGTGGTGGCTCACTGACATGATGGGGCAGGAGCCAGACGGCTGTGGCTTGAGGAGTCCGTGGGGCATGAGGACGTGTGTCCCCTCACAGCCCCGAACCACCAGCTCCACTGGCCGAGTGGCCAGGTGCTTCCAGGGCAGGGCAACGTACCCATCCTGGTCCCATCATCAGTGGCAAGAAAGAGCAGAGCGAGCTCAGCCCAGTGAACTCCATGACTGGGAGAAACCCCAGCAGGAGACGTCCCCCTGCCCCAGGGAGTGGGGTCACTTTCGTGGAAGATCAACCCCATTGCTATAAAACGAAGAGGCAGGTTTATACAGAGAAATGACAAATCTCCTAGGAAATTGAACCCTTCGAAGATTTATTCAAATTCCCCACTCCCGTCTCTTTGGCTTGCTGAAGGGGTGGAGAGAGAGGTGAAGGCTCTGGCCCTTTTGCTGCAAATTCAACATTTGTTTAGAGGGCTCGATATGCCAATCACTTTGCCCTGCATGTTTACACACAGCCTCCCGTTGCATCCTGCAACACCGGGTGGGAGAGATGCGCCTACGCTGCGTGAGGGACGGAGAGGCTGGTTTGCCCAAGATCACCGAGTGAAGGAAGTGGAGCTGGAGTTGGTGGCTCTGTTACCTCAAGTCCAACTTCATGGCTCTCTCTGCTGAACACAGGGTCATTAGGAGGAGTTCAAAGAAGATTCCCGCTCCCTACTTGTACGGAAAGTGAAGAACTTATTCTGGGACTCAGGCCTTTGGCAGAAGAATTATCCTGTTACGTCCACGTCCCACATCCTGAGGGTGGGAGCAGAGCCGTGCAGGACCAAAGCCCAGACCATGTCCTCCTCTTCTCTGAGGACTCATCTGAGACGAGCTCCATCCAGACAACACAGGCTGCGTATCTCCACGGCGTGGTCTTCCGTGTTCTGATAGGACTCATCGTGAGACCAGTGTGAGCTTGCTGCCTGGGCTGGACAGCAGAAGTCCACTGATCAGGAAGCCTGGGCCAGCGCAGAGGAGGTAGGGAATGAGTGGCATGAGCCTCTCAGAGCCACCCACCCACACTGAGGACACATGGAGGTGTCCTGGGGTGACATCTTATTACGGCAGAGGAAGGCCTCCCAGGAAGCCTTGGGACGTGGGTGCAAGAGGAGTCAGGGGGCCTCCTCCCATTCATAATGTTTTTGTGTCAGGTTCTGGAAACTTCATGAGCTAAGCCTCCGGTTGTGCGACACTCTGCAGGGTGTGCCCAGGCTTCTCGGTGGCGTCGTCCCGCCCTGGCCCTCCCACAGCAGAGGCCCAGTGGAGAATGGAAAGATACACGGAGCAGAGCGGCAGACCCTATGAGGTCACAGCTAGGAGAGACCTACCTGACCTGGGAAAGCAGCTTTGAAAATTGGACAGCCTGGATTCAAAGTCCAGCTCTACCACTTTAGCAGGCATGTGGTTGGGGGAAGCTCAGCTCGCTTCCCTTGGCCTCTGTGTCTTCGTCCGTGAAACAGGGATAACAGTGCCTACTCTGTGCTTTTGGGAGATAAGACGCATCAGGTGGTTAGCACAGCAGCTGGTACATAGCACACATTCAGCAAATGCTCGCTCTTATCATCATTATCCTCATCATTATCATTACAGGGAACTCTCCACATGCATCTCCCAATGTCTCCCCAAGTGCATTAGGACACCGGCTAAGCAATTATGGGAAACAATAGCCTTTGGGAACCAAACCAAACTCCAGAGGCAGCTGGATGGGCAGCTGGGCTGTAACCGGCTCTGCCTCTGAAGAATTAGCTTCTGCCCCACACCCAACACACTCACGTGGCCCTCCTCTCTTCCCCAGGGGGTAAACTGAGCAGTCAGTGGACTTGACGAAGCCAGAGAGTCTGAGCAGTACCCGGAGATGCCTGGGATCCAGGGACCAGAGGACAGGGTCACCAACAACCCCCACTTGCCTGCACCAATACAGACACACACAACTTCTAGAATCTGGAAATTCTAGACCAATTTGGGAAGTCCCATTACCCCGTTCCATGCTTCTTATGACCTCCATAAATGTCCAGTGTCTAAGGAAAGTGGTTTGTTTTTTTTTTCCTATTGAGATACTACTTATTCTCAACTTCTCTCTCTCTCTCATGTACACCCCTGCAAGTCAATTCTGCCCTAGGAAGCCAGAGACAGAGAAGGGTCTGAAAAATAATGTGGCAGGAAGCCTCCTCACTGGATGTTGAGATGAATGAGAAATAAGCTTTGGGTTGAGCCGCTGAAGTTGTGGGAAACTGTGGGCTCTTATTAGGGGCGCTGTGTTGTCCCTACTTGCTAGCATGCTAAGCCTGGCACCTGCCCCTCCCCCACACCTTTTTGTTGGAATGAAGCCAGGAAAGACCTGCAGGTGGGACTTCTCCCCCTCCCACTGACATGAGAGTGAAGAAAACAAATCTGAGGTGTCCGAAGGCCAAGCCCATGGACACAGGCCTGGAGACTTCTGTTTTCATGGCCAGAAACGGGTGTGCACGGAGGGGCGCTGGCCATGTATCCATGGATCACAGTGACTGAGGTCAATATATTCAAGGCAGGAAAAGTAAGTGCAGAGCAAGAAGGGATAGATCTTTCAGAAGCCGATGGGACCGCTGATCCAATTCTGTTGGAGATACTTGAAGCTTTGGGACTTTCTCATACCTCTCGCTGAGCTTGACAAAGGCAGAGGTAGAGAAAGAGGAAGAAGGGAAAAGGAGAAAGGACAAGCATGGGATTGTCCTTCACACACCCCCGTCTGGTTTTCTTTGCTTGTTTGTTTTGGTTTTTGTTTTTGGTGAGGGTTTACTTACTTTTTAAGACTCCTTTCAAGCCTCCCCTCCTCTGTGAAGCCCTCCCTGACCTCTCCAGGTTGGCTGGTAGCTTCTACGCATGCTGTCCATACTCGTCATAGCTTCCATCACACTGAGTTCCTGAGGACACTGTCATAGTCTTTGTACCCCGGGGCCTGTCATGATACCTGGTACAGGGTATGCACTGATATGGGGGAGGGGGGGCTGGCTGGTGAGCTAAATAAATACTCAGAACCCACAGCTGAGAAACCCAAGCTAAGAACCGGAACTGAGGCTGTCTGGGCACCCGGGTGGGCAGGGCATCTGTAGAACATCCAATCACAAATTTTTCAGGTCACACAACTTTTATTGCTGAAGACCATTGCCAGGGCTGCCATAGACATGAACGTCGCCCTCCCCGCCCGCCCCAGCCCTGCTAACACAAAACCAGCGTCCTCAGCCCCTGCCCAGCCTTGCTGTCTGTCTGAGCTGGGCTAGACTGACCGGTGGACCCTGCTTCTGAGAGTCATAGCACCGTGAGGCAGGCCCAAGGAAGGTGAGGAGAATGGGACTGGGCAAGGAACAGGTGGCCCAGAGGAGAGGCCGGGAAAGGCCCAGGCCTCCAGCTGGCTCGGAAACCAGGCACACTGACGGCTCACGGGAGCAGAGCATCTCAGATCCTTCAACATGGCTGTTCGGGAGGCCTGGGGACAGTGTCTGCTCTCTCCATGGCGGTGTTCAGGTCAGTGCCCGGTCTCTGAAACGACTGAGAATGTGAAAGGTGGAGAAGCTGAGAGGAAACTGCAAAAGGCCCAGGACAGCATTGGGTACAGGGGGCGGGGGTGTCCTGTCCACCTGACTCTCAGGCTCCAAGGCCCACAGACAAGCAGCAGCCATTTCCTCATGTCCTGGGTGTGACCTTCAGATGCAGTGACATGTGTGGTTCTCTTTGAGGGATTTTCTCACCAGCCCGCATGAGGGCTCCCTACCCTGAGTACCCCAAAGGGGCTCCTTCCTCTGGTCCCTTGAGGTCAGGAACATTCAGCAGGACTCTGGAATGGCAACTCCCAGGAGTCCCTTGGTGTCTTTGGGGTGATGGATGCTAGCACTTCAAGCGCCTGGAATTTTTGAAGAATCTTTATAAAATGCATCTACTTCCATTTCTTGAATATAAAAATAAAATAAAAATTTGCCCCAATGCCTGTGAGCCTGGACAGCCGCAGCACAGCCATCTCTCCACATCCGGGCACCAGCACGAGGTCTGAGAGAGGGCAGGATACTCGTGATGCCAAAGGGGGCACCTTCCCGCTGGGGCCAGCCCAGGCCCTCCACCACCTGGGTGTCACCTGGGCTGCCAGTGACCACGCAGTGTGGGCTAGTCTCCAAGTCAGGGTCAGAAGGGCAAGAATGCCTGATGTGAACTTCCAGGCCCTTCTCTGGGGCCTTGTTTGGGCTTCACCTCCTCTGTCCATTCTGGCCACCCCTGCAGGAACCTCCACACTGCCCAAACCATTAACTCCAGGTGCTTTCCAACCTGGGCTTTGGGAAGAGCTGACAGCTCTCCTGGTTTCCGAAGACCCTGGGAGAGTAACAACATTTACACGCGTGCATGCTTGTGCACACACACACACACGCAAGTGTGCACATTCACAGAGGCAGCAGACAGTGGAGGTGGGAGTAACGAAGGTGCCTGGTGGCCTTTAGCCCAGATGACACTGCTGATGGCCCAGTCACTTTGGTCAGTGCCGTGAGGTGGGACAGGCCAGCTGCTTAGGATTTCCGGAAGCGCACCTCCGTCTGAGGACAAGAACAGGGAGAACAGGGTGAGGCTGGGTCAGAATACAGATGTCGAGGGTAGGGGTTCAGAGCCTGGCATTCAGTCCAGCTGTCACTGGCACAGCCCCTCGGAGAGAGGCAGCAAGGAGGAACCGTGGAAGCAGAGAGACCCCCTAGGCTGGATTTCTGGAGCAGCCACCCAAGCTCTGTGCACTGCTCTCCTCTCTCTCACGCGGAGGAGGGAAGGTGAGCAGAGCCTTCCTGCTTTACAGCTAAGATGGCGGGCGCAGGAAAGATAGGGCTGTCCTAGGTCTGGAGAGGTGGGGTGAAGCCCTGTGCCCCGGACACCCATGAGACTAACTTCCTGCCAACGAAGGCAGCCTCCCGCACACGCCGCTCCAATGGGCGGTGTGAACTCACACCTTGGCCATCCCTGGGGAGAGGACATGCCACTGGGGCCCAGCCTGGGGCCACCCCTTTCCATCCCTTCAGAGGAAGGAAACAGAAGGCGAGAAACACAGGCAGCTGGGGTTGACCCAAAATTTGATTCCTATCTTGTCCCGGTCTTCCACACTTCTGAACACCTCCAAACACGAGGGGTGAGGGGACATTTGCTAAGACCCCGGGGAAAACCAGGGCCCTCTACCAGGCACCCCACCTTTGGGGAGCTCCTAGTCTGCCCTGTGCAGTGGCCCATGCAGGCTCTCACCTCCATCTTGCTATAAATCCAGGGGAGGACTTCGGTCACTTTGGTGTACACACCGGGCTTGTTTCTCTGGCCACAGCCCGTGCCCCAGCTGGTGACTCCTGCCAGGTACCAGCGGCTGTTCTGCTCACAGACCAGGGGCCCCCCGCTGTCTCCCTGTGGGGGGAACACACATCTGAGCAGGCGGGGAGAGGTGGTCCTTGAGCAGGAAATGGGAGGCACCTGATTCTCACTCCGAACCCACCACCCCCCATTCCCCCACAGCCCCTGGCTCCCAGGACCTGAGCCCCACCCAGAGGCAGCCTCACCTGGCAGGAGTCTCTGCCTCCCCGAAGGTCCCCAGCACACATCATCCTTGGGGTAAGGTAACTGTCATAGACCAAGAAGTCATTGCATTTCTTAAAGTCGATGAGGTTGACCTGTACCTCCCGGAGGAAGGGGGATGTCTTGTCTTCAGTGAAGTCAAGTGGACAAAAGAAAAAATGGGAAAGGAGTGAGACCAGATCTGGACACCTTTGTGACCTTCTAGCTGCTCACCCCATGACTCGGACTCACAGCTTCCTGGGAGCAGAGGATACCATTCCCACGGCTGGCCACCCGGAATGTAGGGCCACATACACCCTCACACCACACAACCCCCTACACGTAACACAGAGACAGACATGTACACAAACTCACACGCCTATCGGGCTGCCTTCATGTTGCACAGTCTTTTCTGTATTCAGAGCACCATCAAATACACCACTGCATTTGTTTTTAGTAACTACGTGTCCTAACGAGGTATAATTAATCCATTTACAGTTGGAGGAACTCATGGCCGATGGCGTGACTTGCCCAGAGTTGCAGGGCCAGTCAGTTATAGGGACGAGACCAGAACAAGGCTGCTCCCAGGCCAGTCACCGTCCACTGCACTGAGCAAGGGAAAGGAGGCCCTGAGACCTGCAACTGGCCAGAGACTGACCACGAGGCCAGCCAGGTGCTCTGGGGCCAAACATAAGCCATCCTCAGAACCAACATCAGCAAAGACCACTCTGCAATAGTGATGAAGCGAGACCAAAGAAGACCACTTCGTAAGCTTGTTTAAGCGTAAATGAGAACAAGGTAGGTTACAAACCACAAAAATGCCAACCATCTCCTCTCCCAGCCAGCAGGAGTGGCTATTGCCTCTTCACTGATTATATAGCTTTAGACTCAGCTTATTCTTAACTCCTAGATCAGATTATTAGGGTGTACAATCATAGAATTATCCCTGCTTCCCGAAAGTATCCAATCTAGAGAAATGCTCCACTTCTTTGAACCGCCCCCCTCCCCAAACCCTCCAGATCCTACGATAAGTCCTTTCTAGCACTCTGTTAAGACGTCCACACTTCCTCATGGTATATGTTCCCCCTCGGTACAGTGAGCAATGAAATCAACGTGTTTGATTATAGGGGGTCTCCAGGTGGTCGTGGCTGGAGACCAGCTGCTTTGACATCTACTCAGGAGTATATATACACATTCATCTCAGGCTGGTTTACAAGATTTCACCTGGGAGAGCTCTGTGTGAAGCTGTTTAGGGGGACACAGGAACCTGGTAGGGTCTGCATTTAGGGGGACACGGGTACCTGGTGTTGTCTGCATTGATGGCAGGATCTTAACCAACCAAGTGGAGCCTACATGGTCTGAATAGAGGACGCATAGTGTTGTCAATAGTCAAGTAGCTTATTTGTTGTCAAAGAGTCTTTTTTTGGTAAAGATATGTGAATGAAGTGTTGGCATCTTCACCAGGAGGTGGCACCTAAGAGTTCTGAGGAAATAAATGTATAGGCCCTTAGGTACAGACCTATACATAAGCACATTTTGTATATTCTTGTAGGATAGCTTTCCTGTGAAAGTAGCAGATATTAGTTAACCCTGTGTCTTGGCATTTTTTTCACTTGCACCTTTGGGACTTTTTCTTTTGATTGACTAAAGCTGCATATACTGAAAACAAAAACAAAACCTTTTTTTTTTCATTGTGTTTTCACATTTAAAAAAAATTCAGAATAACTTCAATTTAACAAGGACTTTCTCCATGGAAGAGTTAGTCCAAAGTGTAAGAAACAACCAAGACTCTGAGAGCACATGGCAGAATATGATGCAGATTGCACCAACCTGGCAGGTTCTAGACTATTCTAGACTGTTCTAGACTTAGTTCTATCAGAAACTACCAGGGTGATCCTGGGCAAGTGACGGAGCCCCCAAGGTCTTCAGTTTCCTCATTTGTAAAATGGGGAGAATGGGTCAAGGGTGGAATTTGGGAGATCAAAAGTTTCTAACAGGTGTTTCGAAATGTGATATAAACCAGTCCACCATGTGTGGGCGTGAGAACACACACATCCACATGCAGGCCCATGAATCTCTATGCCCAAACCCTCATCTAGATGCCCTCCTCTATACACCCCGACACATCACCCCACACACACACACACAGCCCAACAACTCCACCTCTCACCATCGGTCTCCTTGGTCTTGCCAAAACCTGTGATCCAGCAGGTCTCATTGAGGCTGAAGGTCTGTCCATGCATTGGGAGGCAGGCAGGGTGGATGTGAGCTGCAACAAGACCTCAGGACATCAGAGCAGGGTCAAGGCTGGAGGTCTCAGCTGGGATGGTAGTGTGGAGGGACAGGGGTACTCAGGTCCTAGGACCCTTCCTCCTTGCCCCAGCATGGTTTGGAATCTTCCAGGGCCTTGAACGGACCAGGCAAGAAACTCAATCCCTTTGTCTTGACCCTCCAGCCTTTGGGTTGCTGCTGGAGTTCCCTCAAGCATTCTGATCTCAGTGGGTGCCCTGCGGGCAGAAGTATGTGACTTGGAATTTCCCCCATGCCACACCAATCCCCGGGGCGACTCTAAGTCTCCCCCTTTTAAGAGTGGCTTTCCGGGCTGAGCCTGCTCCATGCCCATCTGTCAGAGGAGGGAGCAGCAGCAGACCAAGTCCCAGGCATTAGCACCATGGCATCTCAGTGATGTGTCCAGCCTGGTCTGGGGAGAGCACCCACAGCTGGGTCAAGAACTGAGGGGCTTCCTCCAGGTCAGACAACCTCCCCAAGGGGGAAGAGCACATCCCTAGAGGCACAGACTACAAAACCACTGCTCACTTGCTCCTATGTGCAGAAACATTTAGAAGGTGCTACTATGCATCATGTCAGAGCCCCTCTGAGAACTGGGATCTTTAGACTAGGGCGTGGCCCACCAAACTCCAATTTGCAAGATGAAAATATCAGCTGATAGAATGTTTGCAATGTTCTCAGTAGTTTGTCATGCTCACCGCAGCAGCCTGCACCTAGAACAGTGCCTGACACATCCAAAGTACTCAACAAGCAAAGAAAGGAAGAAAGGAAGGAGTGACACAGAGGAAGCGAGTGTGGGAGCGAGAATGAACACTAGATTCTTCTCCTATAAATCGGGCTCTAAGTATCGGGGTCTAACACATTTGTCGGCTAGAGAGTAAACAAACAAAAAAGCAATGAAGGAATGCCATCAATTATTAACCAAAAAATGTAAAACATAATTTCTTAAAATATGCTCATTTTTAAGATGTAGGGTCTTAAAAAAAAAAAGCACGTGACATGGTTCTATCCTCCAATCACTTTTATGGGGGAATTAAATATGTCAGTGAGTTTTCACAAGTTTTCTCAGATGGTACTGTGACTTGAAAGTCCTCAGCCCGCCAAAGGAGTTTAAGAAAATCTACCCTGATTTCTAAACCAAAAATCAGGGCACTTGGTCTGACCATAGAACTATATAAATCTAAGCTGTGACTCAGACTTAGAGCTGTGTTTCCTGCCCAGGGGCCTCTCAGAGTCTGGAGAGGGACTGCCATAGTCTGAAAAGCATACGCAATGTTATAATAGCTTTCATTTGGTTTTACAGATTACTTAATTTGATTTGGAATTCCAAATACCATTAAGGGGGGTTGGGGTGGTGGGAGATCTGGATGGTTAGCCAAATGGAGTGCGGTTTGGCAAGGTTGGAAAGGCCTGTTCTGGTCCTGCAGACTGACTGCCCCCTCTGAGGTGGGCATGAGGGGTAAGGCATGGGCAGAGGATGGCCCCTCCCCTTGCAGGCCTGGGGCTCCACAAAATGGGCTGGTAGGCTGGAGTGCAGGAATGCGGGGGAGGCCTGCCCGCTGGTGGGCGTGGCCCTGGTGGGCGTGGACATGGGCCAGCCACGCCCAATCGAGCTCAGTGGCTGTTTCCTCCTCCTCACCCCATTCTGATGACCTAGTGTCTGACTCAGGACCGACACCGCCTTTGTATTTAATATGCCAGGAAAGACCAGCTCACCGAATGAGAGCACGAGAAAGTCTGGACTAACCAGAGAGCCCTCCAAGGCTTCCGGAAAGCCCAGTCCACCTTAGAGATCCTTCTCCAGAGAAGCCCTACTTGTGCCACCTGGGCTCCCCCAGCTGTCCCCACCATCGAGTCACTGTCCTCTACTAGCTGTCTGTGTGTCACCCTTTGTTCTATTTGCAATTGCAACTGCAGAGCTTGCTGCATAGCAGTAGACACACGGTAAGTATTTGATAAGCTCGCACAGGAGTGAGTGAATTAATGGATGAAATCTTTGATCTCCTGACAACTCCCCTAGCATTTCCATCCCGTGGCCAACCTCCTAGCAATTCACTGTCTGAACGTGTGCTCCTGTTGTGCGCCCAACGGCAGTGATCGAAATTTGCCAGCAGAGAGCCCAGCGTAAGGAGCTTTTCTCCGGAGGCAGACCCGCCTGGATCCCATCCCGGAGCTGCCACTTAGGACTCCGTGGCCTTGGGTCATTTTCTCTCCCTGAGGCTCCATCTCCTCAAGTGTAAAATGAAGCTAATAATAGTACCTGTTCAACAGGATAGGTTGGGAAGAGTAAATGATACCGCAGCTGTAACCTGCCTACCACAGTGCCCAGCCCCTTTTTATTGAGTTAAGTGTTTAATAAATATGAGTGAAACAATTCAATCTATTTATATTGGTTAAGAGCAGTATCCAAGCCTTATCTCTGTCAGCAACTTGCAATTGGGACAACCTTATTTCCAGCCCCGGGGCCTCAGTTTCCCCAATGGTAAAGTAGAGGTGTTCCATTAAATGATCTCCAAGAGCCTTTGGTTTCTACTGGGCCGAAGCTCTAGAACTCCAAGAGGGTTCTATGGACATGGCAAGGCTGGGCCCCAAGGGCTGCCTGGAGGAGTCGGTGTGGCTGTGACTCACCAGACAGGGTCAGGGGCTTGGAGAGCCGCATAAGGGCGATGTCATAATCGTCTTCCTCATCCGTGTAGTTGCCGTTGATGATGATCTGAGAGATGGAGGCTGCCTCAGGCAGCTGGAGCAGGTTGCTGGTGCCTGCGTAGACCTTCCAGCCCTCCAGAATCTTCTCCCGGGTCCTGCAAGAGCCACAAAGAAGCATGGTCCAGCTCCTTGTCTGGCAGAGCCCCCTGGCAGCATCTACTGTGCACAGGGAGCTGCAGCCACAGCACCAGCTTACAGGCAGGGGGATGGACGAAATGACCTCAGAAGGGAGCCCTCCATCTTAGCCCAGGGCTCAAAAACAACCTCCCTTTTCCAAGAGCTGGTCCTAAACTGGCCACCCAGCACCTCACGACAATAAACAGAAGTGATGAGCACGACCTCCGAGCATTTCCCCCCACTGTCTCCTCTGCACACCACCAAGCTTCCTATGAGGTGGACAGGACACATGTCAGAAGTATTGTCCTCAGCAGAAGACAGAGCTGAAGACAGGATAGATGACCTGCCCGAGACACTCCCTCCTGGGGAAGTCAGTGCCCCTGAGACCTTGTCCTCAGAGCCCTTTCCTGCCCCCCAGCTCAAAGGTCAGAAGCTGTTAGCACCACCCTCCCCACGACCCCCATCCCTGGGACAGCATTCCTGATTCCTCGGGCTCCTCTCCTGGAAGTTCCTGTTGCAGGAAATGTTAACAAACCCAAAGCCTCTTTATTTCACCCCATTCTTCGGGGAAAGGCTCCCAAGCCCTTTTTTTCTGCCTGCCTCACCCTCCCTCTAGGCCATTCAGGTTATTTTCTCATTCTGGGTGGTGCTCAGAACAAGTAGCCCCAGTACACAGTCCTGGGACCAAACAGCAATAGCAGATCATGCCTCTGACCCCGGGGGCCCGGGCTCATGACCAAAGCCCTCCTCCGCAGAGACAAGTCAGTGTGCCATCAGCCCTCCCTGGTGCTCCCGCCCCTCGGGCACTCACACAAAGAAGCAGTGGGCGGCGGTGAGCACCCACTGGGCGTCGATCAGCGTGCCCCCGCAAATGTGAGTGGTGCCGTAGTGCAGGCTCACTTGCCAAGGCCACTTGCTCTCTGGGGCCAGTGCCCCTCCCACGATCCGCCCCGTCATGGCCCTCAGTCCACAGTCTGGGGAGAAGCAGAAGCGGGGAACCATGACTCTACTGCTCTCAGGGCGGCTCCCGTGCTCCCTGGGCCCGGGGCAGGCTCAGGCAACCGTGTCCTGAGGGCACCTGCCCGCCCATGGGCACAGCTTTGCTCACTTAATCTGATGTGGCCCAGCTATTTGGTGCCAAAGCCGAGCTCCCACGGAGAGGGTTAGACTGCTGGGATCACCCAGTGGGGAGTTTCATGCCTGGCAAGTTTCTCTTTCCTCCCACTCATTCATTCTTTCCTTAATGTTGACAAATGCTCGTTAAAGTGTCTGAAGTTGGGGGACTGTGCCAAGTCTCAAGGTCATGATGGTGAATCCCAGGGCTGCCATGCTGTGCAGGTGGGTCTGTGCCCATCATTCCCTAGGGGGTCATTAATGCTACTGGGGACCCTGTATGTATGCCCAAGGGAACATGTCCAAGCATGTTCTGGAGTCATCTCCCCCAAATTGTGGACAAGGAGAGCAGTCCTTGGACACGTGTCCTTTTCTCATTAAAGGGGGAGAGAAGGAAGAACCAGCAGTGGTCTGGGGGGTGGGCACTCTGTCCGCAGCCCTGGGCCTGCCCACTCAAGGGAGCACCTCCACCCGCTCATTACTGAGAACACGGCACTGGGAGGCTCCTTAACAGCTTGCACTTTAGGGTCAGACCCAAGGTCAGATTCCAGCTCCTCACCTACCAGCAGTCTGACCTTAAGCAAGGCAAACATTTCAGTCTCTTATCAGCAAGTGCACTGTAATGGCCCCTGCCTCATGAGAACGAAATGCAATTGTTTCTCAAGAGTCTATAAGAGTAGAATGACCTCAGTACATATTGGGCCTGGATCTAGTTCCACATCTGTTGATACAGGAGCTTTAAGGGGATCCAGACTAGCCCTCCCAGTTCTCCCAACCTCCCAGAATCCATGAGATTTGAAGGGCTTCCCCTGCATGAACAAGGATGCTGGGGTGAGCAGAGTCAGGAGAAGGGGAAGTGCTACCCTGAGACTGTCCCTGTGCCTTCCAGGGACCCCAGCCCTGAAGCAGGCCTGCTGGTTAAGACCATCTTCCTGGTTGGGATCCCCAGGGCTGGTCATCTCCCCCAGAGGGGTCCCATGCCTCTGTTCCCTGACTCCCACCCCACACAGGTCACAGTCCAGGAGGAAGAGCATCTTCTTACGGGAACACTGGAGAGAGACATACCGCTGGGAAGGGCATTCAGACCTGCACAAAGGGATACAGAAGATGGGAAAGGGGCACTTTAGATACCTCCTCCAGGAAGCCTTCCCTGACGGACTCCTTCTAACTTCCTATCCCATTTCCTCTGTAGAAGATAGAGGTTCTGATCTCCCTCCCAGAGAGATAGACCCTTCCAGTGCTCTCTCCAGGAATGGAGATGGCTCAGTGCAAACCATCCCCACTCTTGTCCCACCCCCCAGTTTTCTTATGGGAGATTGCACACACTGGGTAGATCCATGTCCTTTGAACTCATGACTTCATTGTCCACAGCTGAACAGGTGGCCTGACCCTCCTCGGCCAGTTCCTCAATGCTCCATGGGCAATGTAGCTTGCAAAACACCTAGCACAAAGCAGGCATCCAGGCTACAGCTGATTCGCTTCCCTTCTCTCCCCTCCCCATCCCTTTTTTCTCTGGGAGCCTGGCTTCTTCTTTCCCTCCCCAAGGTAAACACCCCTAGCTGGTGGAGCACCCTTCAACCTCCCCATGAGTAGAATTGGGACAGGGGCAGGTCTGAAGTGCTGAGATGACAGATGGTGGGGCCGAGGAGGGGGCCAGGGACTCCCAGCCAGGCCTCCTTGTCCCTGACCACATGCACCTGGCCCTCCCCCTGCTGACCCCAGGGATATTTCTCCCTCCCCACCCCAAGCCCACTCCCTCCAGCAGCTCCCAGTCCAAACACCAGGTGGACTGGTGGCCCCAAGGTTTATTCACGGTCTCTGACAACCAGATGAATGCTTGGGGGACCCCTGACCCTGAGGTTCTCTCTGCACCATGCTTCAATAAGAACTTTCAAGTCAGGAGACAGGTGGCAAATGAGGACTGTTACTGGGATGCTCAGGACATTCACGATGGACTCCTGGAGGCTGGGTCCCAAAAAAGTCAAAGGAGAGGGACTCCCTGACTCAAAGCCCTCCACCATTTCCCTGCTCACAGGCAGGCAGCCTGGCCCACACCACCACACCTGTAGAGGCTTTCCTGGAGGGTGGAGTTGTATTTGGAGATTGAGAAGCTGCTGGCGAGATTCCTATGGGCCACCTCCGTCGTCCGGTAAGCACTATAAGGGAGGGGAGGGAAAGAAGAATGAACCCCCTTGAGACAGCCTGCCCCCCTTCCCAGTGTCCCAGCTGGCATTGGAGTCTTGCTGGCAGAAGCCAGGGGTGGGTAAGGCCCAGTACACTCCGCCCCCACCCGCGTATTCCATCACTGGCCCCATTAGCCCTGTGCACCAGCCCAGGACACAGCAGCATTAGCACCCCTGGGAACTTGTTAGAAATGCAAATTCTTGGGTCTTCTTAACCCAAGACCTACTGAATCATGAACTCCGGTTCTATGTTTTAGCAGGATCTCCAGGGGATTCTGATACATGTGCAAGTTCAAGAAACACCAGCTGGGCCCTTTTCTGGCCACGCTGTGATCCATGGGCCACAGCAGCAGCACCCCAAACCTGCTGAGCCAGACTTTGCCTTTTAAAAAAAAATGAAAATAATAAAGACCCCCATCTTACGGCTTTGCACATGAAAGTCTGAGAACCTGGTACTTGCTTACTGGACCTCAGGCCACAGTATATGTAAGAATCACCTCGGGACATTTGTTAAGCAGGTTTTAAATCTTAATCCACAGATTCTGATTTTGGGGTGCATTTTAACAAGCCCCCCCCAGGTGATTCTGATGTGGGTGATCCATGGACCACAATCTGTGTGGCACTTCTGTGCATTTCTGGAACATGGTATAGCCCTGAATGAGAGTGTGCCTTTTGCACATGCCGTTCCTCTCTCTGGGGCTCCTCTGTTCCGTGCTCTCCACCAGGTGCAGTCAGGCACCCTCTCCATTGCATACCCATAGTGCTTTGCTCAGGTCCTTATCATTACAAGCATTGTGCTATGGTTATTGGTTTAAGCCTCTCTCCACACACCATACCGGAAGTTCTGGAAGGGCAGGGATCTCGTCAGAGTGCCTGTGGTCTCTGGCACACATCAAATCTCAATTATGTACTTGGAGTAAACGACACTATCTATTGAAGGCCAAGGAAGGTTCAGATTTGCATAAGGTCGTACAACTCAATAATTAAAGATGTCCATTTTCTTCCAGCCACATCCCCCCGATTCCCCTCTCACAGATCAGACAGAACTCCGAAGCTGAGGGAAGGGAGAAGACAGGTTTTTTAAGACCTAGCCTCCGAGCCCTGGTTTTCAAGGCGCTTCTTCGACAGAGTCCACAGTGAGGGCCAAAACCCTTCTCCCCACAATCCCACACACATTGGTGAACCCCAAAACTCAGACCAAGAAGGAAGATGGAGTTGGCTGTGTGGCCTGGAAATAAAGGGAAGAAGGGGGGATTCCATTAAGCGGGAAGGCTGTCCTAACCCTACTGTCTGCTCCACCCATGAGCACCTGCTTTGGTGTGAAATCTTTAGAGCCAAAAAGAGTCTTAAAACTTCACCTGGCCGGGGCACCTGGGTGGCTCAGTGGGTTAAGCCTCTGCCTTCGGCTCAGGTCATGATCCCAGGGTCCTGGGATCAAGCCCCGCATCCGGCTGCCTGCTCAGCAGGGAGCCTGCTTCCCCCTCTCCCTCCCTCTGCCTGCCTCTCTGCCTACTTGTGATCTCTCTCTCTCTCTCTCTGTGCCAAATAAATAAATAAAATATTAAAAAAAAAAAAAGACTTCACCTGGCCACACCTGCCCATCCATCTCCTTCCCCCTTTGATGAGTTCCAGCTCAAGCCACAACTGCTGTAGCTCAAAGCCTGAGCCTCTAGTTCCCAGCTAGGAGGAGACGACAGGACCTGCTCAAAGCCTACCCCCTTCGCCGGGCCTCTGTAATCATGAACCGTGACCACAGACACAAGGCCACTTTGATGCAGGGAACGTGCAGAAGTGTCTGCTCCTAGGACATATCTCCACATCGTGACTCTGGCCTCGTGGGAACAACTTGCCCCCAGACTTGGGTTCCCAGGGCCACTGTCCCTTTGAATAACTTGAGTGTCCTGAGCTAGTGCCCTCAGCCCTGGTCCTCAAGACTCTTCTTAACGAGTTGCCCACAGTGAGCCTGCGGGGCCCTTGCAGAGAGCCCAGGACGTCCCTGAAGCTGGGACCCGTGGGGGGCGGTTTACCTCACGAAACCCAGCTGCTGGCAGGTCTTCTCTGAGTAGGAGTCATTCCAGCTGTCGCTGCAGATGGGAAGCCACTGACGGGAGGACCCAGAGTAGACTTTAAGCAGAGACTTGTCCCAGTCAAACCTCACTGCCGGGCAGGAAAAGGGCAGAGCAGGCTCTCAGCACCCGGTTCTTGAGGAATGTACTGAGTTAGGCTCTGAGGTCCTCTTGGCTGAGGCTCCTCGCTGGGGCCTGGTGAACATCTGGGAGCCAGAGCCAGGAGGCGAGGGCTCAGGAGCCCAGGACGCTCAGTAAAGGCAGAGCCAAGGCAGGGGCTGGGGCAGGACAGAGAGCTCTCCATGCAACAGGACCCGGGGACCATTGCTGGGAAAAGGGGTGAGCACTTCCAGGAGGCTTCACCCCAAGAGGGCAGTGGCATCCCCAAACAAGAGAGTGGCAAGGGGGACAAGGTCTGTGGTCTGACTGCGTGTTCAGAGAGAGGTGTGCTCAGGGGCAAGGACACACACAAACGCACAGGGGAAATGGTCCCACGGACACCTACACTGGGGCTACACATCAATAACGCACCGAAAAACCCCTGAGGATCAGAGTGGAAAGAGATCTTTGTGCTCATCGAGGCCAGCTATTTACAAACTGGCCTGTATGAAACTGTAGGGCAAGTCAGAGGTCACCTACGGGGGCCTCGATGGATGGGGCACGTGGGCAGGGCTCTGGACCCCACACCTGCCTCCAGCCGGAGTAGCTTAAATTTATCTGATACTCAGGAGTGGTCAGATTCTGAGAACCAGTCCTGTCCAGTTCACTCATTTCACAATTAGGAAACTGAAGCCCAGAGACAGTAAGTGACTTGCCTGAGTCACACAGCACTCAAAGCCAGGTTTCAGACCCAAGTCTACTATGATCAGAACCCAGGTCCTCTGACTCTCTGTGCATTGCTTCCCATTCAAGCTGATATGCAGTTTGCAGTCACCAGAGTGTGAGTGAGCACATGCACACACACGCGCACACACACACACACACACAGGCACACAGGCACACGTGTACCCATGCCCAGCATGCTTACCACAGCCCAGCTCATCACTCCTCAGCTTACAGTCCACGACCCCATCACAGCGCACAGCATGGATGGGGCAGCTCTCCACTGGTTCCTTGTACTTGATCCCTGTGTGGCCCCGCCAGAAATAGACTGGAAAACAACGAAGCAGACAGATGGGTCACTGCCAACCCAAGGTGGACAAGATACTGAACAGCCCGAGGCCCTGGGGGTTCTGAGACACCGACCTGCAATCCCTCTTGGACTCTGGGGCTCTCTTCCCCCATCTGTATGGAGAGAAAGGCTGCTCAGAAATGCTCTAGAATGCTCCGGAACGTTCCGGAAAGCTCCTGCAAGCAGGGCAGCACGAGGCAGACTCGAGCAGCCACCCAGAGAGAGAGAGAAAGAGAGGGAGGGAGGTGTGGAGGTGGGTATGGTTTGGGAGCTACCGTGTCCTACATGCGCCAGAGTGCGAGCCAGCGAAAGCCCTCCTCCAGAATCCCAGAGCCCCCCTCTCGGAGCACCTCTGGCATAGCCCTTCTTCTCTGTGCTCTGCGGGTCAGAGCAGAGAAATTTCTCTCTCCACCGTCCAGACACACAAGCACTCCCCATGCTGTCCACTCAAAAGCTATTCTTTTGGTCTCAGAAGCTCCTGGGTTTTCCTCCTCCTCCCCCTCCCCTACACAAGGGATGTCCCCTTTGCTCAGCTCCTGCCCCATTACCTGTCTTTATAAATGTCTTTCCTCTCAAAGAGCAAATCCAAGTGGCTGATTCCCAAATGTACAAGCTTTACAAACCATGTGTGAAAGTCAGGCTCGTGACTCCCTGCATCTGGAAGACTAACCTCTTCTCAAACTAGGGATCCCATCCCTGCTTCCTGGAGACACCTTCCCCTGGGTGCCCAAGAAACCTGAGTTCCAACTCCTCACCCCGCCCCTCATCCTCAGCCTGACCCCCTGCAAAGGTCACCCTTGTGTGCCTGCTCCTTCTAGACTCAGACACCAGTGCCCCCAGGGCCACATGTGGAGGGGCCCCCCAGACGGTCAGTGGACCTCAGGACATGTGGTGAAAGCACACTGTGACTCTAACTCTATCCGGGGGCTGGAGGGGGGATGCCCTTGGATGCCAACTCAGCCCTCCATGGGTCATTCCCACCTGCTCTCCCATGACTGCCGGTGGTTCCCTGGAGCAGTGCGCTGTGCGGGAGAGGCAGGAGAAGCAGGCAGCACATCCTGGCTGGAAGTCCCTGTGGACACCATGTGGCAGGCACCTTGCTAAGATGCCTTTATGAGCATCATGACAGCGATGCAGCCACCTTGTCAGGCCAGTGGGGACACTGAGCCTGGGGAAGTTAATTAAGTGGCTGCAGCCCCCCAGGTGGCAAGAGCCAGGAGGCTACAGGCGGCCATGCCCTTATCCAGGCCGCTACCTCCTCCCACACCATCCTCTCCCTAGAGCAGGCCAGCCAGCCCGGGGGTGTCCCATGGTCACCTGCCCGACTGCTCCCCACACTGTGCCACTTCTTCAGCAGAAGCCTTACCCCCCCAGCCTGGCGTTTAAAGTTCTCTACCGTGTAGCTCAGCCATGCTCAGCCAAACAGACAGGCCCCCCAGGGCCCCCAATACTCTTTTCCTCTCTGGCCAAGCAAGTCCCTTCCTTCTCCCCACACCGACCTCGCCCGCCTGCCCCGGACATTTCCTGCAGGAGCTCATCCCACTCAGACGCCCTGTCCACACGCTGTCCCCTCCTCCAGCCTGTCACCTGGACCTTCATGAGCTGGCCTCTGCCACGCCGGCCCACACAGGTGTCACCTCTTCCTGATAGTCACATTTGGCCTTAATTATTGCCAGCCAGGTCCCTCAGGAGACTGGAATCTCTCCAAGGACAGGGTGGCTGAAGGTGTGCTCCCCTTCTGCCCCCTCCTAAAGTTCCCCACTGGGCCGGGCCCATGCCGAACCCTGGAACACTTTATCCCATTGTCCAAAAATGCCAAAGAGACTTTCCCTAATCCGTGTTTATATATTTTTTTAAATAATGAGCATTTATAGATTTTTGTGCTGGGCACTGTACCATTCTGTCATTTATGGCTCTTAACCCAGTGACATCTTTATGAGTGCTGACGGGGCCCGTAGGAAGTCAAGTGCACTGAAGGAATTGAATCCCATTTGAAGATGCAGAAACGGAGCTCAGAGGGGTTAACTAACTCTCCTAAGCAAGATGCACGGGAAGTAGCGAAGATGAGGCCCGAGCCTGGTTCCTTCTAACCCAGCGGCCTCAAAGGGGCCTGGAGGCACCGTGGTCCACAGCCTTTTGCAGGAGTGTCTGTGGGGCACGGTAGCCAGATGCATGTGTGTTCCCCACTCCTGTCTCCCTGTCCCCCATTGGCAGACCCCATTACCCCCGGCCACAACCAGAGCCCTCCCCTGTTCCCTCCGTTAAACTCACGGAGAACGATGAGCGACACCACGAGGGCGATGAGGAGGAGGACACATCCGATGAGCGGCAGCCGCTTCTGGCCCTCCTGCCAGGTGAACTTGGGCAAGCTGATACCTAGGAGCAGGGCAGCAGGGGAGGGAAAGCTGTTGGAGAGGGGTCCGGTGCTGTGGAGGAGGGGAAGGAAACGGGCTGGCCCAGAAGGGCCCCAGGGGGACATCCCCACTCCAGAATATGGCACCACCCCACCGGATACGGACAGCTCCCTTTAACGGAGCATCTCCTACGGGCCAGCCAGGCATTGGCAAGTGCTCTCGGAGGGAATTCTCACAGCAACCGTGTGAGCTGGGTGTGATCATGCTCATTTTATAGATGGGGAAACTGAGGTTCACAAAAGCGAAAGAACTTGCTCGAGGTTACTTGGTTAGTGAACGGCAGAGCAGGGAGTCAAATGAAGTGTGTCTCGTTCCAAAGGCCACCACACCAGAGTCCCTACCAGCCCCTGAGAGGGCAAGACCGGGAGAGGGGCCCCAAACATGAGACGGTCTGAAGTCTAGGACTAGAGGAAGGCAACGCTGGGATGCACAGACACACTGTTTCGTTAGGGGCAGAGCCAGCCCCAAAGCCCAGCTGGCGGCTCTGACTTCCAGATAAGCCAGTTTGGAAAGATGGGGGTAGAGAGTGTGTGCTTGGCCAGAATCTCTCCATTTCCTCGTCACCCCATGGAGGCATCCATGATCAGGACCCTGCTCCAAAGCAGACCCGTGGGGCAGCCTGAAGAAAGAACCCCGGTCTCCAACCAGAGTCCTCGCTCTTGAAATCTGAACTCTGACCCACACTGCGCAGCCTCCCACGTTACAGCAGCTTGGTTGGTCCTGTTTCCTTCTCCCCTACCCCACTGGCCTCCATCTTCCATTGTCTTGGGCTTGCATGGAATGGCTCCTTCCTGCCCCCGCCTCCCCAGCGCCCCCACTGCCCGCCCCTGGCTATTCCCCCTGCTTCCCACACATGACTGTCCAAAGAGAGGAAGAGCAGAGAGCGCCAACTCTGAGATTTCCTCCCTGCCCAGAGCCTGCTTCCCTGCTCCTCTTGCTTTCCCTGCAGCGTCCCCCTTACCTGGGCTCTCCCCGGTGGCCCTGGTGGCTGGTGCTGACCTGGCAGGAGATGCCCTGATGGGCACGGCCCCCACTGGTGTTGCTCTAACAAGGTACACTCTTGTCGGAGAGGCTGTCGTGGAGGCTGACCTGGCAGAAGATGACCTGGAAGGGGACGCCCGGGCCGGGGACGCTCCGGCTGGAGATGCCCGGGTTGGAGACGTCCTTGCCGGGGAAGCATTCTGAAAGCAGAGTGAAGAGCATCCCTCAGGCTGCTGCCCTGAGAATGCACCCAGCTATCGGCCCTGCTGAGCCAGGAGATACACTCTCTGGGGCAAGCAGCTAGGTGGGGAACAAACCACTCCCCCCATCACCACCACCACCCCCTCCCCACCCCTGGCAGGGAAGCATCTGAGAAGAGTGTCCCTAGATGGAGCATAAGTTCAAAGAGCCTGCACTCCCCAGCTCCCTATAGTCTCTCCCCATCACAGGGACCTGCGGAGGTGGCCAGAGGGCAATGGACCATCTGCCTGGGGCTTGGAGGGGGCCCTTGCTTTGGCTACATGTGTTTAGGGACCCGCCCTCTGAGGGTGGCTCAAGGAGATGTGGTCCCCAGTGGTGGAAGTGATCGCCCTTTCCGCCCTCTTCACTTCCACTCCCCCGACACCACAGCCCTTTCCTCTTCTGTGCGCCAGATTTCTAAAACCCCATTCTTACTATGAGCTGTCATCGAAAAGTGTGACTAGCACAGCTTAAGAAGAGCCCTGACCTGCCTTGCAGCCCACCATTCTCGGTAACACCAGACTTGTCTCGCTCACTCCTGCACCTGTGCGCACGCACATGTGCACTCACTCACCAAGGTCTCAGGGCAACTGAAGAGGCAAAATCAGAAGAAGGTACAGGCGGGGATAGGAACGCACCACTCTTGGACAAGATCCTTAACCCGACTGAGCTTCGGGAGCAGTAGTGGTTTGCTCACCTAGATTTAGCACTCTAATGGGTGCTTAGAGAGGACTTCACATACTCGAAGACTTCTGTATGTATTCACTCACTTAATCCTCAGGACAGAATCACTCCCATTTTGCACAGGGGAGACAGAAGCAGAGAGATTAAGCAACGTGATCAAGTGGTCAGAGCTGGAGAGGGGCAGGGCCAGAGCATGAGTCCCGAAAGCCAGGCTCGGGAACCAGCTCAACCATGAGGCTTTGCAGCCTCTCTGAGGAGGGACGCAGTTGATGACGCAGCAGCTGGCCTTCCTAGGCAATCAATGAACGCTGGTCCTGTTCCTTCCTGGAAAGTGGAGCCTTTGGGGTGCTCTAAATCTAAGAGAGAGCCAGTGGGCATTCAGGGCAGATAGGAAGTCTGGCAGGGCCCCCGGTCCCTGTCACCACCCTCTGGCCCCTTATGCCATCTCCACTCTTCAGCCCCCTCCAGAAGTCCCAGAGGCAGCGGGGGGAGCTGGGAACAGCACTGGCCCTGGGGCCACATCTGACCCTTGTCATCTTTTCTGCTGAGCGCTGTCTGGCCCCTCAGGAGGGCAGTTGGGAACGGGAGCAGCAGGGATGGTGAGGGCGCGCACCTGTGCTGGGGACCCCGTGCTGGGGGCACAGTCGGCAGGGCTGTGTGGAGGACACAGGCTCTGGACCCCTGGCACCTGTTTCCATCCCTCCCCTGCACTTAACAGTGGACATTATCAGTGAGCAAACCAGTAAGAACAAGTCCTCGTTAGAACATCGGCCCAAGTCAACACCATCATCCCTACCAGGCCAGGGTTTCTTATTAGGTTTTGTTTCAATAGTTTTAAACTCCCTTTTCTGAGAGTCGGGGGTAATGAATTTGGTCACTTCCTCACCGTTCTGGAGGCTGCAAGACGAATTCAAGGAGGAATCTCGAGTCCCTGACCACGCTCGGCTTACCACCGGCCGGGACCAGAAGCCATTATCCCAGGGAGCTGCTGGGTTACTAAGTGGATGTGGGTAAACACACCTGGATCCAGGGGCCCCAGCCAGCTGAGCAGGGACACACTTGTGTGTGTTTAGGGACCTGAAGGGCAGCTGCCGCTGCTGCTGACCCAGCTGAACCAGAGCTCAGATTCCCCCTCACTTTCCATAAAGTGAAGACAGGTGAGCCCCTAGATGCTTCAAGGGGACCAGGACTGGGGCTGGGGGCAGGGAGAGGCAGTGAGGATATGTGGAAATATAGCACCCCTCAGCTGCCGGCATTGGCTTTGGAGTCAGGCAGACCTGGGTCTCCATCCTACACCCAACAGTGTGACCTCAGGCAAGACACTTAACCTTTCTTTTTCTTAATCTGTAGAATGGGACTAATGACCGTGAGGATTCAATGAGATAAAATGGGAAATGTCTTGCCTGTGTCTGGCACACAGCAGCTGGGCAGGAAATAATCGTCTCCCTTCATCTCTGCATTGGCCCACACGGCGCCCACGGCGCCAAGATTTTAACAGCCCTAGGGCATGACCAAGGGGCTGACATGTGGTGGGAGCTCATCTTAGGGAGAAAAGAGGGTGCTGGACAAAGGCCAGACTAAGGTCCTTCAATGAGACAGAAAAACCCAGGCTGTGTAGACTCTGTGCTTCCCCCAACGGTGGCCCGAGGCTTGTCCCCTGCCTGGGACCCCGGCACTGGGCACCTCAACTGGCCTGCCAGCCTTCCCTCCCTGCTATGCTCACACTGTAAGCTTTCCCCACCCTTGGGGGCACATTCCCACTACAGGATACAATAAAATGGTAATTCGCATACCAGTTCACAAGGTACTTGAAAATTTACAATAAATTTCCACGTCTGTGGTTTCACGAGGTCCTCACTCCAACCCTGCGAGTTTGGTGTTTTTACTTTTTTACTTTTTTAAAGATTTTTATTTATTTATTTGAGAGAGAGAGAGAATGAGGTGGGGAGGGTCAGAGGGAGAAGCAGACTCCCCCACCTCGCCCCCTGACGAGCAGTGAGCCCAATGCGGGACTCGATCCTGGGACTCCAGAATCATGACCTAAGCCAAAAGCAGTCGCTTAACAAGCTGAGCCACCCAGGCGCCTGAGTTTGGTGTTTTTAGGAGCCTATTTTACAGATGAGGAAACCAAGGCTCAGGGCTCAGATTGCCCAGAATCCCATAGCCTGTGTGTGTGTGTGAGTCCCCTGCCCTCTGAGGTCAGCAGCAAGAGCCCCCGGCACAGTCTTCTCCAGGCACCGGCACACAGGGTGCTCGTTCCACATTTGTGACGTGGCCTGAGAACTGTGACCTGAGGCCTGGTGGGCTGGGAGCAACACGGGGAGCCTGGCGGTGGGGACAGTGGTTCTACAGCGATCTCGGTCTTATGGAACTTTCTGGTGGGAATCACAGAGGGGGCCTGGGACCTGCCAGGACCTGGTGGAGCCTGGGGACAGGAGATACAGCATGCCAGGCATCACGCATTCTTCAGCAGGTGACCCTGGCCCAGGGACTCCTCCTCTTTATGCCTCTGTTTCCTTATCTGTAAGGTGAGCCAATCACCCTGTTTTATAGCAGTGTAGTGAAAGATGCTGTCTGTACAGTAAGGCTTGGTGACCATGACCTGTGACTAGGGGTATTTATCTCTCTGTTAAAGATGCTGGACTTGAAGTACAAAAATCTGTGTTCAAATAAGACTGCATCCATTTCTGAATGGGCTGCCCTGGGCAAGTAAGGGGACACTTTAGTCTGTCCCCGTGCAAGTAAGATGGGACTGACCTTGCCTCCTTCCCCCAATAACCGTAGAATAAACACAGAAGAGGCTGGTCTGTAAATGTGCGTCACACCGTAACAAAGGCAGCCCCCCATTAGACACTTAGCTTGACCCTGTTTCAACCTCATCACAGCTCTCTATGGCCGGTATTGTTAGCCCCATTTTATAGATTTTAAAACTGAGGTCCTGGGAGGTTACGAACATGCCCAAACTTACCTCTTAGGGCTGAGTGACAGGGCTTGGATCCTGACCAGGCCTCCTAGGAGCAGGTAAAGTCTGGACCCACAGTATCACGAGAGTCCCCAGTAACATTCTTCACTTCCTTGAGGCTGACAACGTGCAAAGAACTTCCACACCCATTATTTCCTGTGGTTCTCCCAGGGTCTCGCTAGCAAGCCTGGCAGGAACTATGACCCCCCAGCCTATCCTTGAGGAAACCAGGATGCAGGAGACTAAACAGCATGCCCAGAGCCCCTGAACTGATTGGCAGGCTTGTAGGGACTTATCACAACCTTCTGATTCACATTCAAGAGCTCAGGCTGTCCCTACCAGAGAAGGACCCCATGGCCCTGGTCCTGGTACCACGTCACCATGGCAGGAACAAAGGGGCCCAGAGTTGGTGGAGGCCCGGAGGGAGACAGTGGGAAGGCTAGGGGGAGGCAGGAGCAGTGGGTGGGAGTTAGACCAGAGGGGTAGCTGGTGGGGGGCAGGCAAGGTGGGAAGCTCGGGGCAGCCAGAAAGACAGAGGGGAGGCCCCCGAGCCTTGCTAAGCCCTCACCCTGATGCTGGTTCCACCCTGACATAGGTCCCTACATGCCTACCCACAGCCTCAGCCCATAGGAAGCAAGGAGGAGAGTCCCTAGGAAGGTGAGCTGGGGTCCAGGCAGGAGACCCCTCTGGGTCCCTCTTCTCTGAGTCTAGAGGGAGCTGAGGCAATGTAACGTGGGACTCATCTTGGGCTCGGTACCCAAGGGGCCAGCAGGGGGTGAGGAGTCCCCAGCCAGACTCTAAAGATGCTGCCAGGCCCGCATCGGGCTCTCTGCTCAGCAGGGAGCCTGCTTCCTCCTCTCCCTGTCTCTCTGCCTGCCTCTCTGCCTACTTGTAATCTCTCTCTCTGTGTCAAATAAAATAAATAAAATCTTTAAAAAAAAAAATAAATAAAAAAAAATAAAGATGCTGCCTCTGAGACTCAGCAGTGTCAAGTCTTCCCAGGCTGGGGCTTGGGGGGCACAAGGGAAGCTGGGCATTGGGGGTAGACAGGGCAATATCCAAGAAAGAGCTGGAGGCCGTGGAGGGCCTGGTCTCAGTAGTGTAAGCACTCTGGTGTCAGAGGCAGTGGGAGACACATGAAGAGATTTGGGCCCCAAAGGCCAGGGCAGGAGAAGAGGCCTGACCCCAAGGCCCACATGACAGCTGTTTTGGGGGAACCATGAACCCCAGCAGGTTGGATGGGTAGCCCCAAGACCAGAGGAAGGCAGCTTCCACATGAGGCCATCTGCCCCACCCCCGACTCTGAACCTCAACCCAAACCACCACAGGACACTAGGAAGAGCCCACTTTTTCAGAGAGCACTAGAAAAGATTCCAGTCATCCTTTACCCATTTCTTGGCCTGCCACCCCCACCTGCTGGAAGTTCTTCCTGATGTCTGACCTACGAGAGCAGTAACTCATTTCCCTTCCTCAATTCTTGGAGAGCAACTGCTGAGATTCCAGCCTCCCTCGTGGTTGCCGGGCCTCACCCTCAGAGCAGATGCCTTAAGCAGGTGGGGAAGGGGGGGAGGAGACTTCTTGCCCAAAGTCCCAAGATGCAAGGGGTTGAGCCCGGGCCAGAACCAGCCCAACTCCTGTCCTCTGCCAGTGAGCAGAAGACCCCACAGTGGGGGGTCCCCTCCAGGCTCCCCACGACCTGCCTTCAGGCAAGAGGCCCCTCAGCCCATCTGGGGGCAGTGAGTAGGACAGATCCAGGCGGGTGGGTGACTCTGGACCATTTCCCTGGCCAAGCACTGCCAATCATTCTTTCCTGGCCCTGCCTCTCCTCCCCGCCAGCCCCTAGAGTGGTCTCCGGGGTTCCCTGTGGGGTAATACATCCGTGAGCCCTCACGGCATCATAGACCAGGCCTATACACCAGGCAGTCATGACCCCCACCTGCCTGTGCCCCTGCATTGCCCAGGGGCCCCTACTCACAACAGGCCCCCTAAGGTGCTCTGGGGCAGCAGGTGGCCTGGCTGGAAGGCAGGCCGAGGAGGGATCTGCAGGGAGGCGGTGAGCAATGAGCCAGAGAGAGGGCTGGACAGAGCAGTCCCCGACTCTGGGGCGCTTTCCAAGCACTTTCCTGAACATGAGTGGGTCAGAATTATTATTCCCATTTTACAGTCAAGAAAGTAGAGGCCTAAAACATTTATGTGCTTTCCTCAGAGTGACTTCAGTACATCTTGCACCTCAGAATAGAGACTAAAACCCAAGGGCCTTTGCATCTAGGCCATGGTCCTCTCTCCTAAGCTCCCTGGCTGAATGGGACACTTTTATGGTTTCCTGTGGCGGAGTCTGTCCTGTGGGCCCTTACCTGGTGGGGGTGGCAGTGAGTGAGCAAGGACCCCAGTGGTCCTGCCCTTAGCCTCTCTGCCTTTCTTGCAGCCCAGCAAGCCATGCCGGGAGGAGAGAGTTCAGGGGTCCTCTGCCGTGCTAAGCCATGGGGCAGCTACCTCCAGATCGCTCGGTTTCGTGGCTGCTGCCAAGGATTGAGCTCCCAGCTTTGCTTAGAGGCTGTTCTCCAACCATAGGAGGCAGCCTGAACTCCAGGATAGAAGCCTCATGGGCCACTCAGAGCCCATGGCAGGCAAGGAGAAGAACCAAGCCAAAGGCTCCCCTGGGAATGTCCATCTGGGAAGCAGCAGCAGTGACTCTACTTCAGGACCCAAGGGCAGGTCCACCAGGGCCCGTTCAAGTCCAG
>LNAC01000073.1:3335177-3364631 GCA_002007465.1 Ailurus styani | reverse complement strand
AGCAGCAGTGACTCTACTTCAGGACCCAAGGGCAGGTCCACCAGGGCCCGTTCAAGTCCAGCCAAAGCTGGCAGGGCCTCCCTCCTCTGCCCTGGGCCATCCCTTCATGCAGCCTGCTCCCCAGGGCAGGCTGGGCAGATCACAGGCTGTCAGAGCTAGAAGGAGCTTGAAAACCCTCTCGTTCTGGTTCCTTCATCCTACTGATAAGGTGATTAAGGCCCAGAAAGGCAATGCGGCTGGTCTAAGGGCACACAGCCAGTCGGGGGCAGTGCTAGGACCCAAAATGTCATCTTCTGGCTCCTGTCTTTGGGTTCCTGCCCATCACTGTGCTCTCCCAGCACCCCTTACCAGCCTCCCATGGGGAAGGACCCCTCACCAGACTAAGGCCCCTGTGGCAGCTTCTCTCTCCCAGAGACCCTGAGTTTCAAGGATGTTCAGAGTTGGGGGCATAGGCAGGACCTCAGCCTGGTCCCCCAGCATTCCGGGCTAGGCAGGAAGAGATGCCCCTAGTCCCCACTGGAAGCACTAGAGGGTACCAAGAAAAACCAGGAACTCCCTTCGGCAGGATCTAAATGGCCGCTATGCTGCTGAGATGCTCATGGCAGGGGAGGCCTAAATCCATTCCACTACAGACTGGACTGAGCTGGCCTCCAAAGAACTGGTCTGAACTGGGATGGAGTGGATCACGCTTCTTTCCTGTCCTTACTGCTCAACCCAGGCTTCATTGTACCTCCAGGAATGCCGGACTCCCTCCTGCTCTCCCCCTCCCTGACCCCAGGGAGATTTCACAAAGGCAGGCTCCCCTCAGAGCACAGGCAGATTCCCCAACACCTCCTTCCACCCCCCTTCCAAACTGGAGAACCTCCTGGAATCAAGCGGGGCCCCCGACTAAGAAGCAGAGTGGAGGCCTCCCTTGCAAGCTTGGGAGGCACAAGGGAATCTGGCTTCTGCTCCTCACCATGCATGACCTTACAGACATTTGCATCCCTTTCTGGGCCTCAGCTCCCTGATCTATAAAAGGAAGGGAGGGGACAATCGGCTATTTTCCAGCAGGGTTCCCAGAGCATGAGAGGTCCCGTGGAAATGCCTCTGGGACCAGGACCATCCGAGCAGGGAAAGGGTCTGGAGTCCTTCACCCCACTTCACACAGAGAAGACCCACTTGGCAGTTGTGTACAATGGGCTCCACACACAGTTTTGTTTGAACAAAAGAGGCTGCTGCTACAAAGAACTTGGAAATCACGGGCCTGGGCGAGTGCTGATGTTCCTTCTGGTTTACGAGGTCTCATGAAAAAGCCTCAGGGAATCCCCGATAGAACAGCATCAGAACACCTCCTTGTCCATTCATTCATGCATTCATTCATTCATCAAAGAGTTTAAAGAACGCTGAGGACCTACCGCTGCCAAGCAAATAATCTTTGATTGCCCGGGGTCTTGTTGCCTCAGTTTCCCCCCCATGTGCCTTCTAGGCCAACGCTGGGGTGGTGACACAGTTCAGGGCTGGCACCTCCTGGAGGTGCCCTGGACAGTCCTATCAGAGAAGCCACACTGCCCGTCCTGCCACTGTCCTGGTCCTGCCAGGGTCCTGACAAAGCACCAGAACCCCCAGGCTGGCTTCCCTCATACCTCCCCCTGGCATGCTGGCTGCCTGGCTGGGCACAGTCCACCCTGATGTTGCTGTACCAAGAGGAAGCTGTTCTGCCAAAACAAGACACTTAAGCTAAGTGGCTACTGTTACATCAGCTGCCCTTCCCTCCCAGCACCCCAGCCTGGAGCCCCGTACACAGACTCCCACATATTCTCGTTCACATTTGCCAAGTCACAGGGACAATTCAGGGGGAGGCAGGGCAGGATGGGCCAGGTGGAAGGTTGCCTAGCACCGATGACAACATGGAACAGAGAGGTCTCAGGTGAGGGCAGCATGCCTGTAGGGCCGAAGGGCGGGTGCCAAGGGTCCTGAGGGAGCCTGTGCTGTGGGGTCAATGGCACAGTGACCTGAGCCTGTTGATCTGCCACCTTGGGAACCTACCCAGCCCCCTCGGGGGAGGGCACCCCACCCAACCAGCCCTGGGGCCACCTGTCCCTCTCAAGTCCACAACACCTGTGATCTTGGACCGATTGAGAACCTGCTCTATTATAAGAAGACCCAGTCGACAACGGACTGGAGCTTTAGCAGTGAGTCAGTTCAGTCTTTCTTTCATAAACATGGCACTTCGGTAAGCATTAAGAATGCGATACCTTTTGAAAAAAACACAAAACACACACTATTGTTCAAGAGCAAATGCACACATGCAGTGTAGGTCACCTGTAGTCCCATTCCATACAAGTCCAAAGACTGTCAGGGAACCAGAAAGGGGCCTGGGGGGAGGGGGAGGGGGAGCAATTTGTCCAACCCTCGTCTTTGGTAGGTGGAAAAACTGAGGCATGGAAGGATTTGTCCACATCGTTAGAGGAGTCAGGCTTAGACCCCAGATGATGATGATGATGGGGCAGGGGGGAGAATCTGAACACCCTGTATCTCTCTCTGCCAGATGCTATTTTAAAAGGGTCTTATATGTGAAAGTCACTATTCTAAGACTCCTTGAGGGAGACGCTGTCGTTATTCCACTTTACAGATGAAGAAACTGAGGTACAAAAAGGTTGATTTGCCCAAGGTCACGGCTGACCTGGAATTGGTCAATGTTCTGTCCACATCATGCAGCTTCTCCTTTGAAGACCTCCCGTCCAAGGTCCCACCTGAAGACCCAATCAGCTCACACGGGAGCTTCAACAGGCTTACGTCCCTTGGCCACCATCTTGCTCACTACTTTATGGAGCCAAAGGACCGAAACTGCAGTGTGCCTCTCTCTGCTATGAAGCCCTCGGAGGGAAGGCACCAGAGGGAAGGCACCACCATGGACAACCAGTTTCTCCCAGTCTGCTCTTCTTCAGTCTAAATGACCTGAAGAAATCTGCTGCTGATGAGATTAAGAGTCCCAGGCAGCTCTCCCTGCCCCCACCTAGGGTGGCTTCCCTCACCATCTTGCAGGGTCTACCTTAAACAAGAGAGTGAATTTAAGAACCTTAAATAAGGAAGTGGTGGTTCAGTTCTTTCACTCCAAAGTAAGTTAGAATGGCCTCCCAGAACAAAGGAACGTGGCACCTGGCACACCATTTAACACTTCTTCCATCAGGAATGAAAAGTCTGCTCTCCACTCTCTGCTCCTCGGCCACCTTCCATGTTGGTCCCAAACTCTGGAAAGATGAGCATCCTAGGCACATGTCACCTCCAGCACCCTGCCCAGGGTCTGGCCCTACCATCATCCTTCAGACAAATCAGCCCTTCTCATCCTTTGTGTTTAGAGATCATCACGTTTAGGCTCCAAGAAAGTCGCCAATAAACATGCCCGATGGCTGTGATTGTGGGTTCACCTTCCCCACACCTCAGACAAAACTCCGTTCCGCCCTATGCATTGCCCTTACTGCTCACCAGAGGCTCCAGTGAGCCCAGAGGCCTAGGACCAAATGACCCTGGGGAAGCGGAGACAGGAACCCAGGAGAACAGTGCAGAGGTCAGCCTGGGAAAGAAAAGTCAATAGGGGACTGGAAGAATGGCAGGAAAGATGATGGTAACATTGGCAGAAACGTATCCGGGATTCAGAATGGACCACAAGCCTCCTATAAGCCAGAACATAGGCTGAGCTGATCCTACTCAAACCCAGAGCTGCCCCACCCTTCCCAGGGTCTCTGATTCTACTACTTTAGTAAAGAATAAAAGAAGGCAGAGAGAAGTGGAAAGCAAGACCTAAGGAGAAGTTAGAACACAAGAAGAATGTCCCTCAAGAAAATAAAGCTGAGGCTCAGTTGAACAAAATTTCTGGAAGTCTTCACGTGTATAATTGGCTTTTCCACACAGGGCATTCTAGCTGTTCTCTGCCACCACCAAGAAAAGAAAAGGAAAGGACCCTGAGTTGTGGCAGAAGGAATTATGGTTAGACATAAGGAAGCACTTTCCAGGCATGAATATTATAAAGCCCGAAATAAGTGACCAAAGGAGATTGAAAAATCCCCTTGAAGATCTTAAATACACATAGAAAGTCACATTTTCTAAGATGGTCTATGAGTCTAGTGAGGGGATTAGCCAATTAACCTTGAAGGCCAGTTAGAATGCGAAGTTTGAGTGATTTCTCAAGCCAGCAAAAGGGATGATCTAACAGCCCAGGTGCTCACAGGCCGCAGAGCAAGAGCCCCAAACTCAGGCACAGCCCTGTGGTACTTCCCAACCAGATCCCGAATCCCATCAGCTCCTCCCAGGGGCCCCTCCTAGAAACCAGGATAAACGGAGCCTAAGCAATCTCAATCCCAAGGAGCTTCAAATGTGGAAGGCACATTCAATTTCCCCAAAACCTTAGGCACCGAGGTGGAAGTGCCCCACCCATCTCCCAGCCCAATCCCTGCTTCCCCAGCTCTGGGAAGTCCTGGCCCAAGGCCCATGGCCACTCACCCGGCTGCTGTCCCTTTCCATGGTCTCCCAAGGGGTGAAGCTTCCAGGCTCAGCTGATGTCCACAGGAAGATCCATGTTGGCCCCTGTCTTCCCCGGGCATGTGGGGAAAAGGGGGCTGGAAGGCTGAGGGCCAGCCCCTGCCAGATGGGGCGGGGAAGTGGGTTGGGACGTGTGAGGTAATCTCAAGTATAAACAACACCACAGAACTAGCCAGACCTGTCCCTCTCCCCTCCTCTGAGGCCATCCCAGTTACTCAGCGAATACCAGATACCAGGAGTGTGAAGCTACCTTTACTCCTGAAACTACCCCCACAGAGTCAGCTATGAGGAAACCAGGGGTTCCAGAATGCTTCTTTTGGAGGGGCATTCTCTGAGAGAAAAAAGTGCAGGCCCTGTGAAGACAATCTTAGGCCTGTCAGCCTGAGCACCCACAACAGATGTTCCCGGGGCCTTCTGAGGCGGGACCCTGTTCCTAAAGGGAATGTCCAAGGCCAGGGACCAGAGCCCCACCCAGGGCAGGACCGGGTCAACCTTCATCTCCAAGGACCATGGGTCCAAATGCTGAATCAAGGCACACGGCAAAATTTTCATTTTCTGAACTCTATTTCCATGAAAACTCTTACGAAAGAAATTAAAATCAAACAACCTCTAATTATACCCATAATGAATTTCCTCTGTGGAAAACAATAAAACATTATGAAACAACACATCAAAAGCCAATTAAAATAAAACATAGAAGTATCTGAATGGAAACCGTTCTAAGAAATCGTGAGCTGACTCATGGTCCCCTAGCTATGCCCCGTTCTGATCCTCAGAGTCGAAAGAAACGGAGGAAGGGCCGCCCCCCAAGGGGTGCTCAGCACCCCCAAGCCCAGCAGAGCTGCTGCTGAGGTGTTTTGGGTGAGCTTTGGGAAGAACTTGCGTGACTGAGCCTTTGCAGGCAGGGAGGCCATAGAACAGCAGACCTTTTACAAGCTGAAGGAAACCCAGAGACCATCTAGTGCTTCAGTCCTCTCATTTTACAGACGGAGAACCAGCCCCAGAGCCTGAGCAATCAGCACAAGTCACAGGGAGCAAACAGCAGCGACAACAGCAATAAGGGACTGGATCTCCTGCTCTGCACACGCCAATGCCTGTCATCTCCATGACAATGCTATGCATCCGTCCTTCACTCCACCCCACAGATATCCCGTGCTTCTGATGCGCCTGGCACTGCTCCAGGTGCAGGGGACATGGGGCACAAAGCAGACAAATACCCCTGTCCTAAATACGCATTAGCCCTGGGGTAGAGTTTGGCAGACAAAAATAAACAGATACATAATGATAGATAGACAGATCGATAGACAGATTGATTGGCTGATAGAAAATAGAACAGTATATGAGAAAGTGAGAAGTACTTTCAAGAAAAATAAAGCAGGCAAGGGGAGGAAGAGGACTGGGAGCAGACTTACCATCTGAAACAGGGAGGTCAGGGAACACTTTACTGGCATGACCCCTGAGCAAAGACTTCAAGGAAGTGACCACTATTCTCCCCACTTACATGGGATAAAACAGAAACTTCTAGCTCAGAATGGACGCTGTCAGGTCCAGCTTCAGGGGTCTTGAGGGAAACCTAATCCCGAGGTGGAAGGATGAAGGAGAGAACTTTTGGAGGGCCCAGACAAGGACCCTGGGGTTCTCCAATCTTGAGTTATTTTCAAGGTCACATTTCTGACTCTCCAAGAAAGCAGGACTAAGCCACAGGCGACGTCCTCTTCCTGCTGTCTTGACCAGCCTGCCATGGCAGAGGGACCACTCCCACATGGTCAACAAGTCCTGAGGGGATGCCTCCTCTTCCCTCTCTCCGGGCAGCACCCAGCCCCCACTCTGGCCACCAGAGAGAGCTGTGAGACCGTGGCTCAACCTTGGCGTTCATCACTCCATCCCCCAGACAGACCACTGGCCTCCCAGGATTATTCTCCAGGATCACTCTCCACCTTTTCCCCCTGAAGGTCCCACCAACCTCTGGGAAGAGCTCAGACTTGGGGTTCTGGGCCACTGGGAGCCGTTGAAAACTCTGACTTGGAGGTGAAGGCCAGCTCCATGAACTTGGAGGTCTTCAGACTGAATATCTGGAAAGGTGATGACATGCCAGGCCAGAGAATGTGTCTAGCACCAGGTAGGCCCTGAAGAAATGTCAGTTCTCTTTCTTGCTGTTTCATCAGAGACACAAGTTGTCCTGTCCCAGAGTCCTCGCTGACCGAGCCACCTACCCATACGGAATCCCCGCCATCTCCGCTCAGTTCGGCAAGTCTTGGCTGCTCAGGCCCAGGCCCCACTGCAGCTACTGGGTGGGAAAGCAGGGAGCCTGTGTCGGAAGAACTCACGGCATATGTGTTCAGGCTGGAGCAAAGGTGAAACACTGAAGAACCAAATTCTTTGCTGATAGTTTTATTTCCGGAGGGAAGGGGCTAGGGTGGCCCAAGACCTGGACCCTTCCTCCAACAAAGCCGGCCTTGTAGGCCTGCCCCTGTCCTTGACTTTGGCACCTGGGACTTGGCCAGGCTCTGGCCTCTCTTGCCTCCTCAGAAGGAAGGAGACACCTTTCTACGCCATCTCTACACCATCCCTGCTTCCTTCCCTCTGGACTCATTTCCTGCCCCCTCCCTCTAGCTCCCTGGTCCACGACTACCCCCCACCTGGAGGCTAGCAGCAACACCCCAGGCCCAAGTATCCATTTACCCTACCTTTTCCCGACCCCCAGTGGGGACCTCAGGCCGGCCACCAGCCCCATTCATACCTAGTCACTTCCCACCTCCTGCTTTTTCCATCCAGAGTTTTACATAAAAAAATACATCTGCCATGCAAACGAGCAGGGGCCTTAGCGCAGCCAGAGGAAGCGAGTGAGGAGCGACAGAAACCTCACTCCTATTTTGAGCCTCAAGTCCCAGCTCACTGCTGTCATGCCTGCTCCAGCTGCCACCACCAACTCCTTCCTGGGGCTCCAGATGGAAATAGGGCTCTTGCCCATTCCATTCCCACCACCTTGTCACCGAAGCTTCTCTCTCCTGAGTCCTCCTTCATCAGCTTCGCTCCCAGATCACCACCTGAGCTTCCTCTGTGGAGACCCTGAAGACCCTTCCCCCCATTTGCACCCCACTTCCGAGCTTCTCCACCACTCAGAACACACCAGAGGGGTTTCCCTCCAGGCCTGAGGGGGCCAGACAAAAACCACACACTCAGAAGCCAGGGAGGGCAGAGAGGAGACACTGAGCCCACCCTCCAGGGGAGAGTCTGCAGGGGCAAGCCCAGGAGCCAGAGCCTGTCCTCCCCACCCCCTAGGCATCATGGCCCTCTCTGAGCACAGGGCAGCCAAGCCACGTTTCTGGGCCCACACCAGGCAATTGTCATTGTGCTCCTGGAGATTGTAAAGGGAAGCCTGGTAGGGTGGAGGTATTTTTTTTTGCAAGCTAAGAGAAACAGCCCATAAGACTAAACCAAGTCCCTGGTCCCCAGCTGGCCTCTCAGCCAAACCTAAGGAAGGCTTACAGGGGCCCCTGCTGGTGAGGCAACTCTGTGGCTCCCTATTTCCAGCAGATATTGGGCCTCTCATCTGAGTGATGGGGACAGGAGAGGGAGAAAGGATAGGCACAGCCAGAAAATTAACAAGGACAGGAAGCCTGATGTTGGCCAAAGGACCCTCTGATGAGCCACAGCAGATCTGCACCTCAGAGAGCCTAGAACCAGAAACCCAGGAGCCAGTGTTTCTCTTAGTCATGGGCTTTACTGCCCCTTTGTGTCTTGTTGGGGAGCAGCAGGGGACAGAGAGAAACAAAGCCCTGTAATCGTCATTGTGCTCATGGCGTCTCCAAAAATTCATGACTAGATGGGATAAACTAGGTTAGAAGCCTCTGGCAGAACTTCCCCACCGTTGAACAGTGGGCAGCGGGCACTGGACGATGGAAGGCTGACCCTGTCCCCCAGGGTCTCCCAAGCCAGCGCTGCCGAGTCCTCCTGGGTGGCCCCTCTGGGACACCCTGACCTCGTAGCTGCCCGGCTGTACCCAGATAGCTCCCAGGAGTGGGAGATACCACCATCTAGGAATGGTTCTGACTATTTAGATGCCACCTGTTTCTGAAGAAGGATTTGACACAGCTGGTCTTCCTCATGATTCGCCCACACCCGTTTCTCTGTAGTTCCCAGTTCCCCTCCTTGGGGATGTCCGCAGACGTCAAATCCCATTTCCTCATGACTGCCCTCTCTCACTTGAGGGCAACAGTTCAGGGAGCCCGCAAATCTGCTCTCTTCCACCTGAACACACCCCCTTCTTCACTTGCTCCTGGTGTGAGGTGATTTCAAGTCCCCTCACCCCTGTGGATTTCTCCAAGACCAGCCCCACAGACACCGGGGCCCTCCTGAAGTGTAGGCTCAGGGCCGGGGCCCTCACAGCCATATTCACACGGGCTCCTCCTTCAGATAAAACCAACCAGTCGTTCACTGGAACTACCCAGTGGGATTCTCCTACTTCCACAGAACTGGAGCTGCTGCAGACAGACCAGCACTGGGGACAGCCATGTGGGGCTTAAGTCCAGCAGAGGCAAACACGAGCCCACCTGCACACAGCTGGAGTCAAACATTCATAGAATAAGTGAGGATGAACCAGAAGCATACTACAGTGAGCACGAGACTCCCAGATTCAGACAGGAATGTCTTCACTCCCTTCCAATCCATCCGAGAAAGGCTTTCTGGAGGAGACGGTGAGATTCCAGAAGGTTCTAGAAGGACAGGCAGTAAGACAGCCTGCCATTCTGGGGCTGTTGTGGGGAGCTTGATAGGCTGCAAGGGAAGGAAAATTGAGAGAAGTGAGGGTTGAGTGGTCTGTGGAGTGGACTTTGAGATCGGATGGTCATAGAATCACAGCTCTTCCAGGTACATACCTTAGGATATGTCTTTGGGCAAGTTACTTATTGTCTAGCACCCCAGCTTCCTCATCCATAAAATGGGGATAATTGTTCCTCTCAAAGTATTTATGTCCATTCAGGGACATCACTTGTATAAAGCATTCAGCACAGGACCTGGTACATAGTACTCACCAATAAAGAGTAGCTATTAGACATGATTATAATTTCTAAGTTTGGTTGAACAACAAATAGTGCTCTGAGCAGGTGTGAAGAGGATTAGGATGTATGCTTTGAATCCGAAGCCCAAACAGAAGGGTCCTTCGCTGGGAGTTTGGCGGAGAAAGCCCGGGGCTAAGACTCAGGGCTGAGCCTCTGTTGCAGCCCTCTGACTTCTAAGCAACTTCTTCCCCCAGCCCCCAGAGCTCAGCTTTCTCATTTTTAAAAAGTGAGGTCCTTGGGCGCCTGGGTGGCTCAGTGGGTTAAAGCCTCTGCTTTCGGCCCAGGTCATGATCTCAGGGTCCTGGGATCGAGGCCCGCATCGGGCTCTCTGCTCAGCAGGGAGCCTGCTTCCCCCTCTCTCTCTGCCTGCCTCTCTGCCTCCTTGTGATCTCTCTCCCTCTGTGAAATAAATAAATAAAATCTTAAAAAAAAAAAAAAATTTAAAAAGTGAGGTCCCTTTCAAGTCCAGAGAGCCTAGTAAGCTCTAAGTAGAGAGATATGGCACAAGAAAAGAAAGTCAAGACAGGTAATCAGGTGGTTTGGAGCTCCTGGCCAAAGAGCAGAGAAACTGAGAAACCGAGGATCTGACAGAAACAGAATTACAGTTTGAGGAGGAAGAAAATATCCCCAAATGTTGTCCAGAGAGACAGGACCAGAAGAACGATCAGAAACCAGGCAGAAAGCAAAAACAGCTGCAATGGGCAATAAATGAAAATTCTGAGTAGAAGCTATACACATATATTCATGATGAAAAATAACAAAAGCACCAGGCAATAAAAACTCACATTTGCAAAGCACTTGAAACAGACATGTATTATTTTACTTTATCCTCAGAACACAGTTGCAGGCAGTTAGTATTACTCTCTGTTTTTGCAACAAAGAAGCAAAGACTCAAAGAAATAAGCTCCCCGGAGTCAACAGCTTATAAAGGATAGAACTAATGCTCAAATCCCCGCTTTCAGCCGCCACCTTTCTGCTCTTAGCTCGAAGCCTCAGAGGTAATAGAAACATATAATGAGTCATTATACTTTTAAATGTTCTTGAATATCAATACACTCTTTTAATAACAAAGTGGAAGGTGTTAAGTTTGTGCATTCTTGTTAGAACCCTCGCATTCTTTACAACCCAGAGTATTTTTTAAAAAATATTTTGATGCAATTCCTTTCCTGGCTTAATTTTTTTTCATCTATTCCAGATGTGTTTTTATCAGAGCAGATGAAAACTGGGAAGTCACTGAAGGTGAAGCCCCGCAGGTCCCCAGATTAATCAGTCGTGTTTTGCCAACTGTCACGGAGAGACAGACGTTTATATTGTCTGCTTAGTGAAAGGGAAATGTTATGCATTTTGAATTTTTTGCTTTTCAACGTGAATCATTAAAAGAGATACAAAGTTATCCAGACTTTAAACTTAGGTAACACGAGAGACTTCAGGTATCTGAGCAGGTGGCCCCATTATTCCATTTCCCTTATAGGTGATTCAAAGTTTGGAAAGAAAACAGGAGCTTTTCTGCTTTTTTGGCTCTCAAAAGACTTCTCAGTTTAGAACAAATTAATCTAAAGGAATATGGGGGTTTTCCTATGCACACAGATGTTAAGACTTTGAATAATCACATTTGCAAAGCGCTTTCTCTTTGTCTGTCTCATCTAGTCCTTAAGATATCCAAGGTAGGAGGAATAGGTTAACAGTCTCAGGAAAGCCCAGAGAGGCTCCAAGTCCCAGTGGTGGCCTGATTGAGTCTGCCTGCGGTCGAAGGGCCTCCAAAACCCCACTTTACAACCTTGTCTGTCCCAAACGGCCTGAGAGGCCCTTAATAACTATGAGTAACATACAATTCGTGCAGATATGAATACTTCCCTCAAACCCGTCCGTGTTGCCAACATATAGCCCTTCTTAAGGATGATGCATGTTGACCCAGGTCCAGCCCTGGCTTGGCCATTTCCCAGAAGGGGAACCTTGGCCAATCATTTCACTTGAATTCCCTCGGCTGTGACCCAGCATAGATAAGGTGCACTCTGCCTGCCCCTTAGAGACCAAATGGTACCATGAGATGGCCACTAGGAAACTCTGAAGTATTCTAAGAACATCTGACATTATTATTAGAAGCTTAAAACTAGGGCGCCTGGGTGGCTCAGTGGGTTAAAGCCTCTGCTTTCGGCTCAGGTCATGATCTCAGGGTCCTGGGATCGGGGCCCATATCAGGCTCTCTGCTCGGCAGGGAGCCTGCTTCCTCCTCTCTCTGCCTCTCTGCCTACTTGTGATCTCTCTCTCTCTGTGTCAAATAAAGAAATAAAATCTTTAAAAAAAAAAAAAAAGAAGCTTAAAACTATATGAACATGTCTCCCTACAGTTGTCTTCAATCCACACTTTAGAGCTCTCCTAGATGCCCTTTTGTAAGACATCAAAATTCACTCAGCTTTCCAGGTGTTTATATTGCTTCTCTTTTCAGCCTTAGTTTGCCCACATGGAGGGGTCCTGGTGTTCCTGTTAGTTCCTGCTAATGCCCCCATAATCATAGAGACACTGAGGTAGGGCAGGAGGAGGTTTCTGGAAGATCTCCAGAATCATCCCTGAAAACATCCAGATTCCACTAGCGTTTGGGCCATGACCGCCCTTTGGACCACCCACGAGAAGGCTGCATCCAAAACTAAAGTAACTCCTAGATCCCTTTCTTGAGTAAAAACAGAAGACAGGCCCACCACCTAAGTTTAGTGCATGGATTATTTTGCTGGGATGTGTTCCCTTCCGTTTAGCAAATCAAAGTCCTCTCGCTCAGCCCCTAAAATCTTGCTTCGTTTTTATACATTTGTAAGCAATTGTTTCCTGTGCACCTATTGTGTTCCAAGGACGGCTCAGTCCACTAAAACAGAGCAGGAGAAGCTCAACACTGTACTGTCCTCATGGACCTTCCCTTCCACCATCCCTCCTCTGCTTAGGACTTCGCTACCAGAAAAGAAGAGCTAATGTATATTGAACCCTCTTTATGTGCAGCATCTTGGCTAATTGCCACACCAACTTTATGAAAAGGTATTTTTATTCCCATTTTACAGATGAGGAAGCAATCGAGTCTCAAATTTGCCTAAAACCACATAGCTAATGAGTGCTGGAAATGGGGTTTGAATCCAATCTATTTGACCTTCTGAAACTGCTTTTAATGCTACTCTGTGCTCCCCTAGAACAGTCTCCCCCATTCAGTGCCAACTTCATAGAAATATTAGTGGTCATTCAGTCTTCCAGAAAATTCTTGAAGCTTTAAATAAGGTCTGTTCTCTCAGAGATTCTTGGACAGTGTTACTTGACAATTCTTTGTATAGACAAGCTTGCAATTTTCTCTGTGGTCCGTTTTCTGTTCTAACCTAGCTCCTTGCCTATAAGGCAATACAACAACATGTTAAGAATGCAGAGTAGAACAGGGCACCCGGGTAGGGCAGTCGGTTAAGTGTCCAGTTCTTGGTTGAGGATCAGGTCGTGATCTCAGGGTCATGAGATTGAGCCCCACATCAGGTTCCATACTCAGCGTGGCATCTGCTTGGGATTCTCTCTACCTCTCCCTTTCCCCTTATCCCCACCCCTGTCCCATTCTGCTTTCTCTTTCTCAGATAAATAAATCTTTTTTTAAAAAAAAAATGTAGACTATGGTTAAGAAAAAAGAAAAATAACAGCCTAGGGTGGAATTCTGATGATATTACTTACAAATTTACCTCTGAATCTGTTCAGAAGAACAAGAAGGAATAATAATACTTATCCCATGGGTTATAATATCACATTATTGTCCCATGGAGTTATAGGGTTAAAAGAGATAACATTTAGTAAAACAGTAGTGTGTGCATCACACAACTTTCTTCTTCATCCCAATTTTTTCAATAGTCTTGGATCTTGGAACTTTTCAATATATTTACAAAGTCTAAATCATCAAGCATTGCAAATGGACTGCTCTCTAGCTGAATTAAGATAACTGTGTTGGGAAAAACTGTTCGTTCTGTATTTCTCTCTTACCACCACACTCATAACACTTCTGACACCAGATGTGTGGGATTCTTCCCTCCACACACACACACTAAGCAGTTCTGTGATACCAGCTGGGTGTGCTACAATTTAACGCAATTCCAATCCTAGCTACCTGGAGATCGCAGCAGATCCCACAGGTTGAAGGCTGGGTCCCCTGAGAAGCCCCCACGCCCCCATGCCGACCTCAGCTGCCAATTAGAAGTAGTAGGACTCTAGGTTACTCATAGCTTCTGTCCACTGTAGCTGCATATTGGAGGTTGCCGGGACCTCCTTCCCCTCAGATTCAGTTACTTGCTAGAATGGCTCACAGAACTCAGGGAAACACTTAGGATTACTAGTTTATTAAAGGATATGAAAAAGGATAAGGATGAACAGCCAGATGAAGAGATACATAGGGTGAGGTCTAGGAGGGGGGTCGTGAGCCCAGAAGCTTCCATCCCTATGGAGCTGGGGCGCCTCACTGTCCCAGCACATGGATGTGTTCACCAACCTGGAAGTTCCCTTAAACCCATACTTTGGGATTTTAGGCACGATCAATTACGACCTCCATTTCCAGCCCCTCTCTCCTCCCTGGAGAAGAGCAGGCATGTTCTAATCATAGCTTGGCCTTTCTGGCAACAAACCCCCATCGAGGAGCCCACCCAGAGTTGCCTCATTAGAACAAAAGACACTCTAATCACCCAGGAAATTCAAGGGTCTTAGGGAGCTCTGTGTCAGGAACCAGGGTCAAAGACTAAATATGGGAACAAAAGACTCTCCTAGGACCCCTATTTGCAGGGGTATCAGGAGCACTATGTCAGAAACTGAAGGCAAGAGACCAAGATATATATTTCCTATTATTTCCCAATGAATTTCATTCGATTTGGGCAGTATGACTTTTATCTGAACTAATTGCCAACATCTACAAATCCAAAGAAAGTTGGTCTCCTTTCCAAGATTTGCCAATATGCTGTCTGTGATGTGCACTCAATAAATACTCACTGAATGATGGCTATCACCCTTTAGCACCCACCTCACAATGTCTAATATAAATCCAAGCCATCAGTCAGTCAACCGGTCTTTATTGAACCTCTACTATGTGCCAATTAGGAATTAATAACTAAATTGCCTCCACTGATATCCCCATCACAAAAAAATATTACTCTGAAGATGACCCACCTCACAGGGCCATAGGAGGAGGAACTGGGATGACCGCCATAGAGCCATTGCCTGGTCTCAGTGCTCGGGAGATATTCACCACCAGACTTACAGAACGCCAGAACTAGAAAGAACCTCAGGAACCCTCTTTTCTAGACCTCCATTTAAACTTCTGCACCTGGGGTAACCCTCTCACCCCTTGTGGCTGAGTCTTTCAGAAGTCAGGATTTGAGAGACCTGCTTCCTGCACTAGCCTTCCCTCTTAGGCCTCAGCCCACACCTTGGAGTCTGAAGATTGCCCAAGGCTTCCTGGGTTCAATACCAAACCACAGGCCCTGGTATACCAAGATTAAAGCTTCAAGACTAACCACAAGGCTAACCAGCCAGCTAGCCACAGCCCTGGTTGGAACCACCATGGCCCCATCTGCTCTGGTCCCAGATTTGGAGTGAGGAGTGAGGAAGCCCAGAGAGCCCTCCTGTGCAACCACCACCCCCCTCCTCCCAGTGCTGAGTGCCCTGGCTTTCCACTCGCCCCAGGTGTCTGGAAGATCTAGTTCTCCCAGTCTGCACTGGGGCCAAGGCTGAGTGATGCAAGACAGCCCCAGTCATCAGCCCCAAGTTCAGTTTAATTACCCACATGGTAGATGACACATGCAGAGGGGCTAAGGAGGGTAATTACCCGGGTGGGGTGACATGTGACTAAGAGAATGCTTTGCTCTAGCTGCAAAGAGCTGCGGAGAAAACTGCCAGGAGCCCCTTCTGGGCCTGGACCCTGTCTGGCTCTCCAGGACACCATTCCTAGGAGGTTTTCCACTGCACCCTGCAGCTTCCATGGGAATAAGATCCCAAAGGGGGACAGGGCCCGCACACAGATGTAGGTGTTGTCTGCCTCCGTTGTGCCTTTCCAAATAGAGTAGAGTTCAGTCCAGACACACGGGCCCAGAGACTAGCTCATGGGGCATGTCTTCCCTGATTTGTCTTCCCCAAGGACATGGTAAGAAGGAGCAAATTAATTCATTCATCTCTCTCTCTCTCTCTCTCTCTCTCTCTCTCTCTCTCTCTCTCACACACACGCACACACACACACAGCTTAACTACTTTATTGAAATAGAATTCACATTCCATACAATTCACCCACCTCAAGTGTACAATTAAATGCTGTTTGGGATATTCACAGTTATGCAATCGTTACTACAATCAATTTTGGAATATTTTTCTCACCCCAAAAAGAAACGCCCTGCACATTAACAGTACTCTCCATTTCTCCCCCAGCTTCCCTCTCTCAGCCATAGGCAACCACTAATCTTTCTGTCTCAGTCGATTTGTCTATTCTGGACATTTCCTATAAATGGAAACATACAATATATGACTTTTTTTGTGACTGGCTTCTTTCACTCATGATAGTATTTTCAAGATTCATTCATGCTGCGGCTTGTATCAGTACTTCTTCATTCCTGGGGCACCTGGCTGGCTCAGTTGGCTGAGTGTGGGACTCCTGGTCTCGGGGATGTGAGTTCAAGCCCCATGTTAGGTATAAAGATCACCTAAAAATGACATCTTTAAAACAATACTTCATTCTTTTTATCGTGGAATAATACCCCCTTGTATGATTCTACCACCCCTAATCTACTCGTCAGGTGATGGACATTTGGGTTCTTGTTATTGGGTTGATGGGCACTTCTTGGCTCTTACAAGCAACGATGCTCTGCACACTTACATGCAAGCATTTGTGTGGACATACGCTTTCAGTTCTGTTGGGCATGTAACCAGGAGTGGAATTGTTGGGGCATATGGTAATTCCACATTTAACCTTTTATGAAACTTTTCCACAAGAGATCTTGAAGGACAGTTTACCACTGTATTTGCGATGAAGATTACACCCAGGTGGAAAAAAGTCGTATTTGAAAAGCATGTTGTATGATGGATACTTCTGTTTTGTCTAACCTGGAGTAGTTAGGTAGGGTTTACTCAATTCCTTTGTTTAAAACCTATCCATAAATCTTTCACTTAAGACATTGTGGAAATACCATTAAAAAGATGAGCTACAGTTTATCGAATCCACTGTACGGAGTGAAAATGGTAACATATAATCAACTCCAAGAAATCAGGAAACAGGAGTTAATATAAACAAGCAGCTCACTTGCACCCCTAAAACAAATAATACATTATATGTTAATAAAGAAATTAGATCACTTACTTGTATCTGGACCTTATTTGGCTCATCAATGTACATGTTTGGTAAAGATCCAGATTTTATAAGAAAATCCATGTCATTTGGTTTACTAAGGACTTTCTTCTAATCAATCCCTTCCACAAAAATATTCAGAGCAATCAGTATTACTCCTGCGATATCTCTGTTAGGGTAAATTTGTGTACAAGTAACAGTAAACTCGTGAGTTTGAAAAAAAAACTCAGTAGCATGAAAAAATATTAAATGATTGAAGTTAGGTGCCTGGAGATTGAGAGATGTCCATACTTCTATTTCATGAACAGCATGGTAGTTGCAAGGATGTTCACCCTGGAATAGCTTATTAAGCTAAGTATTGGGTTTGTGAGGTTTCTCTGTATCTGTGTTTTATTCTATTTTTTCCCAAAAAAAAGGAATAAAAATAAAATGTATGACCCTACATCAAAGCAAGTCCTCAGTGAGCGCAGGCTCCTGGTGGATTCAGGTCAACAATGGCACCCTCACAATCCACACCTTTCTTCAGTCAATACTCCTGGTGGACATCTCAGCCAGACCCAACAGCATTCTGGGAAATAGCGTGGACTCCTAATGCTTGCTTTGAAGCCATCCAACTTGATTCCTCGGGACAGCAGCATGCTGAATATCATCTCAGAACTTGTTAACGAAAATCTAGATTTGTCTGGACTTATCCCAGACCTGCTGGACCAGAAATTCTGGCACTGAGATCCAAGATCCTCTGTTTTTCTGAGCTCCTCAACTGATTCTGATGTCCTCAGGTTTGAGAAATGGTGGCGAGCTGTGGGACACTTCCAGGTCTAAGCCTGCCCAACCACTCAGCTTTCACATCACCCGCAGATTTTCTCTGTCCAATTAGCCATAATTTGGTCATACGTCTACTCCTGGACCCAATCCTAGTCAAGGGTGGTGGAATTACGTTGACTGGCTTTAGACTAGTAATCTGGTATGGAGTAAGAGAATAACTGACTATGCTTCTTCTCTCTCTCTCTCTCTTAAGCTGATCTCCTACCATTTTGATGGGTTATACTGTACATCTTCCAATCAAAGGAATAGCTTCCTAATGGGTTGGACTGATGCCAGAGTTAATTTTTGGATCCCAAAATGAAGCTTTTGAAGTAATAATTAAACACACTTGTATTAAAAAAAAAAAAAAAGATTTTGAAGGCTCCTATGTGCCCGGCCCGGGGCTGGGTGCTGGGTGTTCTGAACAAATCTGCTGGAAATATCTGATCAAACTCTAGTGAACAAAACAAATGTGATTCCTGTTCTCACGGAGCTCCAATTCTAATAAGGAAGACAGGCAGTAAACAAGGAAAAGTAAGTAAGCAGAATCATTACACACCAATGGAAAGAAAACCAATAAATCAGGAAGGAATGGGGGAATTGCTTTGAAGGGAGCAGTAAGGGAAGGTCCCAGAAAAAGCCAATCAGGCAAACTGGAGTCAGTGTTCTAGGCAGAGGTGAGTTTGAGGAGCTCAGTGAGTTTGAGGAACCAAACAAGAGCATCATGGTGGGAGTGGAATGAGCAAGGACAAGAGTGGTCCTAAGGCCCTACAGATCACAGGCAGTGGTCTGAATTTTATTCTGCGTGCAATGAAAAGCCATTGTGTCCTTTTAAGTAAGTGGTGGGGCAGAGCCAATAGCGTGAGCTGATTTTCTTTCTTTCTCTTTCTCTTTCTTTCTTTTCCCTTCTTTCTTTCTTTCTTTTCTTTTTTTAAAGTAAATTCTATTCAGCATGGGGCTCAGACTCACAACCCTGAGATCGAGAGTCACAGGCTCTACTGACTGAGATAGCCAGGTGCCCGCTTTTTAAAAAAATCAGATGTAGTGGGCGCCTGGGTGGCTCAGTTGGTTGAGCGACTACCTTCGGCTCGGTTCATAGTCCTGGAGTTGATCCTTGGAGTCCCAGGATGGAGTCCCGCATCGGGCTCCCAGCTCCACGGGGAGTCTGCTTCTCCCTCTGACCTTCTCCCCTCTCATGCTCTCTCTCTCAAATAAATAAATCTTTTAAAAAAATCAGATTTAGTGAACTATAATTTATGCACAATAAACTGTACCTTTCTAGAGTGTGAAGTTTGATGAACTTTGACAAATATCAGTTGCATAGCTACGACTGAGATCAAAATACACAGTCTTACCATCTCCCAAGTTTCTCTAATGCTTTTTTCAATCAGTCCCTGCCCACACCCCAGCCCCTGACAACCCCAGGTTCATTTTTTTGTGCTTTCTCAAATGTTGTATAAATGTAATCATAAATATACACTACTTAGTGTGGCTTCTTTCACTTGGCATGATGTTTTTGAGATTAATCCATGTTGGTATATGGAAATAGCTTGCTCCTTCTTTGTTGCTGGTGGTATCCCATTATATATGGATATGCCATAATTTGTCACTTGACTAGTTGATCGACATTTGGATTGCTTTTAGTGGTTAAAGCACTAAATATTCATGAACATCTTTGTATGAATGTGTTTTCTTTTCTCTTGAGTCAATATCCATGAGTAGAATCATGAGGTCACATGGTAAGTTTATGTTTAAATTTATAAAAAATACTAAACTGGGGTGCCAGGGTGGCTCCGTCAGTTAAGTGTCTGACTCTTGATCTCAGGGTCGTGGGATCAAGCCCCACTTTGGGCTCTGAGCTCAAGCAGAGTCTGCTTGAGATTCTTGCTCCCTCCCCCCACTCATGCTCTAAATATATAAGTAAATATAAAACCTTTTTTTAAAAAAAACTAAACTGTTCTCAAATGATTTTACCACTTTGCAGCCCCACCAGCAATGGATGAGAATTCCGGTGGTCCTGCATCCTTAACCAACACTTGGTATTGCCAGTCTTTTTTTTAATTCAGCTCTTGCAGTGGGTGTATCATTGTATTTCAATGTGGTTTCAATTTGCATTTCTCTTATATCTAATGACATGGAGCATCTTCTCATGTGCTGATTGGCATTTCCGTGTTTTCTTTGGTGAAGTGTGTGTTCAAGTCTTTTTGTTCCACCTTCCTATTTTTATTGAGTTGTTTCTGTCTTCATTATTGAGCTATAAGAATTCTCTACATAGTCTGAATACAGGTTGCATACTCTGGATATATGTTTTCAAGTGTTTTCACCAATCCATGGCTTATTTTTTTTTCTTCATTTTCTTGATGACGTCTTCTAAAGGGCAGTTTTTGTTTTTTTATTAAATCCAATATACCAATATTTTCCTTTATGGTTCGTGTTTTACCTAACTTATCTAAAAATCTTTGCCTGACCCAAGAGATTTTTCTATTTTCCTCTAGAATTTTTATAGTTTTAGCTTTCACATTTAGATCTATGATCCATTTCAAGTTAATGTTTATGTATGGTGTGAGGTAAGGGTCAAAGTCCATTTTTTTTCCCCATTGTGGATATCCAATTGTTCCAGTACCCTTTATTGAAAAGATTCTCTTTTACCCATTGGACTACCTTAGCATCTTTGTCAAAAACGGAATTGACCATCTGGACCTAGCAATCGCTTTCAGCTTTTCTGGTGAGGAGTGAGAGAAGCTAGGGAAGGGAAAGGCCAAGACAGAGGTGGGACAGAGGAAGGGATACCATTGATTGAATCCAGCCTAGTGGGTATGCCTGGATGGAATCAGTTGAGGGCCTAGACAGTCAGAGGTAGAAAGACCAAGAGAGCAACAAAGGAGAGAGAAGAGAAAGGTACCCTTTTGTCATCGATAGGAACAATGATTGCAACACAGGCCAGTGTTTGGAGCTACGGGATTATTAATTAATGGGTCCAAGTATAAGTAACTCATCAAAGATGAGAATCAGAGCACAGAAAAGACTTTAGATTATCTACAGCAATAGTTCTCAATCTTGGTCTCCTACCAGGTCACAGATATGTAGGTCTCCCCCCCCCCCACCAAACAAATCTCTGGAAGTGAATTCTGGGTATTGCCCTTTCTTGGTTTTAATTAGCATCCAGGCCTGAGATCCCCTGTCCTAGTCGAACTTCATCTTACAGAGGAGGAAGTCGAGAAGAGTGGGGCAAAGCCTAGAACAGGGGTTCGTGGGACTTGGGGGGTTCCCAGGGTGCAGGCTGTTCAGTTCTAAAGCCAGGGGAGTCCCAGCACATGGGACTTTTGGTTCCAAAACTGGGAAAGTCCTGGGTAAACCAGGAGAGTTGGTCACCCTACCTAAAACGTTCACCTCCCTATTTCCAGTAGCTCTTTCCACTGAAAATGATAGAATAGGTAGTCAGCAAACCCCGGACAACCAAAGGGGTATCTTGCTATTTGATCAAACCCACAATGCAGTAGAGCTTCTGTTTCTAGCTGCCCCTTAGGACATAACATCTCCCCAATTCAAATACATGAAGTCCGTCACTTAGCCTCTGAGGGGCCAGAAGTCAGTGTGGAAGTAGGTGGTCTCAGGAGAGTCCCCACTTCGCTTTGCTGAGACTTGTTTCCACGCTGGCTTCCTGCCTCTGTAGGGGGAAGGAAGGGCTTCTCTCCCAGCTAAATTCCCCTAAGACAAGCTTTCACATCACGAAGTACCTCTCCTCTATAGCACTTAACACAGTCGTAAGCTCATATTTGTGTGATGACCTGTTTGATGTCTATTAAGATTTTAAACTTGGTGAGGACGGGGCCGTGTGTGTTTCAGCTCATCACTGCATCTCACTACCTAGCACAGGATCTGGCACATAGTAGGTGCTCAACAAATGGGTGAATGCAGCTGTGCATGCATGAATGATGAATATCATGACCTACTATTATGCCCAAGGAACAACACTGACATGTATCTTTGCATCACTAGGAGACTGCAAACCAGTTAAGGGCTAAGTGTGAAGTCCTTGCCCAGTGGGGCCCACACTGTTATGATAAATGTAATCCACATTCATCTGAAATATAGAGGTACAGGAATGATAATAAGGGTGGTGATGGCCTCTCTTTGCTACCTGCTTCCTGAGACACAGCTGCTTCTGCTCAATCCATATTTAGCCCCTGCACCTCCCTAATTCAGTGACCCTTGACATCTTTATTAGTATCTGTGACATTCAGGGCTTGCCAGGCAAGGTCACATTCCTAGTACCTCACTACGGATGGCACACGGATTTATCATCATCATCATATCTTTAGTGAACATCCCTGTCTTCTAGTCACCATGCCAAAAGCTGGAGAAGCAGGGGCTGGGGTGGGGGCCATTAAGATAATAGTGACAAATAAGGCATGATTCCTGACCGAGCATGTTTTACCATTCCGCTGGTTGGAGAGATAAGACATGTACTTAGAAAAAGCTTATCAGACAGTGGGATAGCTTATAATAAATGCCAGAGATGTGGTACAGTTGATAAGTGGTGCCCAGTTTCAGAGGAGGGAAGGTAGAAGATAAAACTGTGGGTTGGTGGGGCCTGGGGTATTCTCCATGATGTCACCCAGAGCCCCCAATCTCCACGCTCAGACACCAGTCCTCAGCCCTCCCATCGTCCACTACACTGCCCAACTCAAAGGGGGCAGGACAGGGGTGTCTTTGCAGAAATGTTGGCAATGTCCTGCTGGACCAGATGCAGTGCCTAGTGCTTTACAGGCGTTCATTAGAATGAGTGTTTGAGTCAAGACCACCCCAAGTGCGCCCATCACCTCAGATATAATGAGGTGATACAGCCCCCCTGGGTTTCACCCCCTGAACCTAGTGAGAACACCTAAGGGATGAAGTCATCCCAGTGAGTCATTTCCTGGGAAGTAGCCCGGAGAGCAACCTCCCACTGTGTTCGCCTACTCTTCTAGTACTTGGCTTAGGGCGCCCCCTGGTGACATCTCCAGGTAAAGCTCCCTGGCTCACGCCACCTCCTTCCTCAAAGCAGGCCAGCCTCTGAATCCTCCAGGCGGAGGTGCACCAGAGACCAGGACCCCAAGGTCCCAGTTCTGCAAAAGAGCAGAATCAACCATCTTCCAACCTCCCCTCCTGTATTCTTGCTGTGCGGCCTTGGCCCTGAGCATCTTGTTAAGGAAAAATGACACCTATATGTCAGTTTCTGAAATGTCCCTGAAGCACCCAGCTGTCTGGGGTTACCCTCTGCTTCCCAGGCCATGTATGGGGGTGGGGTAGTCCAGGATCACTTGCCACACCTCCAAGGATTCTGGAGGAGGACTTACATTTCCCAGTATGACCTCCGGGTCTGCACTTTCTTCTGCTGGCATCAGAACTCACGTTCTCTGCTCTGGGTATTCTGTGCTGCTCCTTTTCTGTACCATGTGCCCCAGTCTCCTTCCTCCCCAAAAGGGCCACCTACATAAGGCTATGCATATGCATGTAGCACACTTTACAGAAGGTTTAGGGTCAGAAAGGAGGACTCAGGCGGGAGGTTACATTGGCAGAGAACTCCACACTGAGCAAAGGAAGGGGAGGGCTAAGGTCAACACGATGCCATACACAGACCTAACCTTGTCCTGGGAAGACAGACTCCGAGACAGCCCAGGGCCGTTCTGGACAAGAGCACTGCATGGACAGGACACCCTGCCCCCAGGATGCTTCCATTCTAGTCGAAGGAGATGGGCGATAAACAACTAGCTGGTAAATATTTAATTACTTCTGTAGTAACAAATGGTAAAGAAAATAAAGTAATAGGGAGTGGCCAGTGGGCAAGGGCAGATGCGTATGTAAAATGATGCCAGTGATGACTTCTCCAAGAAGGTGACATGTGAGCCAAGGTCCAAACAGTGAGAAGGAGACGGGGGGAGGACAGTGAACAGTGAGGAAGAACGGGGAAAGGACTCAGAGAAATGGCCCTCCCCCCCACCAGGTGAAGCGTCAAAAAGAGACCCCAAAAGCAAGGTAACCAAGGTGACTCTAAAGGACAGGATTCTCAGTGCCCCAGTTCAGTTGGGCGTGCAAAACAAGGGCTACAGTGTGGTCCCTCATTTTCAGTAAACTGATTATACAAATGATTTTTGCAAGGGGGTTTTTTACTTTTTGCTTTTGTTTCCATTCTGGTTTTGGTGGAAACCAAGGGAAGAACTGAGATCGCCACCTAAGGAGCAGAGCAGAAAACACATGTCGGAAAAGAGAAGCTCAAAGCTGAAGGCAGGTGTGAGTGAGCTCACAGGGGCCTGGTGATCCCTCCAGAGCAGGCTCCAGGCCAGACCGGGCTCGGGGCTTGGGGCACAAGCTCATCTTAGCTAGGCCCCCGGGGAGCAAGCAGGCATGGCTGATATTGAGGATATGATTCCCACATTTAGTGTGTATGTAGATGCACTTTACTCCCAATATTGTATTCCGTCTTTGCCCTGAGACACAGTTATTTCCACATTAGTGATGAGGAAGCCAAGGCTAGGAGAGGCTAGGTAACTTGCTGATAAGTGGAGAGGTAGGGTTTATTCGGGTCTGACACTAACCCTGGGCCCCGGACTACGCTCTCTGTATGACATACAGGAATGAGTCTAAAAACGAATGCTCCTCCCGTCCGCTCACCCCAACATCCAGACACACAGACACACAGAGACACAAGAAATTCCTCACTCTTTTGAATCCACCAAAGCAGATTGTCTGGTGACATTTCAAAGAAACCCCGGGTACCCAGAGCAGTGGTTCTCACACAGGGTGCATTTGGCGATGTCTGGAGATGTTTTTTGTTGTCACAACCTTTGGGGAGGTGGGGGGCACTGGCATCTCGTGGGAAGATGCCAGGGTGCTGCTCAACACCCTACAGCACAGGAGATAGACCCCACAACCAAGAATTACCCAGATTAAAACATCTCTAGTGTGGAGGTGGAGAACCCTTACACAGAACGTGTCATCAAGGAAGGGAGCTAGCTGCCCAGCATGACATTGTCTTGAAAGTTTAACCTCATTCGGTTTCTCGGCTTATAGAACCTCGAAACGAAATTGTGTGAATTCTCTGAGATGACAAGGTCCTAAAGAAATGATTCGCATCAACACCACCTGCCCAGGGCTGCTGGAGCGGCACCCAGGGACAGATACCAGAAGCAGCCCTTCTAGAAAGATCCAGACCTGCAGATAGTCCAAAAGCCACAGGGCCAAAGCCAAAGGTTAAGAGCCCAGGAGGAAGGCCAAACACCACCAGGTGAGACCACCAAATTCTCCAGAGCTGTGCTCATTAATTAACCACAGAGAAGCCTAGGAGTCACACAATCTAGAGTTTTCTCATTGGCATAGAATTGAATTCTCTCCCCAGAAGCAAACCCTCAGAAAACCAACTGCTCATTCAATGTGGAGGGAATCCCCACAGGGGAATGGACATAATAGGTTCTTCCGCCTTTAATAGTGGGTCCCTTGTCCCAGGACTGATCAAGCCAGATCCTTCTAGAAAGATTCGAGTACTGAACATACACTACCTTCAAGCTCTCCTTCTCAGTCCCAGGATTCCACACTGCCGACCTCTCGCCTCACCGACACGTTCTTCCTCCCGTTACACAGCCTGAAGCCAACAGTCTCTTGATTTGACCTGAGACATGCTGATTTTCTGATTCCGTGCTCAGAAGACCCTTTTGTTTGCTTTGCTTACCAGTGCTAGTCCATGGGGGTGCCTCTCTCCCAGGCTCTGGCCCTGTGCCAGGTCTCCGTCACTTTCCACACCCTGAGCGTGTATGGTGACTTTGCCACTAAGTCTAGGGTTAGTGGCAAAGCAGGTCTCACAGCACAAACTCTCAGCTACATGGGCTGTGTAACCCTGGGCAGATTTAACCTTACCAAGCCTCAGTCCCCTCGTGAGCAATCAGGGCTCCTCACCACAGCTTTGTGTGCGGGTGTGAGGATAAATGACGTGATGCATAGCAGGTGTCTCACACGGCACCTGGCTAGTGGTGAGCTCTCAGCACGTGGGACCGCCACCATTGCTATCACTTCGAACGAGGCCCAGCAAAGGTAGTCCGTATCTTACACCAAGCACAACTTTTTTCCTGCACACATGCTGGTCTGACTGGTGTGGACTCATGATCGGAGGGCTGGATGGAGAGCGGTGTGGTGAGGTGGAACCTGAGAAATTGATCCTAGCATCTTTCATTTAACCCAGGATATCCCAAAGCTTACCACTGCAACGGTAATCAATTCAGAAAAAAAAAAGAAGGGGTTATTTTATATTCTTTTCTTATAATACTAGGTTTTGGAAATCCAGTGCATATTTCATAGGTACAGCATGGCTCAGTTCAGACCAGCCGGACTCCGGGCACTTTTTAGGGGCTGGTGGGGAGTGGCTACCACCCTAGACGGTGTAGTTGTAAAAATTAAGTGAGTTAATAGAGATAAATTGGTTGGTTGCAAGTGAGTGGGTAGTGACTGCTGGTGTTAGTGCTTTACTTGAAATGGGCGGCACATGGATGCTATTTGAATAATTGTGTCGAAGCATTTTTTAATCCTCGTGTCTGGAAATTAGAGCCATAATATGCAGTATGGTACAGAGGCTAGCACACAGCCCATCCATCGGATGGCCCTGAGCTCTGCCACTTACTCGCTGTGTAGCCGTGGGCAAATTACTGACCTTGGCTGTGCCTCAGTTTACCCCTCTGTAAAGAGGGTGAGAAGAGGACTTCCATCACAGGGCAGTTGCAGGGATGAGATGAGGTCGAGGAAGTGCTTAGAAGACTGCCACACATCATAATGGGAGGTGTGATGGCTCCATGCTTGCTGAAGAGAATGGGGGGATAGAGGAATGTTGGAGGAATAATGAATCTGTTGATACCATGGAGTGTTTTCCACACAAACAACCACAGCTGACATTTTCCTGCTGTGGTTTCTTGCTAACACCTGGGGCCCCACTTCATTCCTCTCTGGGTGGTATATAAAGTGCATCTCCCAACCCCTGACGCCCCACTTCACCCTCCTCTTCTGCCCCTGAAATCTCTGCCCCCGGTAGGCAAGTGAAGGCCAAAAAACATTCCCGCAAACGTGAAGAAAAAAGCAAAGAAAGAGACTTACTGCTTCACGGCAACTCCTCAGGTCTGCTGCCCAGGGCCAGTCTCACGGACAAGCAGCACGACAGCTTGTTCCCACCAAACGTCAGTCCAGGCGGGACTGTTGATTTGGTCGTGGCCCGGCACCATGGCTCTGGGTGTCCGAGATGGGACACTGGCCCCTGTGATAGGCCTGGGGTCCTCTCTCACCACGCTGGACGGCCCGAGTGCACTTAGGTGACCTGGATATGAACAAAGAACATGTGTCCCTGATTACAGCCCCTCCTGCTGGGCCTCGGGCTCCCACGGCTGGCTCTCCCCTATAAGGCAGCCGTTCTCACATGGGAGAGTGTGCTTATGAGACTCACCTGGTACAACTGCTAAAATGCCGTTTCGCCTGGGTTGACTCTGAACGTCCAATTTACTAGCTCTGAGGATACCCAGGACTCTGCATTTTTATACATGCTGCAGAGAATCCCGATGCTGGTGGTCTGCAGCCCACTCTGAGAAATCCTATAATGTAAGGACGATAATTCTCTTTGCAGCTTACTGGCATGCACAGACACAAAGACCGAGCTAGATACAGTGACAGTGACAGCCACAGTGAGAGAGCAGCAGAGAAAGAGGGAGACGACCCCGTCCCTCTCCCTGAGTATGTCACCCACAGTCTCCTCCTTCGGGGCTCAGTGTCTGCCTTCAACCCCAGCACAGATGGCGCCATTCACTGTTTTTAAAATAGTATGACTCGGGGCACCCGGGGGGCTTAGTTTAAGGTCCAACTCTTAGTTTCAGCTCAGGTCATGATCTCAGGATTGAGAGATCAAACCCCGTGAGGAGCTCTGCCCTGGACATAGAGCCTGCTTAAGATTCTCTTTCTCTATCTCCCTCTGCCCCTCCCATCTCCTCTCTCTCTCTCTCTCCCCTCTCTAAAAATATAAAATGAAAATTAAAAAATACACTGGTATGACTAACACGTTACATTCCAATGATAATGGAAAGAAATAGCATATCTGGAGTCAAATCTTGACTTTGCAACTTATTAGCCATGTGACTTCAGGCAAGTGTCTTCCCTCTTTGAGTCTCAGAGATAATGAAGCCATTATCTCTCAAGATTGCTACGGCTATTAAATTTGATTAACGTACGTGAACAAACTTAGAGAAACACCTTCTGCATTGTAGGTGCTCCTTTGATTTATTCAACAACGATTTATTGGGTACCAGTATGTACCAGGCTCTGTGCCAGCCTCTGGTTTGGGGGCACAAAGATCAACTGGACGAGATGCCTTTCTGCGAGATGTCCTCCAAGAGCTGGGGAAGGTAGGCAATGGCTCCACTATGAGGTAAAAGAAAAACCAAAGGTAATTTGCTATGCAGCCACAAGTTGGGGAGTGGCCCATTGAGACCCAGTTGTCCTCTCTCTGGGGTTGGCCACGGAAGGGACATGGTCATAACCCTCAGCCACTGTCCCAAGTAAAGCTAGTCTTCAGCAAAACTTAAATCTGCTAAGTGAGCCAGGGGATGAGAGAGCCTGGTCAGGGCGCAAAACTCTTGCCTTAATGCACAGCAAAGACCTTTGGTATGATTGCGTGCTAGTTATCCCAGTTCTTGAAATTTCCTCTGAGGAAATGACCTTAAAAAGAGGAAAACTTTTCACATGAAAATGATATGCCACCAATTCCCAGAAAAATTATTTAACCATTCTATGCCTCAACTTCCTGCCCATAAAGCGAGGATAATGAGTTTCCACATCATAGTTTTGCTGAGAAATTAAGCAGGATAATTAGTGAAAATAACATTAACACAATGTTCAATGCTTAGTGTGAGCTATTAATGTTAGCTATCATTTGATAACATGGAAAATATATCACGTAGGATACACACATGTATCATACAGCCATATAATCATGTACAATGTATCATGTGTATCTAACATATGCATGTATGTATACATATACACATACACATATAGTCATATCCAGACAGGCATCATATATATATATATATATATATATATACATATATATATATATACACACACACACATGGGGTATAGTATGAACTATACTTCAAAGCCAAATACAAATTATATCTATGGTACAAATAAAGCCCTAAGTATTTCTTAAAAATAGTTCCTGCTGGCAGTGCCCACCAGCAGCTCTGCTCATCCGCAGAGCCAAGACGGTGGCACAAGCTGACCGGTAAACTCAGCCGGGTACAGGTCCACCTGATCCCTGCTCGGCAGGACACCCAATCAGAGCTGCTGGGGATCTCGGCAGTCTCCCCTGCAGCCCAATCACATGGAACTGGAGAGCCACCGGCCAGGGGCTCTCTCCAACCACAGAGCAAAACCAGCGGCCCCATCTGGCCAGGGAACTCAGTGCACAGTCTTCCTGCTTTGGCTTCCTAAGCAACAAGCCACTCAGGTCTTGGGTGCCTTCAGCCATGCAGCCAGGACAGGGCAGCTCCTTCGCAGCCCCGGCTGCTGCCAGGTACCGTGCCCAGTACCATCTGGCTAGGAAGCCTGACCAGAGAACCCACACAACCACAGAAGCCATCCTACAGCCTCGCATGGGCAGGGACCCGAACCAGTAGTCCTGCCTATCTGTTCTCAGCCTGGAACACCTCCCCCCCCCCCCCCCCCCCCCCCCCC